>CM067351.1:10729777-10815654 GCA_034190875.2 Urechis unicinctus
TAGCAATACTTAATCATTCGTTCATTTTCCAAGACAAAGATTAAATTGCCTCGTACCAAAATAAATGAAATAGTCTGCAAGTTTGCTTGGGAAAAATATCCCGTGCTTGTCTATTTTCTTCTCGTGATTCAGCGATGGCAGGATAATTCTTTCATTCATTCTTTGTGCCAGAATAATGTCCATTTGACACATTTTCTGCTTTTCCCTTTGAGTCTGGGAAAAGCACGTGCATTGGACGCAGGCCATGTAGATATCTGTGTCGTTTGCTTTGAACACTTTCGCGGAATTTCCTGTCCGTATCATGAAGCCAATCCAACACGCCAATGGTACCGAAGTTCCAATTGAACCTGATGCCACAAATATGTGGTCTTATACATTATTTTTTAAATATTTCATATAATATCATTCATAGTATATAGAGTATCGATTCATGCTCACGTCATATGATGATAATCGTGAAACTGCGGAGAGGGTAGGAAGGGAATGTGGTACCCGCTGTGATGGATTACAGTGAAGAAAAATGCCAGTGTATACCATATCCATGCGGATGTTATGTGTGAGCGCATCACTATTGGTCCCAGGAATACCTGAACGCAACAGATATAAACAACGACAACATTGTCTTAGTGTTAATGCACGCAAACAAACAGTGTTGCAGCGGTGCATACGGAATTTGATAGATTTGCAATAACACCAATAACAGAGTTTCACTTTAAAGCTCTACATTTGGAATAGTTACTGTTGAACAACATGAAGGGGGTATGAATGGATGATTAAATGTTGTACACCCAAATAATAATCTAAACAGACGGTTCCCACAAGAAATATTAAACATGAGAAATTTGTACAATGGTAAGAAATTTAACTAATACTCTATGCTATTTGGTGGGAGGATTTATATGATAATGATATCATTGGCTAGGACATTCGTACACTCATTCCATTTCCGGTCATGTATTCAATGGGCGTGGCGTAGATACAGATGAGACCAATTGGAGCAGTCCACTCGTGATGTAACTTGTGAACTCTCTTGTATATGGCTGGAATGTGGAAAAGCCTGTGACGCGACATAGTAATCGTACGTGCTTAATTAACCAATTTAGTCGCTATCAAACATAGTTCTGTATTATTACTATTCAATTTTACGTCCGGTTGCGCATTATTGTAAAATATGACTAGCTGTCGCTCGGCAGAAGCCTCTCAGCCCTGTAGCGTTTATCACTGGGCAAGAGGTACGCCTGGCAAGTTGCTCAATGTCAGCGGCAGACATTTATATTTGTTTAATTGTCGTACAACATCTCGCACGGACATTTGGTGTGACTTTTGCCATGTTCACAGAGTTAAGAACGACTGAGGCCATGACCTAAGTCTGTGAGATGTGAAGCATTAATGTTTAATTGAAATCCCTGAACCTCTCTGCCACACCTCGACTGTGTGTCATCGGGAGTTTTATGACTTCGTTAATATGAGAAAGAATTATATTATTCTACTCTTTGGATTAAAATAAATTTAACTCCTCGGTGATGATTGGTTTGTTAGTAAAGAGAAAGTTATTCGGCGGGATAAAATAAGAATGTGGGGTTCGACCTGTGCGAGTAGTAGAAGATTACTTCTTGAATGACGACGTAAGCAGCTAGGTCTCGAATCAGGATCATCACAGTGGGGGTGTCTTCTGGGCGGAAGCCGGTACCAATTCGTGCTTGCGCGAGGTACAACGGGTAAGCACTCAGCCAGTTAAGCACAATGTTATTAAAGGCAACTACTTTTACGGCTTTCCATACTTTCTTTCGGTCAATCTGTGAAATAAAAAGATATGTTAACAAAATGTACACGATTGGAGTTGTTATAATTTTCATGTTTGGCCTGAATATGTATATACGGAATAATGAAACGGTTTTGATAATGTGTTTATTGCTGTTTATTATTCTTCTGAATACAAATCTAACAACTGCTATTGATGTAATAGATTATATACAAGAACAATAGCGGTAGGTATAGTTTTGGTAAATGATATAATTTCGCTCGCATATAATGGAGAGCAATTCCGACTTGAGTCAAAGATAAAAGATAGCATGAATTTTGAGGGTGTAGCAGGCCAGATTAAATACTTACGTAGGTCTCCCGGTCTTGTTGCACCTTGTACTTATACAACCAAGCTGGTTTGCCTGTGAGGTCCGTGTAGAGAAGGGGCAAACTGAAGCCCCAGAATGCCAGCATCAACAGCACATTGGAGCCTATGAAAAAAGTCACAAAGCAACATCAATCAAACGGAAGGGAGTAACAGGAGAGGTATTAAATGATTTAATGCTATAAAAACTGGAGGGGTGGTTTCATTTAGCCACCATGATACACGTTATTGAGTTGACGCACTCAAGAAACACTGCACTTATACAACAAACCCATTCAATATATCTAAACAACACACACACACACACACACACACACACACACACACACACACACACACACACACACACACACACACACACACACACACACACACACACACACACACACACACATATATATATATATATATATATATATATATATATATATATATATATATATATATATATATATATATATATATATATATATATATATATATATATATATATACATCGTTAATATAACACAAACTTACACATAAGCAAGCCTATACGAAGCTCACACAAATCGCTCAAACAATATTTACACGTGTACGTACATAAAACCCATCATCAAAGCTCACCCATAACAATTCACCCATACACCCAACCGCATCCGGTCTACACTCTCATTCTACACACGCACACAGCACCCCACATGCATTATAATTGTTCCTCACTTTACCCCCATACCCACACAGCTTTGATTCTCCTATCACGAATCATTCACATGAAGATTTGGCCATGGACCTACCGATGATGCTAATCCAAATGTCATGTCCACCGAAGGTCTGGTATATTGGCTCATACAGAGCTCGTATTACCGCCTGCATCTCCACTTCTACAACACCTTCCTGACGTCTGTCACTGGCGTTATCTAATTCTAGGGGGCAGTTTATCGATGCTGTTTGCGACATCAACAGGTCAACATCTTAACCCTGATCTCTAGATACAGGACGGCATCCTTGGGATGGCACACTGAGAATTCACATTTTACTTCAACAAAGCCAATATGTGGCATTATATCTTGACCAGTTACCTTTGATCAGGACTATGCTCAAAAGTATGTTTGGTGGTTCTCGTTCTCGTAGGGGGGGGGGGGGGGGGGCGATGAGCCGTAGTACTCGACTGGTTACAGCGAATCAGGTGAAGTGACCTATATAGTAGTAGATGCAGTCTTGTTGCGGTATCTGTTTGAGTGACAGCTAGTGACCTTACGAACTGTTGTCATCTCCGGTGTGAGTCTTGGCTAGAGTACCTGGTGCTGTGTGCGCACGCTCCTTCACTCAAGCATGTGCGACGTAACCAGGTTATCGTCACCATGTTCTGTGTATCTTATATATGCAACCTTGGCTCGAGGAATAGGGCTGCATTGTATGCTTAGTTTACTCCCAATTACTTGTCAATTAGGTTCGCGCCTTCCTCCAAAGAAGTAGGCGAGCAGTGACAAAGCATAGTACAGAGTAAGGCTGGGCGATTTTAGTTGCCGACTTGTTCATGATTTATAAAGCAAAAAGGGAGATGGTGGGACATAAATCGGCGATGTGTCAATGTGTAGTCATTTAATCCCCCATTCGGCCTCAGCTGCCTGTCATGATGGATTCAACTATAGGAGATCTCGGAGATTTATCTTTTTTCGACTCTATGCTTCGATAATTTGTTGCGTGAGACTTGCAGAACCTTCCGCACTCCGGCAATCAGTGCTCCGCCGACTTCGCCGTTGTTTGATGTTAGCAACACTGTAGCGCAGTAGACACGGCTCGGCAGGTGTTACAATTTCGCGCCTAAGCATAATACCGTGACTTCCCGATGAACGCTACGCAACCAGATTAGCGGCTGGCAAGCAAATGACTCTTGAGAAAAACCTTCGTTTTAAGACTTGTAAAGTGTGCGTGATATTAAGAACCTCCATAGTGTTACCATGCTAGAGCAGCTATGCTCTGTGGGGGACCATCTCAAGTGAAGTTGTTTCTCGATGATATATCGACACGGTTGCAGTTATCGCATGGCAAACTGTGCATTTGAGGTGATATGGGAAAAAGACCGAGCTTTTTCTCGAGCTCTGATTGGCTGAGAGTAGGGTGCCATGCGATAAGCATTACTACTTTACATAACACGAACATTTGCTATGGCTTAAGTCACATCCGGTGTACCACTGGCCTGGCGATGACCGCGACAGGTCATCCAGAGGTCAGACGCTCAAGTCTGCCTTTCCTTTATACCTAACAACAGGCACAGGAGATTTAAAACGCCCCTCCTCTTGAGCTTCTAATGGAAGAAGATTTAATATGATAAAGATAACTTGTTGTGCTGGTTGCTGTATAAAAGACGCACTGCCTGGCAAGGCACCACTAGTCTTAGGTTGCAAGCCTTGGCGGCTTGGATCTCGCAATCGCGTTCACATAAGTTCAGTCAGCTACCTCGAAGTGACATTATTCCAAATCATATTTAGCTGAAGCATGAGCGAATACAATGATTGCTTCCAACTACCGAGTCAACCAGTTCCTCAACATCATTGTCTCCACAGTGTGTATATATTAGGGAGGTTTGAAGAATACCATTGAACTTAAGGCTAAATGCCAGCGGACAGTTTTTGTACTTCAAAAAGAGAAAAAGTTGGATCCCAGTAATATAATATGCGAGATCCATACCATAAAAATAGATTAGTCAATTTCTAGCCATAATGATATGGGGTGAGGGCCTTGGTGTTACCTCAAGGCCATCATTTATCTCCCATCACAAGCAAATGTTTCACCCACTCACTTGGGCCAGCAACGGACATGACATTCTGAAGGATATTAACTAAGATATGAACAACATGTGACAGACGTGAACAACATGTGACAGGACTTGTCAACATCAGACAAGGTATTTAATTCACACAAGTCAATGTCAAGTACACAGAAACGGAATATTTTGGATCGACCCATTTCATTTGAGCATTAGATAGTCACAAATCAGAGAATAAAATCAACAAAGAACACAGAGTAACCATAGACTGAATGCTGTAACAATGTGTATTGCACATGAATACACAAGTAACACTGGGATAATTGAACCAGGTTACCCACAGCCTGCTCCGAGAGCGAGTGCAGTTATTTAACATAATAACCAAACAGGAAACGGACCACAGACTTCACTACAATGAGCTAGAAACATAGCAAATATGATTGGATTTTTTGATTAATTCTAAATAGCATGACATTATATATTTCAACCATAATATTTGGACAACAAAGTTGATATGTGAAATTACATTCAGGTGCAGTGGTGCTTCCATACAAGGGGCTGTTTTCTTTGCGCATCTTACAGGTGAGTTGATGAACCTCTAGCACCAGGTGGCCAAATCATAAGTCAATAATCAGAAAATATATAGAGATTTGGAAAGCAAGAGTTTTTGTGATATGGAGTAAGGGTTTCCTCTATAAATGCAACAATGACTTACCCATAAAGAGGTGCAAAAAAAAGATCAGGTATGTTAATACTTGGGTTTACAATATTTAAGGGAAAAAACACGTATCCCTGTCGTCTGGTGTGGTCCAGAGCACTCTAACACCAACATCACATTTGATGAATGGAATGTTTGTCTTAGGGCCCAAAACTAGCACCATGGACAACAGATTAGCAGCCATAAAACTTAGGCTTTATCCACTCTTAGAAATGGCTTAACACATGGTTATATAAATAAATATCAACAAAAACAATAACAGGACTTCTTGAGAATATTCTGACAGTAATTAACACAGGAAACAAGATAATCAGCACAATCCAAATAATGTGGTACCTCAGCATAACATAAATAAATATATTTCAGAAAGCAACAACTGTAATAAGCAGCTCAATTGCTGTAATATTTCATATTATCAATAGATAGGGGGCATCAGATATGAGATCATCGTCTCCTAGTGGATGGAATGGTATGGATACATATTAAGAATGGCATGCCCAATATGACAATGTCAAAATAATGTATCTCTGCATGGCACAGACAATCTGCCACCTGCAGTATAATGCAAATAAGACACGATGCATGTGGACGGTACAAATTAGCTACTGGATCACATCAGCTACTGGATCACATCAGGTACTGGATCACATTAGCTACTGGATCACATTAGCTGATCACATTAGCTACTGGATCACATCAGCTACTGGATCACATTAGCTACTGGATCACATCAGCTACTGGATCACAATAGCTAATGGATCACATCAGCTACTGGATCACATTAGCTACTGGATCACATTAGCTACTGGATCACATCAGCTACTGGATCACATTAGCTACTGGATCACATTAGCTACTGGATCACATCAGCTACTGGATCACATTAGCTACTGGATCACATTAACTGCTGGATCACATCAGCTACTGGATCACATTAGCTACTGGATCACATCAGCTACTGGATCACATTAGCTACTGGATCACATTAGCTGCTGGATCACATTAGCTACTGGATTGAGCAGAAGGAGCTTCTTTGTGACTGAGCGACGGGTTTAGCTGCGGCCTCGTGGTTATTGTACGTGACTATCTCTGCCTTAACTACCCTCTGCTGTTGTTCCAGCTCTGGGCGAGTGAGTTTGATACCTAAAATGTCTGCTGCTATTTTTTGGAAACATATATTCACCTGAAAACATAAAGCCAAAAATACAGATTTATAAGATCTTCTGTTCTGAATGCCAAATATGAAATGTATTTGCCGTCTGAATTCACAAGCAATGAGAGGCTTGCATGGAGCATTTAAGTACTGATGGAGGGATGCTTAAGAGACACTGTGAGGCTACGTTTGTTTAGGAAGATGATGATATTGATCAATCAAACTGAACACAACTTACTGAGTCTCCGGTGCGCGCAGAAACAAAATGATTGGACATTCCTCGCTCTGTTGCAAATTTTTGATGCTTGTCAATTTTTACTGTTCTCATGTGTTCCAAATCAACTGGAATCAACACAGAACATTGAGTAATGAAAGGGATTGCAGGAGCATTCAATAGAATCCAACATACTGACAAAGCAGTGAAATTTCAGACGACATCAGCAAGTTTAAGTTTTTTGTTTCTAATCATTAGGCAAAAGTCGCACTTTTGTTTCCCACTAGAGCTATGTGCGGTAGTTTATCATTCTTGCTGAATGTCTTCTTCACCATGGAATACCAATCTTCCACATTTTCAAAACTGGAGTAGTTTGTGATGTCATAAACAAGAAGAATGCCCTAAAAATATAACAAAATACAACGTTCATTCAGCAAAAAGAGACAATGCATGATTGAGGAACTGAGAGTAAGTAAGAAATAATTTGATCCAAGCTATAATATCATGTTAGTTGCATTCAATGGTTTGCCATTCACTTTGCCATTCACGTTGCTGATCTAAGCACATGTTATGGACATGTTTTAGCATAGTTTGACAGAAGTGATAGTTATTTACCTGTGAACCATAAATGTATTTATCTAACATTTTTCCTCCAAGAGTTTGACCTCCAATGTCCCAAACTTGTAAAGCAACGTGGACATTACCTGAAAACAAGAGATTTCACATCAGAACGGAGCAGCCTAAAACAAGCTAAATACCTACACAATGCTTAGATTAAACCAGTTCAAATATTTGCATCACAACAAGTAACATCTACAGCTTCCATTAGGACATCTGTGTTGAGTATGACAGTGAATGATATAGGATGATTCGTGAAATATAACAATTGTCTGGACAGCATTTGACTTCTTTGCAACTCTTGAACTCACTAGTTTGAACTCCAATTCCAGTTGTGTCATTTCCCCATACAGTATATTGAGTACTCACCGGGTAAAACAATTCTCTTCAGGAAGAAATCCAATCCTATTGTTTGCTTATATTGTTTTCCAAACTCTTCTTGAGCATAGCGTGTGATGAGGGAAGTCTGGAAACCATTCAGAACCACTGTTAACTAATTGATGGGGATCGGGAATGTAGTTACATATGGTGTAAAGCTGGAGAGAATGTGCAGTATGTAACAAAGGTGACATCATAAACAACTAAAGAATTGTAGAGACTGACGTGTGATACAGTCTATTGTGGTGCAACTAACTAATGATTTAGATTATTGTGGTGCAACAAAACGAATGATTCAGTTGATTTGACCTGTTATATATCACATTCATGAAATATTTGTCAGAAGTGCATTGTGATCGAGTACATACTGTTAGAACACCAATAATTCTTATCAAATGATAAAATATATCAAGGGCATGAAAACACGAATTGATTTCGTGATCGATGATTTATTTTAAAACCATATCAGTGATGTGATCCTAAGGAGTGATTGCTGTGGAGGAGTATTACTTCTCCACTTTGCCATCCTTGACAGGTGAAGTGACATATTTTGGGGATTTCAGAATTGCAAGAATTAGAGAGTGTGGTATGTTACACAGTAGGGATATGCATGTTTTCTTGGTGCTGCGAGGTTGACAAACTAAAGCTACATGGCACTTCTTGATCAAACAAAATGGATAGCATGATAGTGTATGTGCATGGGAAAACAGAACAGCCACAAAGTCATGACGAATCAAGAGGGTCAATGAGTCGATATATTAATAATCAGCAATTATGTAGCAATCCAAGGTTGCACGATCAAATAGATCAATATTTGAGCAAGTTTTTTTTAAGCTGGTATCTGACTAGCCGTGCATGACGTCTTGTTAAAGTTGTGCGATCATCGGTTCACCAGTTCCAATTATACACAATAATTACACAAATGTACATATGAAGAATATATTTTAACATCAATGAATGTTTATGAACAAGTTGAGCTAGTTTACGCATGAGATTTCATCAAAAGCAATTTAATCAGGCCAGACGAATTTTGAAAAGTCCATGTATATTTTGAATGCCAGGATTGGTTGCTGCATTCACGCGAAGACAAGTTTCTTCGCATACACCATTAGTTTTTCGATTTTTTATATTTAAGTTCATTTTGGCAATTATTATCATTTGGCAATGCCTACCTTAGAGGGGGGTAATGCATTCAACGATATCGCCTTGAGAGTTAAAAAAATAACACTTCTGGATACCCGCAGCCCTTGGGCGGGGTGGGGGGGGACACACATGGCCTTTTCCTGAGTAGGGGTGTGCCGCAGGACATCGAAAACCTGTACCCATCGTACAAGGTGAAGAAAGCAAAAAGCATAACCCGTCTGACAAGTATGAGGCTCAACAATACCTGTCGTACAAGCCGAGAAGACGAAAAAACATATCCTTTTGCGCGGCACATGTATACCACCTGTATACACTTAAGTGACCCCCACCAGCAGCCAAATGTGGAGTGAAACAGAAACTGCTTTATGTGAGGTCATATTTCCAAGTTAGAGGTTTCTGTGAACGAAAGTTGCGATTCTCAAAGACGAAGTGACAATTGCTAAATAATCACGAGACAGTGGATAACCAAAATAGTCTCGCAGATGTCCAGAAAGGTGTATCTTCTCGAGGATCGATGCAACTAGATAGCAATTTTAGTCAGATTGTTTGATTCAGTGATTGCTAGGGCCGCGAATGTTTTTTGGCTCTCAATACCCACCTTCCCTGACGCTCCATCGCCTATAACAATAATCTTTAACTGCTTATCTGGATTTTCATCTTCAGAGTCTGACATTATGTTTGATACAGTTTTTCCAAGTCAATATATTTAAGGAAAATCGCTGTCCATAACTATATTACATGCACCGACAAACCACACAAATATTTTGGCATTTTCCTTGGAGCTTCCTGTGACGTCACGGAATACCTTTTCTCTCCCCCACAATGCACAGCGTTTGAATTTGATGTAGCGTTTCCACGTCCCAACGATCACAAAATAATTCTTTAATAATACATGCACTCAAAGACATTTGTACTTAACTGTATGTTTCATCGCTATCGTCAACTTGCAGTAGATGATAAAGGTGATCTGACCATGGAAGAATCCCTTGTTAATTTAAAGGGATTCCTCTATGGTCATATTTTTTTTTCTGCGTGGAGTTCACCACTGCATAAAGAAAAAAATTGTCTACCTCCAGTGCCTGCCGTAAATTTTAGGAGAAAAACAAAACTAAGATTATTATGCTTGGGATGCCGTGTTAAATCTTTTTTGGTGTCAAATCGAATGAATACACTTTCAGTAACTGACAGTGACAGTTAATGTTACTTGGAATGGAGGATTTGTGTGGCCAATGGCAATGCCAAGGGCAAGGGGCAGCTAGGGTACCATACCCCCCATTCCCCAATGAAAACAGCCAGGTTGTCACACCTTGGAATCCAACCACAAATCTCTGGGTCTAAACTCACCCTTCAACAAAACCAGAATTGCATTTATTTGAACATCAAAGGAACCCAACAGAATAATGTATATTTATCTCACACATCAAGTATGCAGCCCATGTGATGTCAATAAATCAGTTGCAGAACTGATTACTAGTGTAAGTATGACTTCTTGATGTTACATTCCAGTTGAAATATAAAACATATTTGAGGTTAAATCCTATAATATAAGGATCTTAACCTGCAATACAGAGAAATACTTCTGGTCGCTCATGCATGCACCCACCCAACTCCAAATTCTCTCTGTGAACTCTTCAATGACAAGAACTGTCTGATGCCCATATTAGGTAACCAACAATCATTATCCACTTCTGTGACCCATAATAGAGAAAACAACCCTTCCATGCGATCCCATTAATCAACAAAGCTACACATATAAGCATATTTTATTCCAGTATTCATCTGAACAGAAGTAGGCCGTACCGATTCTTAAAAGCAAATCCATCATAACACATTACCAAATAAAAATTCCACTGTATATATAATAGAATAACCTGCCATATATATCAGAACTTATTGGCCAGTGTAGCTTTAGTAAAACTCAAACACGTTTAAATCATAATAGTTGCCAGTGAAAGCAAGACACTGTAGCATAATCAGACATATAAAATTGATCTCACTTAGGTAAGCAACAATGGCAATGCCCCTTCAATAGCCATAGATAAATATTGGTTATGCTATGTTAAAAGTGGTTAATTTATGAGCCAAGTAAAAGCATGAATTTTTTTTTTCGTTTTTGGGGTGACTGATGTAACAGCACGTACCCAATATGCAGAGCCACGCGCATCTTACACTGATGGTTTTCACTCAAGCATCAGATGAGATAATTTGGAAAAATAATGTACACGATTATAAATAGAAAATGGTACTTCAAATTATGAAACTTTCTGGGCTTGTTATATCTACAAATTCAAAGCGATAAATACTAAACTGATTGAACTAGGTGAATAATAAGCTACATGTTCTTGTTTCTAAGCGAGCTTCCAAGAAGCCTCGTACCGATGGTGCTGTAGCTGTACTACTACACAGCTACATTTTTATACAAATATGACCGAGTCATAAACAGGTACTCTGTACAAGTGAACACGTACAAATATTACAGGGTTACATTCACTTACAAGCAGTAATAATGTTGTGTTAAACAGAGAAGAGGCTCGTAGATTGAAGGCATAGTGATGATGAGAGGGGCTTGCGCCAAGCTTAAATGGTGATCCCCATAGGGTCAAAAAGCGTAGTTTCATTCAAGCAACAGGGCAAAGCTTCTTCACGGGTGTGTTTAGATATCACACAAGCACAGTTGTAGACAACTATATCATATTTGTGAAAGCAACCCTGCAATAACACATTGTTACATAGATCGCATACCAAAATTTCTTCAGTTAAAATTTGACGCTTGCAATTAAAGCTTTTTGCAGCAGACTAGATGTGGAGATACAAAAGGCATCCAATATAAGCTGTGGAAGGGAAGGAGTAGCCCTCTCTGTGACATGTAGTCCTTATTGCATAAAACATCACACCAGTTGCTATACTTATCAAATACAATAATATTTAGTTACACATGTGGTGTAAACATGATATCACGAAATGAACATGATATATTCATGGACAGCAATGTTCCACAGTCACCTCAGTAGTTCAGGGGCTACTGCAGAATAAGATGTTGGTGAAAACAAGAGACTTCAGAAACAAATGCACTACAGAGAGGGTTGCCACATCTGTTTTACCAACACTGGAGGCAAGATATGAGCAGGGTATCGCACACATCATGAATACAATAATCACCATTGCAATGAACACATTAATCTCAAGTTACTATTCTTTGTACATCAATGCACCTGTGTCAGGTAAGGTATCATTGCCTCCATCAATTATCCACTGTGAGAAACGCACATGGAATCGAAACTGAAAATGCCAAATTGACATCAAACTGCCATCACTTTCCCTTGTAACCTTATTGTACAAGGCATAAAAATGATAGTGGCCATACAAATGTTATTCTTGGATAATCATTTGATAAGAAATTGCACACTGCCATAAGATTTCACACATTATGCAGACAACAGGACCTGAACTTAATCTATGTCAGTTACCACCCCCCCCCCCCCCCTGTACAAACTGCCAACCAAGATGTATGATATGAAACAAGCCTAAGCAATTAATTTGAAAAAAATTCCAGATTTGTGTTTATATACCTATGCTTAAGTGATCAGCAACACCACATACACGAGGCCAGCGGAAACGTCTAAAATAAGCCAACTCGACGTTTGAGGTCGTTACGTTTCCACTCAGGTTGTGCGTAGAATTCTCCTCTAGTCATGTGGAAGATCGACTCAAATTCTTCTTGAGACAAGTGTTTCTGCACAGAACAGAAGATAAAAAGTAGACCCATGATGATTTGACATGGGCTTGGAATAGAATAAGGTCAGATTTCTGCCTGTGCAAACCTCTGTTGTTTCCTTTTCCACATCTGGTGGTAACTCTGGGTTAGAAATAAGCAGCTGGTCATAGGGGTAAATCTGTCACACATAACCAGACCAGGCATTACAAGACCATCTCATCATATAGCCAAAGATTCCACCGCTGTAAAACCAGGCCACATTGGTAGAGCTTGAAGGAGATATGTATTTGAATAAGCAATGTGCTTAAATAACGTCCCACAACAATATCTTGATGATAATTGAGAGGTAGTAGACATGAAATGAAAGATGACCTTCGTGATATGTCAGTTACCTTAGGTGGCTCTTCTCCTCTGTAAATACTGGGGATTGAACGTCGAAATCCAACATAAGGCGGTTTGTTACTTTCTGGGGGATTGGAACTGCGCAATCTGTTCCTCTGTGAGGGAAAAATCACAACAAAATGTCAGAGTGTGTGCTTGGACATAATCGTAATGTTTATGCTTTTCCTTTGTTTTCAATAGTACAGTTCAATGGTTACAGAACCCTCAAATTATGAGTAACTTTTGCATTGTTATTGAAACATATGAGAGGCATGCACTTAAGTGAACTAACCCGTAGGCCTGTATTAGGGTCATATTCCTCCATGGATGAGTGGGAAGTAACTGGAAACACACACAACCACCATCAGAATGCAGCTCCATCACACAGGTAAGTACAACATATCCATGATGATTTAGACCTCCATCTTAGTTCTTACACTAAACAAACGGTGCAGTTAACAGATTGTTAATCAATACAAGCTAATGTATCATTGAATGCCGCTTACATTGAGGTCTATGTATGGACTCAGCACTGCCAGCTCTCACACCACCAATACCATCCTGCATCAAAACATGCATGTGATGTTATGTCACAATCCACCTGCAATAGGTGCTACATACCCACTGAAATCCATCACCATTACCTCCAATCAACAGGCGCAACAAGCAAAAGTAAAAGCCCACAAAGGATAATTTTGGAAACAGAAAAGTAAATTCATGATGCATGAGTGATAGCTCCTACCTTTAATCAAAACTCAAAAACATCGCAGAAAACTAACATACGGTGTACCCTGGCCTCCTGCGAGATCAAATATACTCCGTTTACTTGGAATAACAGTTATAAAGGCTTACGTAGGAGTTGTAGGCGTAACGGTCAGCGGCTGGCAGGGTTGCAGATCGTGGAGACAGTCCATACCCTGGCCGGGGGGCTTCAACACACATGGTACATACAGCAGTGACAATCAGCACAGCCACAGGTGAGATCAGTAGATTCAGAGATGTGTACAGAAAAACAACCCCAAGTTAAATAGAAACATGCCAACAAAAATGTTAGAAATTAAGCATCTGTTACTTGTTAAAATGAGTGAAACGTAATTGTGATTGAAACATTTCATGCTAATCCAACTGCAAGGACAGCTGGAAAGTGCAAAATATTCAAACCACTAGATGTGCAGTTGACGGAGAGCTGGGGTGAAGGTCATTCTCATTTAGATTAGTGTATTTTCCAAACAAGAATATCAACAGCCCATCTTAAAAACCTTTAATATATCTGTGACTTGATTTGATATACACACTTATTAGATAAACATTACATATGTATAAATAAAATATGGCACAATAAATTGATTGTTTCTGTGACTTTTTACCATTTTTTTTTTTAAAAAGTAACAGCATAATTCACTCTAAGGTAAAGAAAAAAACAGCTCTTAGCTGAGCCAAACTTTGGTACTATTAAGCGATGTACACATTTGAACATTCAACAAAATGCCCCATTTCAGTACAGAAAAATGCAAACTCAATCTGACAGGTTTTTTGGCATCTTGCCATAATCAGTTGTGTGGGGTGAATGAAAAGTAGGTTTTATCTAAAAATAGTGCATCAACAATGTGATTGACAGATCTCCTTTGACTAATAATAACAAAGTGCTAGGAATCAAACTGTGCACCCCGGGATGAGAGAATTGGTGTTTCTACAGAGGTCCGTGAAGTGAAATTGTAGACTACAGATAAAACACTGACTACAGATATCAACAAGAATACACCAACTCAACCAGGTGTGGGTAGGTAATCAGTAGACAATAGAGGGCCACTTACAGAAATACCACACATACCAAGACCTCTACCTGCCCACCAGGGACAGTGAGCTTAGTAAGCTACGGATAAACGGAGGAGATATAGGCCTAGGCGGAGAGACAGGAAACGGACAAGAGTAACAATAAACCAGCCCAAATAGTGACACCAACTGGGTTGATATAAACTACAATTCATGTTAGTAGTACAGCAGGTGCCCAAGAAGCCATTTGAAGAAGAAGCATGTTATAAATCAGTCTTTGATCAACCAGCTTCTGTCATCCAACATAACAGCAGCAACTATACAGATGCAACAGCCAAGCTGCTCTACCACACAACCACACTATGTTAACACAGGCACAGCTCTCCCTCCACCCCTTCTGCTAATAGGAAGTCACACACAATGATATGGGTCCATACATCCTTGTACACTATCCCACATAAATAACAAACTGAACACAGTTCAATACACCACATCTAAACATTGGAGACATTAATCTCATGTTAATTTCTCAGCAACCACCCCAAAAACCAAACCAAGTCACCAGCCAATGTAATGTAGAAACCCACAGCAAATGGAAACTGATATTGCATAAAAACGCATGAATTAAACAGCCAGTAAAATCGGTCACTCTTTTTACACATGAGCCAACAGAAATTGCTGACATTCAGGTAGATTCAGCCAACAGCCTTCTAAGGAACTGAGACAATTCTCTCTACAACTCAACAGGTATATGGGAGAGAAACAGCGAAGCATTTGATGGAAACTGCCACGGGTGGGAGGCAGTTTCGGAGCACAGTGGGGGTGCTGCCAGCTACATGAACAGCCCGATTACCTGTGACATGTGAGGAGGTGGTGATATTGACAGGCAGCTCGTAGAGGTACCCCCGACGCTCCACTGAGGTACGCAGGCCATTCAAACAAGATAATGTTAAGACTGGTCAACTTTACAACATACCCCCCAGTACCTGTTCAGATATCTAGCTATTATTTAATGAACAAAGTAAAGGAGAGAATCATACACTTATAATGGTTCGGGGAAAAAATAAAGAGAATAAAATTAACAATAAACAAAGCTATATTTTGTTTGGTGCCATCACCCGGTAAACACAGAGATGAGAAGCTAGGTGTATGTTTGACCAACCCAGAGGAACAGCTATCCTGACCCAAGAGCCACTGTTACAAGCGGTTAAGAGTGAACGCAGTGGAGATAAGTGTACCTGGGTAGTTTGAGAGATGCAGGGTAGTGTTTCTGTATTTGCGTCCGCACAACTGGTCGTCCATGGAGTGTGTGCGCGGTCTGTAGTCCGAGTCACGAGATGGCGCTGTAGTCCATACAGACAGAATGTGATCACAGGAATGTCACTGGTGAAAACCAGACGAGACAAATACACAGATGAGCAAGAACATTATTAGACATACAGGCAAACAAGGGGTTATCATATCTGGTCTTGTAGTGAGGTTCCCGATCGGCAGCAGGTGCCCTGGAGGCGCTGACGGGATCCAGAGTGGGGGACTCAGCTCGTGACCTTTTGAGGTCGCGTAGGATGACAGTGGCAGTACCAGACGTGGAGGACAGTCTCGACAGCTCCTCGATCTCACGTTCGATCTTGGGGTCTGATTTGTCAGCTTCAGCAGCCTCGACTCCATCCACAGCGTCTGGTGAGGTGGGGTCCTCGTTGACGGAGCTACTCACCCCGTTGGTAGCTGGTGCCACTTCCTTCTTCGATTCTCTCTTAGCCTTCAGTTGCTGCCTCAGGGCTCGGTCATAAACTACACAGCAAAATCACACATCCAATTCCTATAAATACAATATAACTTTCAGGATTTCATTTTCAGGACACTCTTATCATTACCGACACCACTAAAACCAGCCCACAGAGCAACTTACAGAGCTCAGGGAAGGCAACAGCAGCACAGGGGGGTCCCGGCCAGTCATCTCTCTCGATAGGCTCCAAGTCCTGGTCTTTGTGGGCATGTGGGTGCTTGGCGCTACGTAAAGGCTCCTGCTTCTTGTCAGGTCTGTAAGGCTCTCCTTTAGTGGGCAGTTTATTATCCTTATCGCCTAGCAACAGCCAATAACACTCATTTTCAGAAGAGAAGACTAAAAACGAGAAGTGATCAAGAATAGAGGAGAAGAATAGAGATCTTGATAGAGAATTCACACACTTAAGCAGAGGCAACGTCAATACACCTAACGAATCAATACACCCAAAGAATATATATCAAAAATGCAATGGCCTAGCATTTAATTGATATATGAAATGTGCATCATGCCCAGAGCTAAGCTATACCACTGGTCTTATCAGTAACTAATAAGCAACAGCGACTGGCCATCAGGCCAAAGCGATGCGTTCTCGCTTTGGTTCATGACAACACCGCACAACATTGTCTTCTCATGACATGTACAATGTTGTCATGGAAACAGAAGGCAGACTGGTGCTGACATGGACAAACCAATCTGCCATGACAAAACCTCAGGACACTTACATGACTGTATCAACATAAATACAAAGTCAATTACACAATACAGTCACGGTATACCTGAATACACAGAACCAGGTTTTAACGAGCTACAATACATTCATAGCTACACAGCATCTAAAAGCCAGCCATCTGCTTAACCAGCCAAGAACATTGATCTACAACATCAAAGTTCCTATGAGTCAGAGTTGACACGGCACCAGTGAACTCCACTGATGGTAACCTACGTACGACATGCACCACATCCACAATGGAAGGGACTGGCACACGGCCTCTCACGCTCTGTCCCAGCCAAGGCAAGTCTGCTATAATACTAACCACCAAACAACCCAAGCTAACAAACAAACACATTGACTTCTGGAACAAAAAAACCCACAAACAAACACAAACAGAGAAGCTGATGTTCCTAGTGAAATAAAAGCCTCCTTTTGTGGACACTGGTGTTAGTTGACTAGGAGAGTGGAGTTTGAGAAATGACAGGAGGGGAGAGAGATAGATATAGATAGACTGATGAAGCTAGGAGGAGCAGAGAATAGGTGAGATGGAAGCAGATGCAGGTTACAGAGGCTGCTGTTGTCATGAGAGCAGTACATACCTAGGGCACTCATCATGCCTGTTGCACGCGTTACAGAGACAGAAACACCATTGACCATTACCATTCCCAATCAACATTGGCTTACAGATGGTGGCATAGAATCAGCATTTCAACAAGCACCTGTTATATTAATATTGCCATTTAAATAGTATCTCTCAATTCTCAAAGAATCAAGGACAGTTCCACATATGATCTTGATTTATCGCAGAGAATTTCTGTATTTTCAGTTCTGGTATTCTACGAACATCTCAATGGACTGGAACTGCCCTTTGAGTAAACAGGCGTATCAAACATACAATGGCAATGGTTGCCGTGAATACTACCAAATTGACACCCACTAGCTAACAATAAGATGCTGGCAGTAGTCACAGACACACACAATGAAGTGAACCACACTGATACAAGACAACAGGTTGGCAACATGACATCCTACGACAACGCTGGTCGTGTGCTAGAATGGAGGTTTATGAGAGGAAAAAACCACAATAAACAGGTGCCCTTTAGTATTCTACAGACAAGCCATGATTGTCAGAGGGGGTGTTCTACTCTGCAGCTGTCTGGGGCAGAGGGTCCAATGATTATTCCCTTTTATGTATGTATGCACCATGCCTTGTTGTTGTCAGTGATTCAAGGGAGTAAAGTTTAACTGGGGGTCAGGTCGAGAGGCCATGACGTGTTCGAGGGCGAGCTGTCTGCCAGAAAGGCAATGCTGGAGTCTTGGTGAACCCTGGCTCTTTAAATAATGGCAATATTGAGAGTCAACCTAAAGCAACAACAGTCAATTGGAATAGACACCATGTGATTCCCCTTGACCACCAGAGCCAAACAAGTCACACAAGGTCCCCCGATGTCATGTGCTTATGTAGAGATAAGAAACAACACAGATGGCATGCAGAGTGAAGACAACCTACTTGATTCTGTTAATATGAGAGGCAATTACACAATAACAGTAGAACAGATATAGGGACTAGAGAATGCTGGTTTAGATGGGTTCAGATTAGGTTAGAGCTAGGGGTTACACAGGCCCAAGTGTATGAGAGTGAATCACAATTACAACTGATGACACTATCTATAACTCTGTATTTAGAAATATGCAAAACTATGCAACAATGTATGTTTGAAATAACTCTGGTATGTTGAAACGACCTGAAAATCGCGCGATATAAGGATTGAACACAGTAAGCCTACCACTGTCACAAGCTGAACACCATCATGAGTAACGCATAACAGCAGTGATCGACACAATAAATGGTACATCACTAGGAATCACTTAAAACAGGGAATCTTCTTCAGAAATAGTAGACATCTATGAGTAATGTATCGCTATGTCTCATCTATTATCAATATGTCACCATTTGGGTGAACCTTTGTTTACATGGAAGCCTGGTGAAGGATCAGGTTAGTTTGACAGCAGGGGTCACAGATATCTGAGGGGAGAGAGTCAAGGTCAAGACCATGGAGTCACTATCACAAACTACACACAACCTACCTTTTTTCATTGGTTTGACGAAGTCAGATCTCACGTTAGAATAACTGAAATTATCTGCAACATAACAAATGGAAACCATTGATCCATAGAGAACTCCTTTCAATACCAGTGGGACATGCAAAGTAATACTGGCTACTGATTAACCTTAATATCCAACCCATTGGATACCACTGCTTGTACACATAAGCAAGGCTTGACATTACCATTTTGGAAATGACATGTAGGTATGAAAACAAACCACTGATAAGTGATTAAAACCCAATTAAGAAAGGACCATGATTTCATAGATGGGACAATGTCAACGCTAGCAGTCCTCACCAGGTCGGTGGAAGTGCTGTGGCCGCTTGTCAGACACGTTCTCAATGGGGGCTTTCTTGTAACTTCCTATTTGTTTCTGCTTCTCCAGGTATGATGCATTATAGAACTGGCCGTAGTTCACTTTGAACTTGGGACCATACTTCTCTATGCTGGGCTGTCAGAAAGAATGAATGAGAAAATCGGGATTTTACGAGATTCTGATATCCAAACAACGCACTTCACAAAATAAAGGTCTTCTCAAAATCAAAATTTCATATTTAAATGACCAATTTTGTTCACACCAGAACGACACAAATGAGATGAAGAAATGATGAGCTGTTGGTGACGATTTTTGTCGCGTGAGCAAGCAATGATACCTGGTATATACCACCCCCAGACACTACACGAGACGCAAACTAATGGGACTTACGAAGGTCTGGACAGGCGTCGTGTCCTGCTTGCCATCCAAATCTGAAAGCAGAGTTGACACAAAAGATGAGTAAAGTGGAGCCAAAAGATGAGGCAGTCTTTGAATAAGATGGTAGATGGTAATAGAATGAGTCAATTGTTGTGTGGCACATTAGTTCATACAGCCAATCAGCTACTGGAGTCAAGTCAGAATCCTGTACCAGAGAATAGCCTGCAGTCATGTTACTTATTTATATTAGTAAAGCATCTGAACTCTCTTTGTTATGGCATATGTTGAAGTAAAAGCTTAACATGGCTGTCTTTTGGGGAGAAATTCTAAATTTATGAATAAAAAAGATCCTCTATAGGGGGATCCAATAGGATCAACAAGTCGATCATAGTAGCTGATAGAATGAGTTCCATGCAAAAAGCCAAACAAGAAAATTGAAGTTGCCCCATGTTGATCTGCCCACCATGAGGATGCCAAGTGGTGTTTACTGCTGCTGGTGACATCCCAGTGTCAGCTGGGTGACATCCCAGTGTCAGCTGGGTGACATCCCAGTGTCAGCTGGGTGACACACAAGTGGAACGAGTGGGGTAGGGGGTGGTATTTAGGAAGGGATAGGGAGATATGCCATGAGGATAACACATCAACAGATGACCTCATCCTGGATATGGGTATATGGAAGAGAGGTGCAGCTATGGGTGTTTATTATCATGATGAAGAGGATTGGAAGGGTGTCCGGACACACTGTATAGCAGGCCTGTACAATTGCAAATACAACTGCCCTGTCTGGGGTTAGATGCATGGATAAAGGATAACACACCCATATTGACATCAGCTGACAGAGGCGAATCATTTCATGAAGTGATGCTGAGGGAATAGAAAATCATGTTTACTTCTACGAATGCAGACAGGGATCGGATTGGGAGATCTAATTGACTAGGATCACCACCTGATTGACACTACCATGATCAGATCCCCGTAGAGGTGGATATTAATGGTGTGTGTGAGTACTAGTTAGTGTAGGAATCGTGGAGGAAGCGTTAGGGTTGGGTGAGTCATGCCAGCAACAACACTCACTACTGCTGGGAGTCACGGTGACAGGGTCACATTCAAACACGTCGCTGGAGAGCCGGTTACGTGTGCCTGCCACATCACCACACATACTACAGCCTGCGTGCGCCCACCATGACTAACAGTGACATTAGTGCATTCACGCTACCAAAGAGCTTGCAACATGACACAGGCAAGTGACACACTGGTGGTCCATACAACAGGAGAAAGCATATCACAACATATTCAGGGTCTGAATGCATAATGTGGCTTTATGTTATGTCAAGCTGGATGAATTAGCATCTTCATATGCTTGAAAACCCATCAACAATATTGAACGACTTTTCAACAGCAACTAAGCAAAAAGTGAAGTTTGGCTCTCCTGCCTTTCAAGTTATAGTGGTGACGTCTCAAAGGTGAAAATTAAATATGTACTCAATTTCAGCAGGTGTTTCAATCAACACACTCAACTCTGTCCTATCAACATGCCCATCCCACGACCCCATCAACGTCAAGTTTTTTAAACATTTTTTTAGTTTATCTATTCACAGAAACAGTGTCCAGGTAAAATGAGGACCCCAGTGGTTTATCTGAAGACTACTTACGATCAGACGCATCATCAGACATAGATTTGTAGCCCGACGTTGTGGAATAGGGACTTCCTATACTGTTACTTAATCTGCCGTTGGTCCAGCTTGTTGACTTGACTATAAGCCAAACAAAAATGGGGTGGTATCACAAACAGCTGGTAAACTGAAAAGAAAACTGAGGTACCTCATGCTTCAGCCGCTTGTTTTTTTATATGACCCCCAAACGTGAGGGACCAGATCAAAACCAAGCTGGCTGACAAGTGAAGGAAGTTTATCCCGACTCAAACTTCTGGTTTGCTTTATGTTGAAAACTAAGCTTGCCAGAAGTTGATCAAGAGTACCCCAAATTATGATGCCAAAAACATGCAAAGTGAAAATGTGAAGCAAACAAATGAAAACAGTTTGCCAGGGAAACTATTTATAGTTTGAAAAAGGCACGCATAAAGGCTTCATGAATTGAACAATACACCAACACATGCAAGGAAATAGGATGGAGGTTGAGTTGGTCGGGAAGTTATGAAAACAGGGATCTACAATAAGTAGCCTTGTAGGAGGACCAAGTGAAATCGAGTTGCTACTATCAATGGATAGTGATGCTGTTTTGTCAAACCACGACAAGGCCAAGTCTGTGGTGAGTCACTAGAAATATGGAGTGCATAAGAATGGCGGTTTGAGGAGGGGGTCCCGCTGGCGTTGGAACTGATACTCACTAGGGTCCTCTGATAAGGAGTTGGCATCCTCTGAATCCTGTGACTTGCTGACCGGTGTGGAAGTGACCATTGGAGCCGCACTGGCTTTGATGGGCGAGCTGGGGGGTGTATAGAGTTGACCTCCATTGCTAGGGCTCACAGCCTCTTCCTCCTCCCCTGCATCCAGCTGTGACTTCTCCAGGCATGACGAACATAGGTACTGTTCCCCGTTGAATGTCACCTTGTCACCCGCACCAAACTTAGTGCTGTGAGAAGTGACAAAGGAAGAAAATGAGAACAATGTGTGAGCTCATGAAGCATCATGTCTGCTTCTAGGGCTGAAAAAGTTGGGTGCTGGTTTTGATAAAGTGAGAATAGATTTCTACAGCTGTTTGTGTGGTAAAACATGTAGCAAAAATGTAATCTGATACAATTGGAATACATTATTCAATAAACACGATAAAAACATCGTACAACAGGAAAACGCGGAGCAATCAAAGGCAATTTTTCCGATAACATTTATGCGTCTGTAAGGAATAACTTTGAGCGGAAGACCTTTGTCATAACGCAATTTTCCTATTGAGTTGTGATTCATAACGGGCTCTTCTTCACATGCACTCCCAGGTCTAGCCCTACAAGACGTCTGCGTAGACGTCTTATCGTTTCTCGAAACAACGCAACGCGAATATTTTTAGATCGATTCAGACAACTACCAACACCAAACATACACAAGTGATGGAGTTATAGAATGCAATGATGTTTTACGGACGATTTTATCCCTTTTCGGCGGGGATTTCATCCATGGTAATTATTTATAGTTTGATCAATTTGGGAAGCGGTAAAAAGTCAGAAACACAGCAACATGTTTGTTTACAAGTTCAAGACCACATGCACTGCGCATGCACAGAAAGACGACGACTCATGCTAAGCCCGGGGGGGGGGCACTTAAGTGTACAGAGGTAGTATACATGTGCCGCACGAAGGGGGTGGTTTTTTCGACATCTCAACTTTTACGACGGGTCAGACATTCGCATAATACCTTGTACGATGGAGTATACTTTTTCTCATTCTCAACGAGTACAACGGGTACGGGTTTTCGAGGTCCCGCGGCACACCCCTATCCGAGTTAGGGTAAGTGCCCCCCACTTGGGATGCTAAGGCAATGCGGGAAATCGCGAGAATTAATAGTTTCCAAAATGGCAGACTTCGTATCGCGATTTGTTCGGAAACGAACTATCGATGGCATTTATTGAAGAATAGTGTCGAGTGGTGGTAAGTTTTTTGGAGCGAAAGGTCTATTTTTTGTAAAGGCTCTTGATATATGTTATTTTCTAGGTGCGAAATATAGTCCTTCAGCCCAAACGAGAACACGCCGACTGTGTTTGACGAACTCTTCGTAACGGTATAAATTCATGTTACCGTTACACCGGAGCTATCCCAGGTCTGGCGTTGCAACTGATCAACAACACGACCAAGATAGCTTTTCAGCCTGTACTTGAACCATAGAACGAACAATACGTGGCTTCCCAATAAACGAGTTGTAACTTGATTATTAATATGAGTCAGACAGAGAGTCAGCTGTAAACTGTGTGTCAGGTGTACTGAGTCAGCTGTAAACTGTGTGTCAGGTGTACTGAGTCAGCTGTAAACTGTGTGTCAAGTGTACAGAGTCAGCTGTAAACTGTGTCAGGTGTACTGAGTCAGCTGTAAACTGTCAGGTATACAGAGTCAGCTGTAAACTGTGTGTCAGGTGTACTGAGTCAGCTGTAAACTGTGTGTCAGGTGTACTGAGTCAGCTGTAAACTGTGTGTCAGGTGTACTGAGTCAGCTGTAAACTGTGTCAGGTGTACTGAGTCAGCTGTAAACTGTGTGTCAAGTGTACAGAGTCAGCTGTGAACTGTGTCAGCTGTGAACTGAGTCAGCTGTAAACTGTGTCAGGTATACAGAGTCAGCTGTAAACTGTGTGTCAGGTGTACTGAGTCAGCTGTAAACTGTGTGTCAGGTGTACTGAGTCAGCTGTAAACTGTGTGTGTACAGAGTCAGCTGTGTGTCACCGGTGTAAACTGTGTCAGGTGTACTGAGTCAGCTGTAAACTGTGTGTCAGGTGTAGTCAGCTGAGTACAGAGCTGTAAACTGTGTGTCAGGTGTACTGTAAACTGTCAGGTGTGAGTCAGCTGTAAACTGTGTGTCAGGTGTACAGAGTCAGCTGTAAACTGTGTCAGGTGTACTGAGTCAGCTGTAAACTGTGTCAGGTGTACAGAGTGTAAAACAGGTCAGAGTCTGTGTAAACTGTGTGTCAGGTGTACTGAGTCAGCTGTAAACTGTGTCAGGTGTACTGAGTCAGCTGTAAACTGTGTGTCAGGTGTACAGAGTCAGCTGTGAACTGTGTCAGCTGTGAACTGAGTCAGCTGTAAACTGTGTCAGGTATACAGAGTCAGCTGTAAACTGTGTGTCAGGTGTACTGAGTCAGCTGTAAACTGTGTCAGGTGTACTGAGTCAGCTGTAAACTGTGTGTCAAGTGTACAGAGTCAGCTGTGAACTGTGTCAGGTGTACTGAGTCAGCTGTAAACTGTGTCAGGTATACAGAGTCAACTGTAAACTGTGTGTCAGGTGTACTGAGTCAGCTGTAAACTGTGTTAGGTGTACTGAGTCAGCTGTAAACTGTCAGGTATACAGATTCAGCTGTAAACTGTGCGTCAGCTGTATACAGTGAATTGGGTGTACGTTGTCAGCTGTTTACAGTTGATTGGGTGTACAGAGTTAGCTGTACACTGTGAATTGGGTGTACAGAGTTAGCAGAATACTGTGATTTTGATGTACAGAGTTAGCAGAATACTGTGAATTGGGTGCGCAGACAGTCAGCTGTGAATTGGGTGTACAGACAGTCAACTGTGAATTGGGTGCGCAGACAGTCAGCTGTGAATTGGGTGTACAGACAGTCAACTGTAAAGTGTGAGTCAGCTCAAAACACTGCCCGGGTTAGTCACGCACAAGTCATCAATAAATAGATTCCTACATCGTCAAGCCTCGAAATCATATCAACTATTATCAGTCCAAGCAAATACCGGCAGTAGCCACGTTTGCTTATCAACTGACCCGCCAGCAGACGAACTCATATTGCTCAACACGTCTCCATAAACACAGAGGTTAGATAAAAGAGATAAGCCGATATGGGTCACACCCCTGCCAAAAACAGCTCACTTTATCAGTGAGTCTCTCATTACGGAATAAAAAAAAAAAAAAGATACCAGCACGAACACGGAGATATTCGTTATTAGTTGCCTTCACCAAATAAACCGATAAGGTTCCAATCAAAGTATAATTATTGCATGAGCGTAGGTGACGTACTTGCACGCTGTGCAGTGGAAGCATTCCTGATGGTAGGTGGCGCCCAGGGCAGTGACCACCTCGCCCTCCACGTATTTGCCGCAGCCAGCGCACTTGGTGCCGAACAATCGCTGGTAGTCCTCTGCGCAGTAGTAGAGCTCGTCCTGGGCGTAAAAACCGCCCGCTGCCAGCTGCTTCTTACATTCTATCACACACACGTCAACGAGGGGGTCATCAAGAGCATTACATAATGGCCTCACTTCCTCATGCTCAACGATTTTTGCCGCGTGATAAGGCCGTAAACACAATTGAAGAAAACAAGAATTCCGCGGTAAATTCACCACGCCACCTAGTGGCTGTGAGAGATGGGGTTCATCATGGTATATAAGGTAATGGTGTTGATGACGGAGGTATTATCAATACTGCATCACATGGAATCATTATGGTGATTGATTATAAACATGATACATTATTAAACTATTAGCAGCTCCCAGGTGTCTGGTGGACGTAATTGCCAGACCAAGCGCCCCCAACAGCCGCTTCTCGGCCCCGCTTGACTCCAGGCTTGCACCAAGCATTCCACACACATAACGTACACATTCCACGCTCATGTGCAGTCTTCACGCCCGATTCGATCCGCCCCAAGCCATGCCTGTCCCCACCATTACCAAACACACCTCTCATGACAGACACGCCTAACAAGTCCTACCCGCGCCGGAATAAAAACTCCGACAAGAGACAAGCGATGACTTCACAGTCACACGCACTGCGGGTCGGTTCACACGCTGACATAGTAAGGCACGTGGTGGTGGGGGGGGGGGGGGGGGGGGAGTGTTGATAGCGCTGAGTGGTGCATAATTAGTTAACATCTATTGTTACCGGGATATCTGGTGCAAGTAAGCGGGAAGCGGACATCTCGGCTTACAGATAAGGGATCAAGTGATGGTCATAAAACAACGATCCGGGATCAAACACAACGCCGCGCTTTGATACAGCGCCTACTGGTAAACCAAGTACGCACCCATCAGTAAGCGCTTGGAACTCGATGTCTGGTTTCCGAGATTCCCGGATGGATGTAAGTGTACCATACCACAATCAGACGGGCACTCGAAACTCTTAACTTCGCGTTCCGAGTGCTAGGAACCAGTAGATAATGTGCTTAATAAGTAAGCCCCCAGGGACACGCATGAGTGAAAGTCTGGGTCACGTTCTAGGGCGACTAACTAACTCGACGCCCAGTGGGCAGCAATTCAGTCGATATAATGGGAAGAAGTTCTCTATTCAGCGACCGTGGACAGGTGGAGAGAAAAAAGGCCTAGGGCCGGAGGCTTGTTGTAACTATTAAACAGTTTGTTATCGTAAAATAATTACACATTTTATTATAATAATCACAATACTCAGGTGCAAACAGCGGCCATGATCCCTTGATACGACCGAGTTTCTATACATTGTGGCCATATAGGGTTACCAAGTGATGTCGTCATTATCCCATCTGACCCCGCGTTGAGCCCGCATAAAGATGCGAAAACAGACAGACTGGCTTCAACTAAAGGAGGTCCATATTGCATTGCTATACAAAATAAGGACATTCGACGCTTTGCATTTTGTCCTTTAAATTGTTTCTAGCTGTTGAATCATCAATATGATATAAGTTTATAAATCTGGTGATTCCAACCGTGTAAGTGAAGTTCGACAATTCTCCTATTCGTAGCCACGGAAAATTGCCTCCCAGACAACACTAAATTGCTGAAGCCAAAAGGTGTTAAGGAGCCAGTTAGAACCGGTATCAGCGATGTGACGTCACATTTGGTAGCCCAATAGCAGCCATCCTTCTCTTGATGCTATCAACACAGTGTGATGCAGCGTTAAGTGTCACGTGATATCCGCCCACAATCGCCCCACCGACTCCGTGGGATGCACCATCATCGAAGCTGTCCGCTTGGTAACCAGCATGACATCTGGCAGCAGCCTCATCGCACCTCGGTTCTAATTGACAGGGATATTACCAGAACCACCTCCTGACCGAGACGCAATAGCTCACCACCTCCTGACAGAGACGCAATATCTCATGTTCAAAATCACAGAGTACAGAGAAAAACCACAAGTCAACATTATTAGCCCACATAAAGCACACAGATATTGAGTGCCTAAGACAGCGTTGGTTTTCAATGGCTGGAGCAGATATACAAGCGACCCATCATCCTATTAACCCTGAGTCTGTCACTGGTAGTGCAATAAACGAGCGAGTTTGCGAAATGTTGGGGGTCTGTGACGTCGATCACGCAACAGAACGAGCAGGAAGGCTGTTTAGGTAGTGTACGGTTTAAACATCCCATCGGCATTCTTCACTCGACGGTTAGGCCTGCTGAACAACACTGATTTGGCAGCCTGCCTCCCGCTATGTTAGCTATGCGAAGTATTCTACAAACTGTCCATGTACACAAATTCTTTTCTCGGGCGCGGCATGAAGTTCCCGACGTGAAGGTTGAAAGCTAATAGAATACGGAACTCAGACGAAGCTATGACAACAGATCTCCCGTGGCGGGGGTGTCCTGTACAGACCTTCACCTGATGCAAGGTCAAATAGATTTATCGATCAGGGGGAAATGAGTTATTGTGCAAGTCATGTGTGGATGGATGAAGGCGATCTATGACGAGGGAGGCCGCCCAATTCTGCCCTGGACTCGTACCCCCACGGCGAAATAACGCTCTCAACAAACAGCACCAGTATTACTGAGCACACGAAGAAAAACAACATGATTTCAAGCATTTATCCCAGTAAAAACTTCCAATGACCGTTACAAGCCAGGTTGTGTTTGTTGGGGGCATGGAGAGACTATGAGGAGATGGAATACCGGTTCTAACCAGGTAAGACAAGTCTCTACAGGGCATGAACTCATAACCCGACACGAGGTGGCAGCACCGGGGAGAGCCAATAGTCAGAAAGAGCAATAATAAGCAGCACAAACCCCACATAAACACACGCAAGTCCAACCCGATGTACACGGCTCTCTGTCAGCCAGTAAATACAGCTGGCCTCCCAAGCCGACTTCTCACACTTAATGAGTACTGACAACCTAACCCTCGCTACACATACACACTTCTTGTCGGCAAGCGGAACACGCATTATGCAGACTCATCAACTTGTAATTCATTGCCTGTGTAGGCGTTCGGACATTTTGTCGGAACTTTGACAAGGAGATGCGAACCTCATATTGACACCATCACACTGTCAGATTTATTTATTCCCATCTGAATTTGCCTTCAGCAAGTGAAGTTATGGGGGTCACCCGTATGACATTTAAATCGTAATTAAGTACATTTGCATGACACAAATGACACCAGTCCTGCGCCGATCAAGACACCCGTTTGTTTATTCGTCTCCTTACTCATCGGAGTTGCGCCCCCTCGCGGCGACGCTATCACGCTCAAATCCACCTCTTCTTGCCATTCTACCCCTGACAATAACATGGTCCCAGCTGTACATTTCGCTGTCAAATAAAACCGGAATATATTCGCTTGTTTACGTGCAACAGCTCTAGACAAAATCCAAATCAAATAAATATTACAAGAATGGAAAGGCCACTTGAATGAAGAAAGGAAAACAAATAGAGAAGTCTTCTTGTCGTCAAGGTGTGATGCACGCGGTGGTTGCGTGCCAGCCTAGCGTGGCCGTATTGGGTAGGGGTGGGTGGTAGCAGACGGGTCTTGTATGCGAGATAGCTCACGGACTTGATCTATCGACGTTACCGCCCAGTACAAGACTAACAGCGGAACAAGAGGCCAAATGGCATTAAACGCAACCAACAACGCAGCGGAACAAACCGCGTAGCCGACCACCCCAGCTCTCGTAACACGCACCTAGCATTATTTACACACACAGATTGCAAAGGTAAACAGTTATGTTGGTGGTTCTCGGCCAATGTCTATACAGTTCTCCTCAGTATATAAGTAGCTGCCAGCTTGCTCTATCACCAAGGCCCTTAACATTGGAAAAACAATCCCAAATCTCGCATATTATCTGACGTATACTGACACGCCGTGGTAACGCCATTCACAGCACGTTCTAGCGGCCGATCATACACCATCATGTATGTTGATTCAAAGACTATTACTGAAAGCTAGGAGTATTTTGTTGACATATTTACAAAGGATTGCGAATATTGCGACTCAAGTTACCAGTTAGCGCCTTAACAACTTCAGCAGTTCAACACGGTCCCAGGCTTGACAAGCTCATTCAAGTTTCCAAACCGTAGCGGCCTGTTTGACGAAAAGCTTATTGTAGAGACGAGCACCAGAATAAGGTTACACTGGCAGACTACCACCCTTATCCCATGCCAAAGGTCAAGGTCATCTATTATTACGCCATTAGGGCCAATTCCAACTTAGCTATCTATTATTGTTCGGTTTAGAGAGAAGAGAAAAGCCCCTATCCATTCACCAAGCGAGAGCAAGCGGAGCATTCTTCACAGTGTGTCCGGCGCGCCTGATACCTCCACGATGATTCATACCGGGGTTGGTAATGATGGCAAAAATGGAATAAAAAGTAACTTGTTGAGTCTTAAATCTCAAAAAACTTGGATAATTATTACCGGAAATTAGCATAAGTGTTTCTGTAAACTGGAATAGATATTTCCGGGTATCTTGCTATATACTCATAAATATAGCATAATTTCACCCGACTTTCAAACGCCACTGGGCTACCCAGCTGTCGACAACCCGTTTTGCCGCACGCGTAAATTATCTCCATGTAATGCTGCAACTACTGAGCCTTGATATTTACAATGAAATTCGAAATATAATATGAATAACAGCACAAAGCCATGCTATGGAGGCGAATCGACGAGTACAGATCGGGACGCGCGGCGAAGAGTGACACCTCCGCGTACAGTAGCCAGGCATGGTGATATAATGACGTCACATAATCGGGTCAGTGACACCAGACAGATAAGTGACACTTGGAGTGGATCAGAACCCTTACAGAGCGGCCAGATACCCGTGACAGGTCTGAGAGGTGCATGCGCTGCTATATACCGTCTTTCTCCCAGGTACCTGCAGTGACGTAACAGCCCATCAGCGGGCCGCTTAGAGTGAATCACATTGAGTGCCAGGGAAGTTCACGGTGAGTAGATAGATAGTTCACACTCCAGTGAGTTCAACCACAACAGACTAGTGTCATAGAAATCGCACTCCTCTATATCATATGTAACGAAACCAAGCCAATATTGACTTACAACTCCAGGTACCTCTGAAATCACACGTATTGGCTGTGTAGGTCTAACCTTACGACCAAATGATCATTCAGGTACATTTAAACCGCTATAACTCGCCTACCAACTTGGCCTTTTTCATTATGTTTGAAACGTCACATGACCTAGGCGAAGTGTAGGTCACATGAGACCCACAGGGAGCCGGAAGCTGCTGAATGATCATGTGACAACGATGACCGCTACCCTTCACATATATTACAATGAACTCGCTGTCGCTGTGGTGAAACAATACCAAGGGCCCAGCTCCAAAAGTCAAACCAAGGACTTCGGCTGATGCATCGTCACGAACACAGATATTTATAAATACAATAATTCGCATATAAATCAACTGTCGCCATCCTACAGACTGAATCACCGCTGCCGTGATTTGAATGCCACCTGGTGACGTGTGCGGACATCAGAGGCCGCCCACACACGTTATGGACAGCAATAGAGGCAACTTACACTTATGAATATCACAAGAACTACAAACAAATTAGTTTTGAGTGAATAGCTTGTAATTTTATCCAACATTCGTCATACGGTGACACACAAGACGCCGCTTGAGAGGCCCATGGTGCGTTGCCGCTTGGGCTACTTGGCAAAGAGCTGGGCAAAACAACATAGCGCTGGTTTATCGGCGCTCACAGTCAAACAAGAAGAGAATCGAGGTTAAGTTTGAGTTATGAATGCATAAAGGGCGGACCTAGGGGCACCGCCTACGTCATATTACAACCTAAGCCGGCAATATAGAGCGAGTCGAGTATCATTTGAGGCCATGCAGGTTTTCTCGACAACGCACTACGTAGTCTAACTTGTTCAGCCTCCGTGACCGACCGACACAATGAATGTACAAAACAGAAACATCGACCCACTCCGTGATAGACAAAATCTCACTCGCTGACTTGGGAGTGCCCGTAATTACCTCCCATTCTACGATACAATACAATAGTCAAAACCAATATATTGGCAGTAGAACCAATAAGAGAGGCATGGGTATCTCAAAGACACAAGGCCAAACAAAATAATTAGGCGACTGCTCGGAAACTAGTCTGACCTACGTAGCCATCTCGTCGCCAGTGGAGATGGACTGGTGAGTTGGGACAGGCTGAGCTGCGTGATCGGATTAATTAAGGAACGAGATGCAAGGGAGCCTCCATCACAGACAATCAGACAGATCGATCACTCTGAACAAATCATTGATCACCGGATTATAGCCTTTTTGTGAAAGAGTACAGGCAGAAGAAGAGGTAGGCCACAGCGGGAGGTCAGAGCGGGAGGTCACAGAACATGCGTCTTGCGGTCCCCACTTACCCACACCCAGCGCCAGACAACCGCGTCCCTATACCAACCAGCTGCTAGGCAGCCAGCCGACCAATGGAAATAGCTACTTACCGTGACATTTGAAGCATTTGACGTGGAAGTACTTCTCCTGAAGTCGGATGGCCTGACCTTTGCAGCTCTTTTTACATGCCTCGCATGGAATCTTCCCTGAAACAGAGAGAAGAAAGGATTAAACAGGTGCCTCTTGCATTAGTCGTCTTTCTCCAGGGAGGAAATAATGAGGTAGTCATGAATACCACAGCTTCCAATGCGGCATGTGCTTGTACAGGGGGGGTGCACAACAAACAAAGCATAACCCTAACTGCACTAGACGTGTGCTTCAACCAAGACAGACGCACTCGGATCTCGATGCTAGGTTTACGAGTGCGCGTAAAGTGACTATTGATTGGCTTGCACCAAACCTAAGCGATCGTCATACGTAGACGTACATGTATTGCAGTGTGTGGTTGCCTTTTTATGGTAACCGATAGAGATACACACGAATCATACAAGTCATTAAAACATGAGGACTTGTGAAAGGTGTAAATTATTGGATGATAAACCGAGGAGGAAGTGCAACATCGGCACATTCCTAAACCTAAGCCATTAAGTACAATTACCTAAGGTGTTATAAGTGGGCCAACAAGTATTTCAGATAACACTTTGAAGTTTGATTCGAGGCAGAATGAAACATGGCTCGTAAAACCAAGACCGTGTGACATGGTTCTGCCAGGTTCAATAACCAACGTTCACACAACGACCTCATTCGGCAACAACAATGTGTTATTAATACTCAATTGACAGCTGAAGAAAAAAAGTGAATGATATCTCACATTTTAAACCGCCCAGCAAGTGTCACTAGTCAGCCTATTGGATAACATTCACATGATATACCCAATGCTGACAGCGCCGCATGATCTACCCAATGCTGACAGCGTCGCATGATCCATGACAGCATATGATACAGACGCATTTTATTAAATGAACCTCAAATACAGACAGCAAAACAACTACTGTAGCGCAGATACATCAAGGGAGCGATGTATATTGGATTAGCTGCGGTACTTGTTTTGCGGCAGCATAGCGAGGCGGGAGACGAGGGACTAGGTGAGAGAAGTACTCGTCGGGTGGGATCCGGGTAAGCCCGACCACCATCAAGTAATCGACTCATCCCGGCATGACAAGCCCAATATCCCCTGACATTACATACAAGGCTCTAGTGGCTGACAATATAGGATGATTTAGTCCCAAATAAACGCATAACGTTCAGACATATACACGGTATTCAGCGGCCATTATATCCTATGCCATAAGCCGTCCACAATGGGATGGCCATGACACCGCCATCGCTCTTTGCGCATGCGCAGCAGGGACAGCGTCAATATCAGTATAATTCGGTGTCATCAATCAGTAAAAGCATCAGGCGTGTACCAACCGAATCCACCCCTCTCACTCCCACCAACACACACAGGCAAGTACCAGCAGCCAATATAAGCCAGCTGTCTTCATCCAACTCACACAGTACACGTGCACCTCAGTAGCCATGAACTGAGGCTGAGGACACAGCCACTGAACCATTGATCGTGGCTGGGCATCAACAGCTTTCATTGACTCATCCAGATATTCTGCTGAATGCAACCAAACTGACAAGGGGAGGGGAGGGGAGGGGGGGGGGGGGGGGGGCATATGTATTCACATTACCATCCAGCTACCGGACAGCGTAGAATAACTCAGATAAAAGGGGCGACAATGGAATTCTAGGCATAAAAAGTCATTTATAAGTTTATCACCCGACCATAATATATCACTTGATCTCACCTTATCCCGAGTTGACTGTACTCATACATCAAGCACAAGGAGGTAGAATGACTCAAGAGGAAACCAACCACGCTACGCAGATCTAATCCACGAAACATGCATTATTCAACGACACTTGTGGGATGGTGGTTTCTAGTTACAGATAGTGAAGCTCAGATGAAAAGAGAATACCAGAGGGATGGGGAGAAGGGGAGCTCCACGATATCACAGCAGCAGCAGCAGCAGCAGCAGCAGAAGGGGTCGTCCATAGTAAAGACTCGACTCAAGCCGCGCTAAAATAGAAGCGCTGAAATATGTAACGAGTGTTTTAAGGAGCTGACGTGTTCAATTTTCAGGAGGAGATGTATGATGACGGACTGGAAGTGGGAGGGGCTTCATTACCCAACCCATTCCTCATAACATCGCCAGTTGGGCATGGAATTGAAAACTTGCCAGCAATCAAAGCGGAAAGCCATGCAATAGACAGAGACGGCAATTCGCAGTATTGAAACATCAACATACATTTTTTGCAACTGATGATTGCTTCAACAGCTGGGTATATATATAGGCCAGCGACCCAGAGAAGCAGCGTATAACAGTTATCGGGCTATAGGGGAGCGGGATTTGTACAGACTGAGAGGAAGTATCCAGTTTCTGTACAGCTGCATAAATAGATAGAGAATCAAAGACATGTGTTGTTGTGATATGTTGGGTTGAGTGAACAGACCACTCAGTTTACCAGGATGGGTAGTATTGCGACTGCAGAGAACAACCGCGTTACTGATTGCTCTTCCTCATATAAGAAGCTATTGTATGAACATTCAGTAACATCAGTGTCTGCATAACTGACGAACCAATACGAGCAGTATCTGAGAAGGGTGTTGGCAGGGTATTGATAAGTGGGCAGAATACCAGTCACGTGGACGTCAACGGGATTTTAACCCATCCCTCGACTTCACACTACACTGCATGTTAGTTGTTACATGGCCCACATCCATGCTTTTGTAAACAAGTCAACAATAACATCATCTGTCAACAGTGATGAAAAAGCCAGACAGGGGAGGAGTGGGGGTCGGCAAGTCGGCCTCCCATCATAAAAAAACGTTGTTATATACAGATCTAACAGGTCAGCGTTCATACGTTTGACATCAGGAACCCTGCGCCTGTGCTTAACAGGGAGTTGCCGATAATATTTTGGGCTACTGCTATGGTAATCCGATGTCAAGCATGTTACTTTTTTGTTAGAAAGGTCAGGTTGAAACCGGCACAGCAGAAACCTATTTGGCCAGCTAACAGACCCCAGGCACTCGAGTCGTAAAATACACCTACGAGGCTAGGGCAGTTAGGGTTTGGGCTAGAAAGACCCTCAACCGTCCGTACAATATCCATCACAAATGAAAGAAGAGCAAATGAGCAATATCCATCACAAATGAAAGAAGAGCAAATGAGGAGAAAAACGCAAGTTTATATACGGTATCTACATTATTAGAACCTGCCTGGCTGGCTGCTAGTTATTAACAAAAAATGATTTATAGGGACTTCTTATTCCATGACACAACACATGCTTTATTCCATAGGCACAGCCTGTGTAACTCACTCTCAACAAAACTAGCAGAAGAATATAAACATTAGTTTGCGACAGAGCAGTGTCTCCTTACACCTAATGAGAGAGATATGCTTGTCCATGGCCGTTTTTCTGTTGACACTGCAGATAAACAGCCATCTATGCTTACATTACACTAATACCTTCATAAATACTGTTCCTACATTAACCATACATACATAAAATGCCACAGTAGTCACTTCTTACGAAAAATGGAACTGCATAAAGAAATGTCATATGAATATGTTTTCATCTGTACAAAACATTCCCTACAATATTGGGGCTATTGCTGACACAAAAGGCTCATATTACATAACAATAACTCAAATACAAGAGGCTAAGTAGGCGAAATACTGGTACAAGCAGAAGCAGGAAGATGGGAAATAAACTGAACAGAGGTCACCAGCTAGGAGAGAGGTAACCAGGTGCCTCACCCCATGACCCCCACCACACAGCAAGTCATTCCTAACCGCTACCATACAGGCTGCATGTGGCTGCTGCATTAGAACATTCCTAATCAGTTCAATAGTCATGAAGTAATGGTCTATATAAGCTTTTTTTTAGAGTGTGACAAGTAGCTGGCACAGCTGAAGCTAATGGTCTAGTTAATCCCACACAGCTGGTCTGATCAGCGCACAGTGCCCTAATACCTACGAAGACAAGAACCAGAGTGTGACAACTCTTACGAAGACCTAATGATGCTATCCCTGGTCAGCCCACACATGACAGAACATCTAATTGATAGCTATTAGTTAATTGAGAATCCTGGACAAAGTCAGCCCTAATCCCACACACTCTTACGAAGACAAGAACATCTAATTGATCAGTGGTATCCCTGACAAAGTCAGCCCTAATCCCACACACTCTTACGAAGACAAGAACATCTAATTGATCAGTGGTATCCCTGACAAAGTCAGCCCTAATCCCACACACTCTTACGAAGACAAGCCTAATCCCACACACTCTTACGAAGACAAGAACATCTAATTGATCAGCAGAATCCCTGACAAAGTCAGCCCTAATCCCACACACTCTTACGAAGACAAGACAAGTACATCCCTAAGTCAGCCCTAATCCCACACACTCTTTCAGCGCTAATTGATATCCCTGACAAAGTCAGCCCTAATCCCACACACTCTTACTAATTGATCAATCCCTGACAAAAGCCCTAATCCCAACATCTAATTGATCAGCGGTATCCCTGACAAAGTCAGCCCTAATCCCACACACTCTTACGAAGACAAGAACATCTAATTGATGGTATCAGCGCCCTATCCCCCTGACAAAGTCAAAGTCAGCCTAATCCCACACACTCTTACGAAGACTCTAATTGATCAGTGGATCCCTGACAAAGCCCTAATCCCACATCTAATCTTGATCAGTGGTATCCCTGACAAAGCCAGCCCTAATCCCACACACTCTTACGAAGACAAGAACATCTAATTGATCAGCCCTCAGCCCATCCCACACACTCTTACGAAGACAAGAACATCTAATTGATCAGCGCTATCCCTGACAAGAAAAGTCATCCCTGCCCTAATCCCCACACTCTCACGAAGACACATCTAATTGATCAGCGCTATCCCTGACAAAAGCCCTAATCCCACACAAGAAGACATCTAATTGATCAGTGCTATCCCTGACAAAGTCAGCCCTAATCCCCACACACTCTTACGAAGACAAGAATCACCACACACTCTTACGAAGACAAGAACATCTAATTGATCAGTGGTATCCCTGACCAAGTCAGCCCTAATCCCACACACTCTTACTAAGACAAGAACATATATGGACAAAAGAGGATGCCCTCTCACACCAGATACACACAGAACCTTGGTCTGCTTTATGTCCACTAATACACAGTGGATTGGACAATACTAGAGGCTGTAACATAACATACTCTCATTGTCTCTGGCAACAACAGGCTCCATGAACCATGGTAGTCAGAAAAAAACATCCGATCAAAGAGGCAATATTCAGCAAGGTCCATCAACCATAACACACGTAGCGATACATTAGATAGGGACCATTTGCCATTGCAGTGGTATGCCTCAGGGCTTTTCCTTACTATCAGTGTCCCAGGGTAGGAAATATGCCACAACCTTGAAAGATACCAACAGCTAAATCATAACTACACACAACATGGGGCAAATGACTTCTAGCTGTCCCATTCTCATATAACAAAATGAATGCCAGCCTCACTTGTAGAGGTTTGAGGTATGATCTAATAAAAGGGTAAACAGACATGAGGACCTGATATCTTCATGGCTTAGCAGGGAGCTCCGACATGAGGGTGCCCACGGGACTGCTCTCATGCACACCACACAATGACTCATGCTCATTGATCCTGTGTATGGCTCTGTAAGGCTCCCCTGTTTGACTGACTATCAGACATCCCAGAGGAGTGCTGTGTAATTCCAGAAGGAACAATAATTTAACAGTCTCAGAGCAACATGAATCTGACAAACCATCGCTTAGAAAGGACGAAAGGTCATCATGTTCCATACAACATAGCTCAATACTTGTTCAGTAGGTATCTATTCTTAGAAACCCACCATTTACAACAAAATTATCATGCAAGAATATTGATGGACACATTTCTTGGTGAGGCTGATGAGGGCTATGGTTGAATCAATTGAATATAACGATGAAAACCATATCCTGTTTCATACCAATTCCTATGTAACATGATCGAGCAAACAACTATGGCGTGATAGCATGTCACCAGGGATCTGATAGCGCGGGCAAATACACATATCACTCCAGCTAATCTTCAAGCAAGTTTGCAAACAAGTGACAGCCTTAGTCACGCGGCCAAAAATAACCACTCATTCATAGCTGAATCATACCCTACAATCAGCTCTTATACCACATAAAATGAGACATAGTTCTGAATTTATCTAGAGATAGATGAGAAATCATTAAGACACACAAGAAGTTACTTCACTGTGTAAGAAAACACGATTGCTGCGAAATTGAACTTTGAACAAGGACATACCCGTGAAAGTGTAAAGGAAGGTGAATCTGGTGATATGGTAAATGCATCCATGTCAGTGATAACATGGCTACCATGAGGTGATAACTACCTAAGCAACAAAACATCTGGGTCGAACCATGGTAGTGATCCTGCGACCATATGTTTATAACATATATATATATAAATATATATATACATATAAATATATATATATAAATTTATATTATAAATATATACAAATATATATACATATATGTATACATATATAGGTTCATAATTGACAGATAATACATCACCAGTATACAGGGATAGTGAGAGCCCGGTGTGAACGTTTCATTTCATTATAACTCAGACAACCTGTAGGGATAGGATAGTGAGAGTCCGGCGTGAACGTTTCATTTCATTATAACTCAGACAACCTGTAGGGCTAGGATAGTGACAACCATTGAAAGAATAAGAATGCAATAAGTATAACCCTGCCTTGTTCAACTTGATGAAACAACGGATTAAAATAATCATTTAAAAACTACAGGGACACATTGTCCAAGTGAAGCAAAAAGATAGACACATCTGTTTTAGTATAAATCGATACTAGCACTGCCACGACATTAATCATAAGCTTTATCAGTTAATGCCAGGCCAAGAGACAGCATCATCATCATTCGGTGCAACTCGGTCCAGCCAGGCGCCATATTGATCAAGATGATGGGGCATTCGCCTTTCATTAACCAGCACAGGTGTAAGTACCTTTCGACATCAATTATAAACGTAACAACAATGAAACCTGAGAATATCTCCTCTCTTGCTAAGGAATGCAACTCGTGGTTAATAATTTGTGGTTTACGGGTACCGAGCAAACAGAAGCCGGCGAAGATAACATATCGCAAGATGGGAGTGCCTGCACAATTTGAGCATGTTTCGTAGAAATTGGACGTTTTTACCTACCCATTGCAGAGTAATATCCCCGTAGGATCAATAGAGTAAATAACAATAATCCAACGTGCTTGATATCATAAATGTCAAGACAATTTCCAAGTAAAGCTATGGCATTTTCATTTACAGATATCTATCGAAAACCGCACGAAGAAGGTCAATAGCAAGTCGTCAGTGGACGAGTCTAATATCAGTGGGGGCGCAATTTTACGGGAATATGTAGCGAGTGTGGTACTCCCAAAGATAACCACACCTTTGTGCAGAACATTCTTTCCGAATACAATGAAATCGAATGATTAGGATATCAAATGACATACATTTTCAATTTAATCTCTTGATATCTATCAAATACACATCCCATACACCACTAATAAACTCGCCCATCGATTCTCGGTCACTCTCTCCGCCAAGAAAATGTTCCGCAGTCGCATTAAAACAAAGGCGTCTGAGCATAGGTGCATCAGTAAAACATATAAATATCATTACGTACGTATGTACGTACGTATGTATGTATGTATGTATGTATGTATGTATGTATGTATGTATGTATGTATGTATGTATGTATGTATGTATGTATGTATGTATGTATGTGTATGTATGTATGTATGTATATGTATATATATATATATATATATATATATATATATATATATATATATATATATATATATATATATATATATATATATATATATACAGATATACAGATATACACACACATATATATATATATATATATATATATATATATATGCGTGCGTGCATGTGTTTGAAGCATATTAATTGCCTTGGATGACAATTGCTGCCACTTCTCTCTGGTGAAAAGTTGCAGGTTTCTTGCAACTGAATTTAAGTAATATCATGTCGTATCTTCGTAGGTTCAATCATTGATAACTTCTGCAATTCAAGTCTTTTAGCTTAAGGAGATCACTATCGCATCCATAAGTTAAAACCAAGAAGCTTCAAATTAAGTAGCCATACGCCATCGATTAATTCAATTGTAGATCGCCAGTTCAAACCCCTACTGTCAGTTTTTGTCGAGTTTCGTAAGAAGTAAGTAACACAAAATCATTCACATAAAACCATTGGTAGTGCTGGCCAATATTTGTATCACACGATTTATATGATTTTGCACTTTTTTACGACACAGCTTTGATATGGCACATGATAAATCAATGCAAAACCGAAAATATATAACAAACGGATCATTTTTGTGAATTCTAAAAGTTAAACTGATTAAACTCTTCATCTGCAGATTATTTTATTTGCAAAATCTTCGAAATCAACTGTATACAACGATAGTCAAAAATGAACATATATGCATCATCATGACCACATCCTCGGCAGCAGAGACATCAGAGAAAACGTTATGATTGACCCTCTATTAATATGACCAGGTATATGCATAGCGGTGTTTATTTCATGTTTTTATAACAAAGAGTGTATATCTTCGCTAAGAGGGTTCACTTCGAGTGGCTCCGTGGTGATCGCTTCGCTTATTGTAATACACTGCAATCGTTAGGAGGCGCTACCGTGATATACACAAATGCACAAGGGAATACTCGGCTGACGTCACTGCGATCGATGGGAGCGGGGGAAAATGTTGTTTCGCAGAGCCTTTCCGCTGAAACACGTCGATCATAGGCTTGAAATTAGCGAAAATAACAACTACAATATGAAATAAATGTCAACTTGATAAATTGCCCGAGTAGACCTATCGAAGACAGTTCGCCTCTCACAGCGTCCGTGCTGTTTACTTTTCTTGATCTTTAATGTCCGAGCTGTAGATTGTGAGATAAGACATTCTAGAGCGACGTAAAACGGGCCAGGGGTAGACTTTCACATTTGTTTCATGTGAAGATTCGGAGCATAAAGTTTATAGATTCAGTAAGCTGTTTGGGGATTTTGAAATTACATTAGTACAACGCCATCATCAAGCGATGATTCTATGAAATCAACAAAAGCACATGGGATTGTTGATCCGATGTCTCGTGGTCGGCGTCTGTTAAAGACATTGAATCATCTGATTCGTCAAGGCTTCCATGACTCCGAATTATAAAGCGAATTCCACGTGGCATTAAGGGACGCTATGACAAAGCACCACACGGCGCCTAACAGGTGGCATCTTCACATTTTTTTCTCGGGCTGATGCTTGAGTGAGCGCTCTTTGCAAAGCTATACACTCTTTGATTATAATACCAAAATAATCATGACGGCGTACAAAATGTTAGCAATGATTCGAAAAAGAAAATAAAAGAACTAAGGGATAAAAAAACCAACTTGTGGTACGATATACATATTCAATTCCAAATGTGTATTTGCCAAAAATTCATTGTATGTACTAAGTTGTGTAGTGATTATGTAATTACATGAAATATATGGCCGTCATCAGACGACGATACCATGAAATCATCAAAAGCACATAGAACTGTTGATTCGGATCTGGAGTCATCTGATTGGCCGAGGCGATGACGCCTCTAAATTAATCAGATAATCCCAGGCTGTTTAAGAGATGCTATGACAGAACAACGTGCGGCTCACAGGTGGCGTCTTCACATATTTTCTTGGGTGCTTACGAGCAAGACACCAATGAATAAGGAAAATTAAATTATTCCACAGAAATTCCGTATTGCCTAGTCAAAGTCCCTGGCACTTGGCTGCGGGTCATGTTTTCAATACTCGCGCCATGTGAGAAGCGTAGCGGAACCCCTGGAATCTGGGACGCAGACTATGTTTTGCCCACTTTTCAGAGTGCCCACTTCCAGCTGCAACAACAATGTTTTCTGCTTTCATTGGATAAATGGCGTAATGACGTAGTCCTCATGACTGTCCGAGGAAAGATATCCGTTATGATTTAGGATAAAAGTATCTCCACTCCCAACAACATGCTCTTGGGGTATTATTAACCTACCAGCACGCTCACAAAATACTTCTTTATAAACTAATGCAAGCTCACATGCAGTGGTATTGTACAGTATATTTTTCTATATGAAACCATTTCATGCGAACTTGATGGTAGGTATCATAATGGTCTAGCCCAAGCGCTTGTGCTCCCGGCTGCCAGACGACTGAGCCACAACCAGATGGCGTCCGTCGCACTCTCGATATAATCATAACGTGTGCTTATTGCGCGTTCCCGCCGACGTACACTGCCTTGTAATGCTTTATCATAAGACATTTTCAATGTTTGGCCAAAAACTTATATTTACGCCTTCTATTTTCTTTGGCAAAGAAGGCATGACGGAACTGTCCGACACTATATTTCCGTTATGAAATAAAGCTGTCCGTCGCTTAAATATAGTATACTGGGTAATCTGCGTGTCATCCATGGTCGCCATACACTTTCTAACTTTGGTGCATATGCAACGCTATCGATAATTTGGTGTTTAAACGTAAGCTTCTATACCCGATTTTGTATGAGTCAGTTGTGCAATGGCGTTTGCTCACGTGATTGTTGAGGTAACATTCGGTCAAATTCGCCTGTTTAAATATGACAAACCAACTTACGTGTAGGCCACCTTTGAATCCTAACACCTCTAAACGTGAAGTTGTGATTCTAAATGTGTCAGGTTTCCTTAAGATCCAACGTAGCACTCGTCTTGATCTCCCATATGGATCAACCGCTGCCCCCATTCATGATCATTGGCACTTGGATCACGTCTAGGAAGGATCTATTTTGTCCATGGTATGGAAGACCAATGAAATATGGATCGAAATATTACAACACCAGGCTGCCGTCTAACAGCGGCATATTGCCATACATGGGGAACGATCGGCAGCATCAGACAAACATTGTATTACCTGCATTCGTATGAAGAACAGTGGACAATTGAGCAGATGTGTTAAATAATCACTGCCGTGTGACATGATTTGCAATCAGGCGAGCCATAAAGATAGCTCAACAGACCAACAGCCAGTTCGATTACCTTGCAAGGTGCACTGGCTATCTAACTTGGTTCAAAAGAGAAACATCAGGACATCATCAACTAAAAAGATAGTTGGGATACGGAACGATGCGTGAGCCATTGCTGGTGAGTAAATGATTGCTAATGAGAGGGGCTCGGTCAGGTAGACGCATGTCAGGCAGACAAATGTCAGGTAAACCCATGTCAGGTACACCCATTCCAGGAAGACCCATGTCAGGTAGACAAATGTCAGGTATAAAAATGTCAGGTAGACCACGTCAAGTGGACCCATGCCAGGAAGACCCATGTCAGGTAAACCCATGTATAATAGACCCATGCCATGATACCCAGGTGAGGAAGACCCATGAGACGTACAGCCATGTCAGGTAAACCCAGGTATTGTAGACCCATTTAATGAAGACCCATGTCAGGTAAACCCATTCCAGGTGAGCCCATGTCAGGTAAACCCAGGTATAGTAGAGCCATTTCAGGTGAACCCATTTCAGGTAAACCCATGTCAGGTAGACCCATGTCAGGTAGACCTTTGTGATCTCTTTGTAGTCTCCTGAATAAATATTACCATTGGTAAAGTCGCTTACTGTGTAGTCCACGTGAATCTTATTTAGAACCGAGCAGTTCACATTCAATGCCATCTTGGCGATTCGCTCCTCATTTATCACCGACATTATTTATGGTTTTGCGTTTCTCGATGAAAGAATTGTGCGGAAGTTCACACCTCGCGTTAAATGTTATGAAATATGCATTCATAATTTTCGCTTTAGCAGGCACGCAAATATGTAACTATTTAATTTTTAGACGTAATCATTGCGAGCTCCTGGTACATAATCAATTTAGGTAAAGCAAACACGTGCACACTGAAAAATTCATGAACGCTGTACGTCAATAACAAATTATGGTTGTCCATAAAGGCGGGCAAGAAAATTAATCCGACAAATCCTAGAAGACTTATACACCGATTAGGGTGTATAAGTCGCTAATGAAAACATGTCAAGGGGGATCGACTGAGTCATGGCTCTGTGTTTGTGGGCGCTAATGCCTTGCATTGAGAGCAGCATCTGTCTTCACGCGATGTTTTATTTGTGTGGTCGAGGTCGATGTCTCCGCACACAAGAACAGTGGACAGGTTTAATCTTGTAATTCCCGTACATATATGTACAGTTGTCTCATCCTTGAAAAAGATTTCTCCGAACCCTTGACAAGCATGTCTAAACTACAGCCCCGACACACTGTGAAACATGATATCTCTACCTGTCTTGTCTTATTGACGTCACGCGATGATTGCAACCAACGCGCGTGATCGATACACGAATTCTAATCATTACCGATACCCACATCAATGAACATATGAAGAATGATGGCACATCTAGGAAAGTTTATGAACAGGTTTAGTTAGTTTACGTGTGAGATTTCATCAAATGTGATTTAATCCAGCCAGACAAATTTTGAAAAGTCCCTGTTTATTTTGAATGACAAGATCAGTTGCTGCGCGCGCACACAGACAAGATTCTTCGCTAGCGAACTTTTGATTTCCGAATTTTATCATTTAAGTACATGTTCTATTTTGTCAATGATTAACATTTGGCAATACCTACCTTAGAGAAGAAATATGTATTCAACGATTTCGCCTTGACGATTAAAACAAAAATGACAATTATGTGACAATTGCTAAATAATCACGAGACAATACGTAACCAAAATAGTCTTGGACAGGAGATTTCATCTCGATTGTCGACATTTATAGATACGTAAGTACACAACATTGATGAGAAGGTATGGACGCTCGAAATATAACACTCACCGAATGACGGTGGCGAGTCTTGCAGGACGGTATATATTTATATTACCGTCCGATCGGGGCTAACTGTCGGTAAGTAATGCGGTCAAATCAATCGCGTGATCTAGACTTAGGCCGATTCAATGTGAAACTGAGCATATTTTCGTATTGTTTTTCAGGGCTTCTCCTTTGTCAGGGCTTCTCCTTTAATGCGCCAACTTCTCAAATGCAGTTTAAAGAAATGTATTATCCGTGAAAACAATTAGCTCATTGCGTGATTGAGAAGAAACGAAAGTGAAAGTACGTCACTGCGTTCAGTTCGGCGCTGATTCACCACAACAAATAGCAAGGTAAGGGAAATGGTAACTTTCTTATTGATTCGCATCTTTTTTTCAAACTGCTTGGCATTTCCTAAGGAATTCAATTCAGGTACGGATTCCTGGTATATTAGTCCAAAACCTCGTTTTTATCAGCGGGCGATAGTATTGTAACTAGCAAAATCTATAAATCCCACATTTGACAGATCAAGGGAATTGAATGGACGGCTATGACACATATTTGTCCTAAACCAGACATGTTACAGACATGTGGTTTACAATTGGAAAAAAATACCCATTCCCCTATATAATCTTATTTCAACAAAAAAATAATTTTAATCAATATGTCTCCATGCTCGTTGGAATTCTAGCTTGCAAGTTCATTATGATTTATATATAATTATATTGAATAATAGACAGCAATTAAGGTAAACTTTACATGATAGAAAGAAGACCCATTGAAAGCATAATTATAAAAGTGGAGGCCAAGCCGTGATGGAACTGTGTGTTGTTTGCAGGAATTGGGCTGAGCATCTAACAAACAGAACACTGTGACAGGAGTTCAACTAAGCTCATCGTGTGACAAAAATACTGAAATATATTTGTTATGTAGTAAGTGACTGCGTGAATGACGCAAGACGGGCAATTCAGACAGAACATCGACAATAGTCGAAGTGGAATACGCTCAAGCACGTGTCAGTCTATGTAGGTCAGTTAATGTCCGCCAGCTTGCCCCCTGTAACCTGTTCGTGCTTTCCTGATAACATATCCAGCCACTACCAATATATCTTATACGATTCGTATACGCAACGGGCGGTGGGAAAGCTTATATTCCCCTGACCCCCTGGCGCTTGACCAGCATAAAATGTAACTGGGGTCAAAGAAAGACCAGTGTAACACATACTGCTTTAATCCCCCTTACCCTGTATCCACGCAGCAAGCTCTGCAGGAGGCCATTCTAGCGTTGTCATCATCAAAGCTACCAATAGTAGCAGCGGCGTCAGTAGCAGTAGCCGGAGCAGCGAGCTGGCTGCAGGCCACGAGAGATTCACCTTCGTCATTAAAGCCTGCCGGTAAAACAGGGGCATCATTGGTGGCGCTCGGCAGACTAGAGTAGCGGGGAGACGCAACGCGCTCATTAACGCCTACTTCTGGAAACGGCCGTTTGTCATGGGCCAACTTATTGCTGAGTTTGCAATGGAGATCGCTTGTCATGGGCCAACGTATTGCTGAGTTTGCAAATGAGATAGCTCCCGTGTAACATCGACCGTGTTAATGGGACAAGGCACCAACTGTATGCAGGCGATCAAGTAGGACCCGTTTGTTGGACAGCACCCCCCGTTCCTGGACCCGATCGTTGGAGTTATTTAACTACGTGATGGTGCACTCATCACCGACATATTCTAAATCGACGTTGTCTTATATCACCGGATATACATTTACGATCAAGGTGAATGTGTTTGATTTGAGCAGTTTCATCTTGTGTGAGCCAATACTGGCATCCGTGCGACGTGACGCGCGATGGAAGTAAACGAGAGCGGGCACACTCCTGGCCCCGGGATGAACTCGTCTGCCAGGCCGATCATGTTCTCCCCGGAAGTGCAGCCATCCTTCATCCACGCATTCCTATTCGGCGTAATATTCACCATCGTCGACGTGATTACGATATTCGGCAACATTCTCGTCATCGCCAGCGTCTATAGAAACAGACGCTTACGCACGGTGACGAATTGGTTCGTCGTTTCTCTAGCATTAGCGGATCTTCTGGTCGGATTGGTTGTGTTACCACTCGCCATCAAATCGGAGCTGTCCGGAGCCTGGGTATTGGGTGGGATCATGTGTGACATTTGGGTATCAGCTGACGTCATGCTGTGCACGGCATCCATACTCAATCTGTGCTGCATCAGTCTCGACCGTTTCTTCGCCATCACCAACCCGCTGGTATACGTGACAAAGCGTAGTAAACGTTTGGCTCTATGTATGACGGGTTTCGTGTGGATCCTGGCGTTCGGGATAACCTGTCCGCCTATACTGGGCTGGAGAGAGGCAAACCGAGGAGCAGATGCCACAAGCTGCTTCCTTACTCAGAGCCCTGGTTACGTCATTTATTCAGCACTCGGCTCCTTTTACATACCCCTACTCGTAATGGTTTTCGTATACATACGTATTTTTAAAGTTGCGTACGAGAGCGAAATACGCCTTAAACCGTACCGCCAACGACACACAAGCCTGAAGAAGCATAACAGCTGCAAATCGGACGAATATAAGGCCCTGCGCAGGCCGAGCCAGCGGGAAAGTGAAAGCAGCTCACCTCTACAAGAAAACATTCCTCATATCCGTGATACGTTAGGGAAAAAAACAGTGGCCTCAATAGTTTGCAGTATTCCCATGACTGATCTGACTCAGAGCCGACTCGGCTCACAGAACCAGTCATGCAGTTTGACGTCTTTAGACAGATGCGTTAACGCTGATTCAGAAAGGCCAGGAACGCCCAGGTTCGATTTGGCTCTCACATCTGACGGAGCTCATAGGATGCTCAGATCAGAGCGAGCTTTTTCACGGCAGTTTCAGAAGACACTGAGTGCCGTGGAGCGGACGAAACGCCGTGAGCGCGCCTTGTTGTTGCGTGAGAGTAAGACAGCCAAGACTCTGGCCGTCGTCGTAGGTTGCTTCGTCCTCTGCTGGCTCCCATTCTTCCTCATGTACGTCATGGAGCCATTCTGCACTTCTTGTAACTTTACTCCAATTCTCAAATCCGTGCTTACATGGCTCGGTTACTGTAACAGCGGAATCAATCCATTTATCTACGCTTTCTATAACAAAGACTTCCGCGGCACCTTCTGGAAACTGACGTGTGGCTGGTTCAGTAAACGTTCCTCCAAGCACAACCGCAATGGCGCCATTCGCAAGACGCATCTCTAGCGGGAAAATACGGTCACAGCTGATCATAGGAAGAATGCACCTCAATTAAGTGCCTTTGTAGTGGACTTGGGCACCTGGACTCTTCATCAAGCCCCACTGATGTCTCCTTCCATCTGAATCTCTGTGCCTTCCATGTAGCGCATGAAATCACTTATCTTAACGCCACTGTACCAGTTCTACGCCGAAATTGTGCTTTTCCAATATTCAGCGGAGCAAGCAATGAAATGGCATGACGTCTCACCAGATTCAAGTCTACATGGTTGAACACGAAAAAAAACGAGATATTAATTATTCTGAGAGAGTTCAGGCATCCGGTGCGCAGTACGAGCTATCTGTTTGTACTGCGCACGGTTTGAACTCGCCAAAGCACCGGCGGGTGACTTTCATACTTTCTTGCTGTGAATCATAACGGAGTTCAGAATGGTGGTTTCGCACTGCTAAATATTACTGCGCGCAGCCTTGTATTTTCTAGTCGTGATTGGAAATCAATAGACATTTAATGCGTGACAGATGATCGATATTTCCGTAATATTCCCTCACTGAGTGTAACAGAATGCGAATGCGGATGATATGGGACTCAGATATGCCGTTACAATTTAGGTGCTATACTTGTAGAAATGACGTCATCTTGATTCCGTCCGGGTATCCTTTAGATGAATCATTACCGACCTGCTTCATATATCAGAAGAAGTACGTAATGTGATTGATATAGAAAGTATCACTATATCTATGAATAGCATTTTCCTTTCTAACGAGTAAATCATTCAATATTTACTCACCGAGTAAGCTGGCCTTGAACGTCGATGGGTGCATTCTGTAAGCTGATCCTATTGATGTACATATCAAGTATTACGTAGCCCAATATATCGCGTATCAAAGCGTCATTTGGAAACGAATCACGTTGTAACTGAATCATGACACGATAGACTCTGTATGGTCTTTGTGTAGATAGGAGGCATCAAGCTTCTTGATAGTTTCGTTTTCATGATTTCTGTTCTAATTATGACTGGTCTCACCTTTTAATCATAAGCCCTGCACACACCTGTATGGTTTTATTTTAATGAATGTTTTTCTATCGCATGACATAAAAATAAAGGAATGTCACACAGGTCAAAAAATACTTTTTCGATTGACCAATCCCCAGACAAATCTGGATCAGTCGCAAATGTTACGTGATGTATAACAATACAGTTGAATTCGAATCTGTCGCCACGCTGTGAATTATGCGTTATGATAAGCGTGGTCGTTTGGTAAAACACCCCGTCCTGATGAGAGCGGGAAAATGTCGTTTCGCAGAGCCTTGCCGCTGCCAAAACACGTCGCGCAATAGGCTTACAAATAGCGAAAATAGCGAGTACACTATTTAATAAATATCAGCTTGATAAATTATCCGGTCTGGGGTACACCTATCGAAAACAGTTCGCCTCTAACAGCGTCCGCGCAGTTCACGATCCTCGATATTTCATGTCCGCACTATGGATGGTATTTAGATTGTTAATAAATGTCCGAAGCGAGGGAACTGGCCTGGGGTCGAAATTAACATTTTTACTCAATTCGCATTCGCTCTCGATACAGGTCGGAATTTTCGAAATTTTTCAGAATTTTTTTTTTGAATGGAAGGTCTCGATGATGCGTAGAACCGAGAAGTTTTGTTTGTAAATTTTTCAATCGTTGATTTCTTCTTTCCCTACGGTGCAGTTTATAGTTTCTTGTAGCCCGTTTTATTGGCCAACTTTTCAAAACACAAGTCGTAAAAAAATATGCGTATTTCGCCGTGCAGCCCCTACTCGAAAATTTATTATATTGTTTTACCACATTTTTCAATCGCTCATAATATTGACAATAGTAAATGGATGGTTATAAAAAAAATATGTCAGATGATGTGAGGGGTAGTGTCTACCGAATGAAAAGTTTTTTTTATGGATGACGTCACTTCCGGTAACGAGCAAAAAAACGTAATTCCGCTGTACATTCGGAGGTTAAAGAGGCTGTTCAGCCCCATAACGGACACTCAGGGATCATTTTGTTAATACTTTACTACGTTTAAAGCAGAAATAAATAATTCCATCGTTAAATTTGTGCCCCAAAAATTACTTGATCGAAATTCATGCTGATATATTTTCAACATTATATTACTGGAAGTATTCATGATGTACAGTAGAAATCTATAACTACCTCGCATTCGATGTGTACACTTCCGCTTAGGTTATAAAATGTATATTCCACCAAATCTTCACTTATTAAAGTTGTGGGCAAAAAATTAGACCGATTAGCAGGAAGGGTAATTTCCGGCAACAAAAAAGGCGACATCCGAAATAAAGATCTATTTTCTGAGACCGCAGCGCGGGTGCCAAACAGCTTGCTGGGCAGCCATGTGACAAATATGGGGCTAAACAGTCTCTTTAACACCTCGTTGCTCCGTCGTTAATGGTCGTATCGTAAAAATGTTTGCGCCTGACGATAGCCCACGCAATTCCCAAAATGTAACTAATACAACTTATTGTATATTCCCGATAGATTATCACCTACGGAGCTTGAAGTCCCAAAGCGCCCATCAAAATGCATTAACACCCCGATATGTTTATTAATACTGGGACTATTTTTAAAACATTTCCATGCATTTGCTGGTCACTCTGGTAACATTTCGTTAGCCGCATGTCAGCACGAATATTAGTTTTCTCATGAATCGCACAAAAATGTTCGAAAAACAGCTAAAAGTGGCACGCTTATAAAATCGACAATATGCGTATCGATTGTCATAAAATAAGAGACAAATGATATCATGGTCAGCGTCAACCGAATTATAATTTGTTTTATGTAGCTGACGCCATTTCCGGTTACGAACGAATCAAAGTTAAAACGGGACTGAAATATGAAGTTAACGCGTCGTTTTTCCGTCGTTAATAGTCGTATCATGAATTGGTTTGCACTCGAAGGAAACCCATTCAATTCTTAACTTATCACTGACATTTTCTGTTGTAAATTACCAACAGTTTAATCACGAAGTGAGCTTGAAGTAGAGTGTACAAAAGTCGCCTATGTTCTCTGCTCGCCTGATGGGGCGCCAGCAAGTATGGCACGCCGCGGAACTATTTAATAAGCTAAGCTTTTCCTTGAGTCAGCCAAATCATTGTCAATAAATCCGCGCACAGCTTAATTTCTTGAATAAATTTGATTGCTATACCAATACTGTCCTGGTTTATTGTTAACTCAGAAATTCAAGCTAGTATCAATATTTTAGTAATAGTTACATATACAGATATGTGATTGATCAGATCGGACCTCTTGCAAGTGACGTAGAAGTGACGTTCTTAATAGACGTGCATGCTTTTGATCAAGTGGACACATTAAAAAGACTAACATACCCGCATTATCCACATAAAGGCGGTCGGGGAAAATACAAAGCGAGCGCAGATGACCGAGGAAACTGTAACCGCGGATACTGATATGAGATCAATAACATTGAATACACTGGCGGCAATGGATGAGATTTTAGTATTCGTTATAATCCACCTGGTACGCAATGGACGTGTTTGGGGTAGATGAAAATCATCTGGTGAGCCTCTGGTTGGGTCGGAGGTTGCATTCCAAAGACGTGTAGGTAACTGAAGTCTCTTTTCGGACCTGGCTTGCTAATGAAGTTCACCCAACATTTGCCATCCAGTTCCTGATACAACATACCAATTAATATGGTACGTTGTTTAAGTCAACAGCACGAATGAGGGAGTTTTTAATTACGATGCCCTCTATAACATACTAGGCTATGTCATTGGCAGTGGCTAACACAGTAGTATCTATTGCATCAGAGTTAATCACTGTTTAATCCGGAGACAAAGCCCATTATAAATGCCATTAACCGTGTCTAGTATAAGGGTGTTCTGTTTCATAGTGAGCAGTTACTCATTAACGTACAGTCCACGGAATAGTCTGTTGTATACTCTAAAGGCCACCAAGCAATTTCCATTAGTTGGTTGCTTGCAAGTAAACACCCACACTACGTCGGAAGTTTTACACCAACAGATAATATGGCTGAGCATAGCGTCTACTTGCTAGCGCTGCCCATTTGGTCACCAAAATATAAGCATGACATGGTATGTTCTCCGGCATCACAGAGGAGGGTGTGTTGATTATACCGGGCGTGGGGGGGGGGGGGCGTGGGGGGGGGGGGTGGTATTTGTTGAGTAAACAGGTATAGTTCGCCCAGAACTGGTCATCCTTACAAATGGAAGTTATGAGATATTTCTAGCGCCAACATTTTTGACGCAGTGGATGTCATTAACTCGTTTAATGACACAAACCATTAATGGAACTGACAGTATCAAGACTTATTGCGACTTCCTAGCTCCATTCTACAGTACAAAGGTTTCGTGGTTCTGTGAACGAGCCCTTTCAACAGTCATTTATGTCACTGGTAATTCAAAAATTATTTATCTACTGACTCATATATGCATTGTGAATTATGCTATACTGTGACGAGAAGACCCTTAAGCCCATTAGAAATAATAGGCTCCACTGCAGATGTATTATCGGTGTTCCTCTTGCCATTTTAGATGCATGGAAATACTCGCTGCATCCATGCCAAGCAATCATTCACCCATATTGTACTATATCTCGAGAGACTCATTAAGACGTTTCTCTTTTAACAAACGCTTTTTTATTGTCAATACCATAAGAATAGAAACTACTTCATCAATGCGTTCTGGGGGTTCTATAATCGGTAGTGAAAACGAATGTTTAAAGGCCACTTATAGACTATGAAAAACTATACAAATGCCATCAAGGTTCACGGGCGATAACATCAGACCTTGTGTAATAATCATTGTACGTCATGGCTTCTGATGGTGCAGATAGTGTTTGAGTTGACTTATGCTAAGGAAGAAGGCAAGTGGATTGCCAATCACACACTGTCCCAGTAGATACAATACTTGGAACAGGGACTGAAAAACATTTCGCTTTTTAGCAATACATAATGAATAATCGGTTGATCTAAGATGATTTGTTACCTAACCACGGATTTAACATCAATTAAAAATATTTGATAGGAAAGTTTGCCTTAGAGCACAGGGCAAATGTATTCTATGAATGAGTGTAACTGAACAATTAACACTAATATCTAACCTAGATCTATGACAAAACAATAACGCAGCGAAGCTCGGTATTATTCAATAATGATAAGGCCCAACCCCTACAATATTTCTGGTACTTCCAATCGGATATCAGTATAGGCTATCAACGTAGATGAATCAGTTGTGGCTATTGCTACTGGCTGACATTGTCAGTTGTGGCTATTGCTACTAGCTGACAATGTCAGTTGTGGCTATTGCTACTGGCAGACCTTGTCAGTTGCGGCTATTACTACTGGCTGACCTTGTCAGTTGCGGCTATTGCTACTGGCTGACCTTGTAAGTTGTAACTATTGCTACTGGCTGACATTGTCAGTTGTGGCTATTGCTACTGGCTGACCTTGTCAGTTGTGGCTATTACTACTGGCTGACCTTGTCAGTTGTAGCTATTGCTACTGTCTGACCTCGTCAGTTGTGGCTATTGCTACACGGTGACCACGTCTTTCGCTTGTGTTATTAATCGCAACATACATGAACACCGGAAGCTAAACGGAGCGGGATAGAGGTAAAGATTTGGCTTGGTATGAAGGAGTAGGTGGAATTGGCTAATCACGGTTTACAACCAATTGATCCTTCAGATAACAAGTGTACATATGATCTATTGTTCCTTACAAGCCTGGATAGAAACTGGAATATTAGGGATCCTCTTCTTGATGCATGCGAATTGAATCTAGACATTCATTTCAATTGAAACGCTTCTTATACCCAAACTAACAAAACGTATGCTTCCTTCATTATCTTTTTTCCATACCTTTCGTCATATTTTCAGCTCATCATAACAATCAGTAGTATTATACCATCAGTATGTAATTAGGAACTGAGCGAACGGAAGAGAACTGATTAGCAGAATGGCACTGACAGATCCCTTTGTCAGCAACACGGGGAATACAGCTGATGGTAGAAATTCGATAACGCCGCTAGATTACCATTGTCTCGTGGTTCGCCAGCATGTGTTGCTTCTAATTACAAGAGGCTGATTGGATTATTTGTCACTACATACATAGATATCCGCAAATGTCACCATCATATCATTGGCAGACGTGCTCATCAGCCGCTTTTAAAGATCAAAACTAACGTTTTTTGGCATATCCGATTTGTATGTTTCAAAACGTAGGAAAATATCTTTTAATCTGACCACGGTAGATATTTTTACATTCTCTCAAGTACTGTGGACATAAATCCGCTGAGAATGTGGTGCTCGGGTTTAATTTCGATTGAATTCCCAGAGTCCATTTTGCACCAATTGGTCGCCAGGAGGCAGGTCGCGTGACGTCACGTTTGCGGCTCGTCCCAAAACAAATTCGAAGGCGGTATTTCGGAAGCTGAGAAAAATTATACGATCCGCGATTTTTTCCCTGCAACTTTCCTTTCTACTGATTGGTATCTATTAACATGTCGTCATCAGATGAAGATTATGAAGCCTCATTAGGTGAAATGAGGACTTATGATGTCCGTAGGTATTTATTTGAGCCCACACGATTGCGAATAACAACCGAGTCAGATAATGATGTTGGGAGCTCAGAAACGGATTCCGATTCGGAAAATGAATGCAGCAAAGACGCTTTGACTTTCAGGCCAGTGGAAGTGTGGTGGGTAGAAATTTTTCGTCTCTATTTTTCTAAATGGATTAGCACCGGTAGAAATAACAATTCCGTGTAATGGGGTCTATCTGGCCCACACACCCAAATCAATAAATTTACCCAGCGCGTTCCCCGAGCGATAGTGACATGTATGATAATATACATAATTGACTTGGGTGCCTGTGAACTGGCCCCTTTCAGAATTTAGACGTCCTGTTAATATATCTCTCATCAGTGTATATTTAAAAGACTAAGTCTACTCTTTTGCTCACAAATAGTCAGAATGCTCAGAAGAATTTGTGAATCATGGACAAACATGGACTGCTGGGTCAGCTTTTGTTATGTGAATAATCTAACTTGGAATTCAAAATGGCTAAAGCTTGATTTGGGCAACCTTTCAGGTGTAGCTGTAACAACTGCGATCAGATGACCACATTGGGGGAATGTGTTTGTTGTCAAAATTACCCGAAGACTCTGGCAACAATAGAAGAGTGGCCATGTATGACTGAACATCCAGGGTTCAAGTCAAACTGCTTGGACCTTAATGCCCTGCTTGCATCGAAATTCGAGTACATACAGATAGATGGACATATAGGGGATGAAGTTAACACAAATGAGTTAGTTATGCCTTTATTGAAGCACATATAAGACACACAGCCACTTCTGGACATGGACAATGTGTATCCCAAGTGTCCATGGTGTGCAATACATTTGGTAATCACGTTCAGTGCTACATGACAACAAACAGCAAAACCAGCAATACATTTATATCTGGAGTACATAGTTGACCAAAAAAAACCATTATTTTCATATTTTCCTAAGAAATAATCAATTCTTTTTTGCTCCAGGTTATTCAGATATTTGGCCTATTGCTGTTTCATCTACTGGGTGTGGCACAGATTAGGTAGACATAACAGAAAAGTATTGCCATCAAGTGTCGTAAACAAAATAAGATCTACATTCCCAGATCCAGAGGGCCTTTACAGAGGATACCTAGAAAGGAGCGGAGGAGATTTTGTTTGCATGATTGAAGGGGCATCGGTGTGCTCCCATAAGAATGTCCTTTTGCTGGCTTTTCAAATTGAGCAGCAATAGGGGGTGGAACACTCCTTTCCGCCGAAAGAACTTTCGCCAGTCTGTAACTGGGATATTTCTCAGGAAGCAAAAACACTTAAGTAATGAGGTTGTCAACATAATCTGAAGCATAACCAGTTAATAAAAGATTAGTAATAAATTGTCTTTGAATCATTAAATGGAATGTTTGGTCTTTTGTGCCAGAAAATTATCCTATGGGCACAGCGGAGACTCATAATAAATTTATCGCAATAAATGCCAGCATTACATTATTGTTTAACTCATATTTACATATATTGAACAACAAATCCTGTGATATATACCAACCAAAAGTGATGGGAACTTTGACAGGCTTCACCACTGGATCCCCCTGTCTGGACTTTGGAAAGGACACTCCCCATTGTGCCTGGCCTTGTTGAGTTTTCAATAAAATGCAAAACTGCAAGGAGTAATCTGGAAGTAAAGCACCAACAGTAACAGATATAGCCTGGTGGTCTGGTTATGCCCAATGTGAGCTCACAAAACACCCTCATGTCATAACTTTATAAGCACCAACATAAACCCATGTTTTACATCAGGTATTTGCAATATATACCACACTACAGTCACAGCAAAGCTCAATTAAATTACCTTGCTTCCATAGTGGCAAAGGGAAAGTGTACACTCTTGGGTGCGAAGAAGATCACCACCTTGTGGAAAGATTCTAAGCTGGAAGTCTGCTCAGACGGAGATAATCTGCCAATGTATTTCAGAAGGTGTTTGCTGTTAACGACCAGGGCCATCCTCTAGCTCAATGCCACTATAAAACCAAGTTGTAGGTGCTTTATTATGCTTATGAGAGAGCACTGATTTTTATAAGTATGCAATACAATTCCACTGTTTACAGGAGTATTTTCAAAGTAAACTATCACTTACATTTCCTGGTGCACTGCATGTTCATCCATATCATCCTGGTCACTTTCCATGTCGAATATAGACATCCAGGTGACTCAATATACTTACAAGCAAACATGTTTGAACGATTTGTGGGAGCCCTCTAATGGTTCAGTTGAGCTGGCCTCTATCTCGGGCACACCTGCCATCTCGTTTTCACTTTCACTGGAGGCATCTAGCATCTCAGCTCCAGTTAACATTTCATGCAGCACCTACAAACAGAGGCATCATGTGTTTCAGTGTCGACCAGTTGTACACCAATGATATTTCCCAAAATAGGGATCAAAATCACCTATATCAATATACTTCTATATACAGACTGTCTAATTTGTTCTATGACATCAGTAGTACTCCTCATGTAAATGGACCAATTAAACACAGTATGTAGTGTATCCAAATCCCTAAACAATAAACAGGCAATGTCATGCAAGCATTTTGAGATCACATTGAAACACCAGTTATTGAGCCATGCTCATGGGGCCTTTCTTCATCAGTGACGCCTTAGCCTTAACACGGCCATGTCATTTGGGTCGTATGATTATTCATATAAGAAATAAATTTTGCTGTCAATCAAACACAAAGGCACAACCATGACTGGGAATGAAAATTGAATGGTCCTGGCTATCTTACCTGTTGACGTCGTCTTTTCTCAGAGGCACCTCGACGTCTTACTTGATCCTGGTTCACACCCATGTAATTAAAAATCGTTGGCATGGCACCTTGGCGAAGCCTAGTTTGTTTAGAAAAGCCCAGACTTCTAGGCAGCTCTGGGTCCGTTTCATAGGCGTCCCTCTCAAAGTGGTCAGAGCAAAGGACAGTTGTTTTGGTCGGCTTCCTATCCTTCCTCTTCACCTTTGTAATCCAATTCTTGTGCATATTTCGGTCTTTCGGGAACCGAAAGAAACTCTTACCTGACCTCTCGGCGTTTCTACACTTAACCGACACAACAATAAGGCATAATCCAAACTGTGAGTGTAACAAACCGTGAAGACTTTTTCATAAACCATCAACGAGCCGCGACAACAATGGCGAAGCTTGTTGACATTCGTGATCAGCGAGCACAGAGCAGCGAACGTGACGTCACGGGCCAAATAATTCCGAACGTTGTCGAGCGGGATGTTCAACGAGTGGAAGACAAAAACATGCACTTTAAAATCATTTTTTAAAGGAATAGGGTGCTCTAAGGTAACCGCTATTGATATGAATACCATTATTGAAGTTTATTCTTTCGAATTTCGCTTTAAAAAAAAATTGTGTTTATGATCTTTAAATTGTCAATGTGGGTCTGTTTAAAGTACTAGCTATCAGGCGTACCATTCTACCATGGCAGGGCTCGAAATTAGCAACCCCCCACCCACTTGCCAATGGTGGGTGAAATTGGTGTCGGGCGAGTTAAGCAAGCACAACTAACTGCCCGGCTAGCGGGTAGATTTTTTTTCCGCGCACACACCTCGCGCCCAGGTTCAATACAACAGCAGCGGGGCTCGCGTGATTAAGGGAATGGGACCGTGCAATTTATATCAGATAGAATTTTGTAAAATTTTGCAAATATGCTCTTTAAAGCCCCATAATCAGATTTCCAGAAAAAAAACTTTGGGTACCCAAACTGGTTTGGTGGCTATGACAACTTGATTGATACCCCTGTCACGCCAATATCGGCCGCGAAATGACATTATAATTAATAATAATTTCAATAAATATATTGCTAAATATGACTTTATGTGTGTATGTAATGACAGATATGTGTCTTTAAGTACTAATCATGCTAATTTAGTAAATATAATCCGAGTGAAATTAAAATTAATTAACTTTTATAATTGAAGATATTTGGCTAAAAAAAGGTCCAGCTAAAAAAATAACAGATAGAAAATTCCTATTTTGTGCTATTTTGTAATTTAATGTATATGCTACATCTATAGAAAATATGAACTGGCGTTCCCAAACTAATTTTGTCAAAAATTGCAGTTTTATAATTTGTCTATACGCGATAAATAATACGATTGCCGTCTGTGAGTGTGTTTGTTGTGACGGCTACACAAGTATCTGTACTATCCTCACAAGCTGAGATCTGGGGTGGAGGCAGGCCGGTACTCGTGTTTACAATTGAGCGATCAGAACCTGGGTCAACCACAAACATGCCAGACGTCGCGCGTGAAACTGATAATGGCATTCGTCCTGTTCATGTAAACTGTCATCCTCGAGTATCACCAGCGCCTCTTCGAAACTCACCTCGTCTGTTTCTTGGCTTGAATTATGCCTTCGAATCTTCAAAAACTGTTCTAGTTTTTTTTTGCCTTTAGAGCAGTATTTGTCCAGAGAATCACGAGATTTTCCATACATTTCGATATTGACAGTGTGTTTTGACAGGTTGTTGGAGCGGCAGCCAGTCGTTACAACGGCTATAAATTACAAGACACGCGCCGGATAACATGTGCAGGAAGTGTGCGCAGTAGATCACGGACCCATTACCTTAAGCCGCGCTTGAACCATAAACACAACTAACACATAAGATAAGAAAGCTTCCCGTCTGTATACTATCATGTCTTAGGTTCTTACATTGATTGACCAGTAGTATATTAACTGAAAGTAAACTTAAATAAACCGATGGCATAGATAGGCTCACTAAACTTGTTACACAACCAACGTGCCTCGATTGTTTGTGAAGACTTTATGCATAGATCAGTGATCACCTGGCTGCACGGTATCTGGCATGGGAAGACAAGAACATGGGTTTTTTATTTGTCTCTTCACAGCCAACAACTTTAAGCTTACTTGCTGTTTCAATTTCTGCTTTGCACAGAAAGAAGAGAAAACAAGAGACAACAGACCACCCCTCTCCCTCCCAAACCATCTAATGGCAGTCTCACATATATAAATACAACACGCACCAACTGACCTGAATAAGTTGAACGGTTGCTTGGCAACAACAATTCAACCAGACTCCCCAATTCCTGCCTGTTGACAAATTTAATATAACCGCTTTTCCATCACGTAGGGTCACGTAAGGGCATTTTTATTTGAATTGATTAATTCATTTGACCATGTCTGATTGGTATTAATACGAATTGCGATAAAGGCTAGTATATGCATTCTATGGGCTATTATGTTATAAAAGCGGAATGCACACATACAATGGCATTTGCAATGATTACGAAAATCGTAATAACCACAACAAAACAAACTTCATGCAACTCTGAAGGTAGGCAAGTCAACTCTTCTCGCGCTGGTAATATTTTAAGGGACTGGCTTATCTGCTGTGTAAGACGCGACAGAAAGACATAACATCACCCGTGCGCGCGCGCCCTTGGTGACTTATCATCCGCTGTAATTGCAGCGCGCTCTATTGTATCGAGCGCCTGTGCATTGAACGATAGGCCCACCAACAGTTGTATGATTTACGTAACGTCATGCGCGCGTGAATTGGCAGGCTTTCTTTTGCATTGACTGTGAGTTGTCGTCGGTAAGCAAGCCCATATAACGGCATGCGATTTATTAATAGTATGCAATTTCTGAAGGTATCTATGTGGCGTTATGTTCACCGTAATAAACCACCGTTGCTTAAGAATTGCCAATTTGAAGAGGATGAAAAAGCTCAGAGAGCACTGCATGAAAAAGAGTAGCGCTGCAGACGCTGGAATCCTGTCTGGTTAATTAGTGAAAGAAGAGAAAATTGTGACGGTGACTGAATTGAATAAATGCCTGCTTTATGTATTTTAGAATGACATGTTGTGTCGGTAAATATTGAAATAAATGTTGCATTTATAAAAAAATTAAATATATATAAAAACATATACCATTATTTATAACTGAAAAAGTAGGGCCATTAGAAAAATTGTAGTGTCGGTAGAATTTCAAGGTTACCAGCCCCCTTGGCCGGCAATGAATCTGGCTAATTTCGATCCCTGCATGGTGAATGGAATATACAAATGTACATATATATATCTGACACAGAGATTACCTCAAGTACTGTCTGAAACAACAAATGAGTAAATCCATGATACTTCTTCTATGCACTTAAGTTGATAACAATATATGTGATTGTGTGATTGTCGTTGATAGTTACATCTGCTATGCTGATATCTACACCTGCCGGGGATCATATCGATTAATAAATTGGTTTGGCAGCTAATGGTGAAAGCAACGACCTACTTCCTACTTAACTTCTCAAATTAACAATCCTCACACAGTCAGCTAAATCATTGAAACGTATTCAGAGAATGTTCATAAATGAATCAATAATCCTACTTACCACTTTTACTATTTAATTAGGTCACATTAATCCTCCTTTCCATGGTTGTGTTGCCGATTACCAAAGCGGAGAGAGAGGGTGGTGGGGAGAGAGGGAGAGACAGGGATAGAGAGATAGATAAATGTACACAATATGGCAACATTTCGAGTCTGTGCAATAGCTCTGGTTTCCCTGTCAATCGCACTGTACTATGACTGCATGGCAAAGAGCCAAAAACGTGTTGGCAATACTCTCCAACATATTCTTAAAGATGGAGTCGATGCAACGTACACTTAAAGGCCATTATCGGTTGAAGCGTCGTATTTATCCAAATTCATAATTGTAAGTTACTCTTTACGTGCAAACTTCCCTGGTAATATCGATTGAACCAGTTGTATTATGAGATGTGCTTCCGTGCGCAGAGAGTCTAAATGACTCGTCTCTTACGTGCAGGAAGTTTTCGATCACCATGCGTTATGGACATCGTATGTACAAACACTTTAGCATTTCATTACATGGAAAGGCTGTATTTTGCAAGTACGTCAACATTCATGGCGTTTATTAAAATTTGAGATATCATTTTACAAATAATTAGCACGACAAAAACATGAAATGTTATGTACATTGCAATACCTGCTATTGAGGAGTGGGTAGTCTTCACTCGTCATAGCTATGTAAATGTCATAGTTTAATTAGTTTAAATGTCTCTCCGCACGTCATTGCTTGACTCGCCTACTGCTTCCAGAGAAGTGTCCCATGACTCTGAAGCTATTGGACTACCCTTCTGTATGTGCGATATTAGAATTCAACCCAAGAATATGAGCAAATCAAGTCGATATAGCTACCTGTCCAGCTTAGTCGATAACCTGATGTTCGACCTGTAATGCCGATGAGTGCACGTATAATTCTGACGTTACGTTCATTGCCATTTTTACCTATTGGCCACTGTGCATTTCATAAAAAATCATCACAATCCAGGTGTGCAATAAACTTCGTTGATCTAATTCCCATTAATCCATACATACGCTATTTTCATTTCCATTGTAAAGTCTGTTTTGTTTACTTGACAAGACGTGATTTATTAGCTTAATATGGCATGTGGTAGACGCTACTAGATATCTGACGCTGACAACGGACGGACTTTGTGCGATGATACGGGAAAATGAAGTAAGGCGTATGAGTAGTTACTTCACACAGTTGCTAAGCAATAGCATGTTATTTCAAATACAATGTGGGAGTTGATTTTCAAAGCCTTAAAATCGATCAACAAACATAGACTAGACTATTATTTTTACATGAAGTTATATGCATCTGTACTGATTTTGCCAAGACAATTGGTTGCTGTTGGTGATGATTGAATACAGAATTGTAATCTTCCTAACAGTTCAAGCGTGTTATTTATTGAAATAGTAAGGGATATGCGGGTTTTGCAGTTAAATCGTGTCTGTGCCCCGCTGGGCTAAAGTGTAAGCAAAATATAGTCGAAATGTTTCGGACAACCTTCAGACCAGATGGGTTATACGTTAATAAATATCATTGTTACATGCTAATGCACAATAACGGGATATTTATAGACCAGGTATTATCCGCCTTGGCCTTGAATGTCAACTTCATCAATGGCGACTATGCATGCAGAAGCTAATGGGGCACAGAAGGGCTATTGTGATGGTAACTGTGTTTGTACAACGAATTTCTGGAAACTTTATATTTGGTGACGACACATGCGCGAGGAAGGAAGCGAGATTTGATGTTCTTTGCCACATCGAAAAATGATATCGAGATACACATCAACACATAGCCGAACAGGGGTACCAAGTGCGATAGCAGTTGGAGCACGCAATTGCATAATGCCGACTTAACACTGACTCAACGATTGGGTTTGGTGTTATCGCTGTGATATCAATGAAATAAAAAGAAAATAGTTCAAATAATAATATATGTGTAGAATAAATGAACAAACACCTTAGTGTAAACCATAACAGAAGAGAAGCCAATTTCTCTCAGTCCTTGTTCCTATTGACATGCATTGTTTTCTAGAAGGTGCATACGAAGTTATATTATTATCCGGATTAACAACTATCCGAAGAATACATATCCAAACTTGGTTCGATGATGACGGAGGTAACGCAGGCCATTTTCGCCTTGGCTGGCGCATTGTTGCATTGACGTTTCGCACCGGTAAATCCTCACACATAATCGGATAGGGGATTTTCACCTTTGATTTAGAAGTACAAAACAAATAAATTTGATCCAATTGGTCCATCGTTTACATTCATGACGAATAGTTATTCTAGGGACTATTTGCACATATGTTGGGAATTGGCTTCGAGCGAGATGCGTGTGCGAGGTGTTGTTTTTAACGCGGAAATATAAGGAGATGGAACATGATATAAAAGAGCATTGCATTTTCAGAATTTGTAATACCTAGGTTATAAAAGATGAAAACAATATGAATAAATAGGTAATGATGTAATGACCCCCGAATAGCTGTTGTACTAAACTAATTCGCTGGCCGCATTTGTGATAGCATTTGTAGTCTGCGAATGCTGATACCATGATCATTTCGTGGCAAACACAAAAGAACTGTCGGCCTAAAACCATATATAACTCTTTCTCAATATTTGGTGTTAGAGTAACTATTATTGAGAGAAAAAATATTATCATTGAAAGGAGATTTTTTCCTTCTCGTGAGCAAACTCAATTCTCAGTAAGCTAATACGCAGCTGACATAATTCCAATGTTTCCTGCACGATACCTCCATCGCCACGTTTAAGTATATGCTTACAATAATTGTTATATCTATCTTTACCTGACCACAGTACCATTAAATATATGAGAATACACAATCGATTAAAAAACCGAATGAGCCTATAACATGCTTATTTATTTTGTCAGTGTCATTGACACCACCAGAGATAAATATTACATATCACATCATAGTCACTTAGTATAATATTCGTTCAAAACATTTGTTCAAATAGTGGATATAAATAAATAGAATGGTCGGACCAAGTGCGTTAGAAACAAAACTGTATATTGGGTATTAGTTCGTCTTGTCTATGGTGTGTTGCAGTCAGACGAAAACATCGTCTTCCTAGACTATTTATATGCAAAGATAGACTTCATACAATTTCATTGACGTCATTAAGCCCAACAAATATGCGATCGTTTCAATAATCTACCGCGAAGTCCGCTAGTTAAGCTCTGGCCCAGAAAGTTTTACGTGGCAATATTCGCTACTCGTGTAGCCCGATCACATATTGACGAGCAGTTACCGAGAGCAATATCTTGTACATTGGAGAAAATGTTTGTCATTAATAAGGCCTATGGTATCTGGGAACTTTATTGTGGATTTAATTCTTCCAGGGGCAGATCTTATAGCAAGAAACGAAACATTCACGGGGATCTTTATGAGGCTTAGACGAGAGAGTGCTTATCTCACATGTGCCTATTTATTTTATTTTATGAATCAGCTGACTATGCAGATGCAAGACATTTGATGGCCACCAGAAAGATAGGAATCAATTCCATCATCTCTATTCATGTCTTAACTAAATACCATAATTCAGTTGAAGGAATCATCGACAATTATGAATCGTTGGCATAGATAGTTGTTCAACCAATTCACTATATGCCAAGAAAAATTCAAATAGTCATCCAGATTTTTGCGATCACTGACAGTTAATGATGGTATGTAGGCAATAACGATATGACCAATACAATTTGTATTTCAAATATTGAGTAGACATTGGAATAGTATGGAAACAAGTTACTTCGTTGGCTTTACCAAACATAAAAAATATGAGCATGATATTCCTGTGCCTTGTAAGTGCACAACATGCCCATTAGAAACTAAACCTTGTCCACGATTAGAATATCGTCTATAAGATGCACACAATATTAACTTAAATTGGTACAAATTGATGTCACAATCAGCCTTTGGTAGTTATAGATGTAACGTAAGTTCGATTGACTATAGAATGACTTGGAATATTTAAAGAGGTCAGAAAGATAACACTTATTGACTGTTTTGTGTTTTTTTATGCAAATCAAATAAGTATTTGTGTGCATGGAACGAGGAATACTTGGGGATCTCAGGCTGTATGCTTGCATAGTATCAATGATAACATGTATGGGTCAATTGTATGGAACTGCTGAAGGTGCTTACAACATTATTGTGACCTTCCGAGGAACTGTTAAACTGTGAGATGCTTCGCTTTTCTGAATAAAACCATAAATAGACTTTATTGAAACAACAACAATCGGAACAACCTCACAGAGCTGTCGAAATGTAAGAAAAGGTAGCAAACTATATTTAATGGTGTTTCCTAAAATACTTTACATATATCAGTTGGACTAATACATATGTATTTATAGATAGTTAGAGTTTCCTTTTGTAACGCAGCCCAATATGCTTTTCATGCCACAAAGTCCAACAAAGACGCCATTGGTCGTTGCACCTACGTTAACCTTTGCTGCTCGTTGGCTCTGTCATGTTCCGACGCACACCGTTGACAGCTGCCACTGGCTCTATCTGGTCCTGATGATCCTCCATTTCCATTGTAATGATCTGAATATTTCCACCATTCACATGTGCGCTACTCCTCACCATTCCTTCCTATAGCACTGACGCTGACTCTCACCATCCGCCTCTGCCAATGGCAATATCTCGCATTGCTCAAACTAGCATCATTCACAAGGTAAGAGCGCAATATTGAGTTGCGCTTCCCATTGAAGCTATATAGAGATTACTCCTTCGGTAGTGTGTTTTATCCAGTTTTACATCCCGTCGGCGTGAATGCATACATATGGAAACAGACACAAGCACAGCCCAGCGATTGAACTTGGCACAGACATACACTAAGTATATGCACGAACGATACAAAAGTGAACAGTCGAGTCAGCTATTTTTAACCGGCGTATCAACACAGCGATATGTTTACATTTTGCTGATAGCTCAGTGTCGTTTGAAGAATTATTTGTAACTTGAGAGCCATTTTGTCGCCTTTATTTTTCCGTAGCGAAAGACGTTTCCCATCATTGAACATAATATTGTTGTGGGACCAAGAAATCACTCAACACGCACGGTACACGATACAATACCCTATTTTGCGGGCACTGAGTTCCTAAGCATCGGTACCCATTAAACCTGAGGTCATGAATAGGCATGCAGATTTTTGTAAATAAACAACATTGGAATTGGTTATTGAATTAGTTCTGCTGGGTGCCAATGAATGTGAATGGTGAATTTGCTCAACATTAGTACAGTCTGCACTTTAGGTGACTTGTTCGTTTCGTTGTACGATTCATTGTTCATTTGCGCTCTTGATTGGTTATTGATCGGTTTCTATGGCGAGCAGTTGCGTGGTCGCTTAGTACGGATGCCGTCACCATATTAGCTAATTAATAGTGAATGGGTTGAGAAGGCCGTCTGTATGTGGATCTGTAAAAGCAGATTACCAGAGGGGATTGCGTCGTCCCTCATTGAACCTGAATCGTTCGTTTGGTCTGTGTACTTGCATATTTTGTTTCTGTGAACCACGTCCCATGAATACAAATAATATTGATCGTATCTTAAACTGTCTCCAAATGTGCGGAATGACAACATCAATGACGCGTTATGCAAAAGCCACCTCCGCCTTCCGTGCCAACCCCACCCTCTTGCTCCCCACCCTGATCATGTGATCGTGTTACGTGCTTGGACCCATGTAACCTGATGATGCCATGAGTGAAGAATGTCTTTGAAGATGGCTATTGAGTTGATGAGAACGTCAATTGAATGAACATTATTGAGAATAATAATGTGAGTTGAGTATATCCGTGGAGGTGAGGTAGGATTAAAGTTGTATTAATGCGAATAAGCCGTAAGCTGAAGCAAATAAGAAAAAGCATGGAGTGAAGAATGTCTGTGAATTTCGATTTTCGCATCCCAATGCCCATACTCAGAGAGGTCATCTTCGATCATCAGCAGTGGCCTTCAAAAGCGGGTTTATATTGAAGTGGTCACTCCGCTAGTTTCAATAATGCCAGGCCACAACCGAACCGACACGGTGATAAATGTTTCGAAGCAAGTTTCTAGATCACCCAAAAGTGGGTGGTCATTAAAGTGAACCCCTATGTCAGCCAAACAAAAGGTTTCCCCCACCAAATCCGCCACATATCCTGAACAATAAGGCTGTTCTGGATTTGGTCACGGATATTCCGGTAGACAGTACACTGACAGGCTGAGCCTGTTTCGTTGCCTGGCCTTGCAGCGTGATGCCCCGCCTCGAGGTTTGGAGATGATGGCGAAACGGCCATAGTTGAGACATTGTAAGTTTGCTGTGTCATGATTGATTATCCTCACCGCGAATTTGGCTAGGATACCCCACTTATCAAACAAGTTTAAGAATGACATCATCAGTCACGTGACCAACAGGTTCTAGCATGCTCGGACCATTAATCGACTTGTTCAGCCTCCAATCGTTTGGATTTCTTCACTTGATGTTCCAGTAGATATCGCTTCTAATATAAGGCATGCCGTGTAGCTTTGGCTCAGTCCCATAAACTTCAAACAAACGTTATCATACTTGAATGATCTGTTGATGCGTGGGGTCTTGTTCAAAGTTATCCATCACTTTTAATATATGATGTATTTTCTCTCCAACATGGTTTGCAATTCAATCACGTTACCATTGGGATTAGAATCCATCACCGTAAACACCATTTCTCGCCTTCGGACGTCTTTCTGTTCTTTATTTGTGTTAATCGTTTGGATCCAACCCTACTGCCCCAGTTTTAAGACATGGTATGATGTCAACACCCACTTGATCATTCATTTATCAAAAGCACCAATCACATGTCTCCATTACCTTTAATAAACCTGTAGCGCTGATGTCACCTCCAATGCTATATGTCAGCCATTGTTTATTGTATTTGTTGGATTACACAGCATAATATACAGAAGACTTAAGAAAACTGAGATAAGATATATACATATTTTATTGAAGCAATTATAATAGGTGAATCACACAAATTTCAATTCTATTCTTTACTGATGTCAACCAGGATTGTCTATATTCAGGGCAATATAATTGGCTTTTTTCCGTCCAAGTAGGGGGAGGTACAAACAAGCCCAAACACGTGGTCCACATATCCATCAATTCCAGATCGTTCACATGCTGTCAAGCCTCAGGCAAATACAGATTCTCTGCTCCTCCCGCTCCATCCTAAAACTTTTCTTCAGTCACACCAAGTTCACCCAATGGTCTGCGTAGACAGTTTTTAGACACTCGTCCAGTAACTCCTGGTATTCTTTCTTCGCACTAAACCAATCGTTCAATTCCCCCCAACTGTCAACCAACATGTGCCAAGCAGTTCCTGCTGGTCATGATTTATAATCACCAGCGGGATCGGGTATGGAACACTAAAAGAGACTTCAGCTCCCATGGAAACCTCCCGTTCTTGATGCGCACCCACTTCTTCCGCGTTTAGGCTGTCTGTTATAGCTGATAATTTATAGCCTCTGTACAAACAGTCTCTCTAAAACAAATCTATATGTATTATCCAATCCGTGTCAAGAATAAATACACTGTCCTTATTCCGCATCGTCAACACAAATTGACAGATGTTGCGTGTGTGGACTGGAATCACCATCTTTTCAGTTGTCATGGTCTTCTCCATTTTGTATCCTTTGCCTTGTCGTCAGATGCACAAACTTCACCACCACCACCACCACACCTTTCATCTTTGCTAACATGTTCAAAAGCGTCTTTCCGAGTCCTTTGCTATCCCCAAGGGGTAACGACATTCTCCAGTGGTGTGGGCATATCGTATGACCAGAGATCTTCAACTCAAATGGTAGAGGATATTCTTAACCCATTATCATTCTCATGTATTTCTATAGAAAATGCTCTTTACCTTTTCAACCCATAACAACAACCCAGGTGTGGAAATTCCCATTGTAATTCTCCATAATGGACAATCACTTTACCTCTTCATCAATACAATAGCCAACAAGACATTTTTCATTCCACTGTTACTCTCAAGGGCCTATGGCATTCTCCAAACACTAAACATTATCACGTCATCAGGGGGGGGGGACAAGGCGGTGACGTATACATTTGTCATCCGGTGTATCCTGTACGCTCTACATTACTTTGAAGTGGTAGCAGCTGACGACAGAAGCTTACTATGCGTTACTGCTTACGTGTTACGATGCCTTGTCTCTTGAGATTGTCCATTTGCATCTCTTCTTGTCAAAGCTTAATCTGCTATTCCAGAATGTCGGGAGTATTAGTTTGGATGATTGGGTGTGGCACTTGGCCTTTCAACAAAGCGGTAGTTATTTACTGATGTCTCTAATGTAATAGAGTCTTCGTTTGACGGTGTTGAGCCATACGGGGGGTGGTGCTACTCTATCTTAAATGCTATGGCATTATAGTATTCGTCATGCATCTACTTACTTGCGTTGTTGAATCGTTTGTACAATAGCACAGTGTATATCGTCACTATGAGGGATTTCACTACATAATAGTTCCCATCAATAGCTTTCATCATGCATAGTAAACATGATTGACAAAAATTATTGTCAATAGCTATTTCTATTTTAGCATGCAAGTTAGTTTTGAGCGTAGCGGAGTAGGTTTAATGCTAACACACAAAGCTATTTATATTGCTGGTGTTGATGTGAGTGCGTGTCACATCTTCTTTTCTTGTAAATGCATATAATATATTGATAAAGGAAATAGATGGCCACAGCCACGAGGTAAACATTCGAGAGGAACTGCGATGTGAGATTAAGCATAACTGATATCAACTCCAACAATAGGCAGAGGGAAACGAGACGCACGGCGTGGGGTACACGCCGTTTTTAACGAGGTGATATCACAACGGTGCCATTATAAGTGCTCCTTTATTGCTGCCGCCCCCTTTGGCACAAGTCATTACGTACATTGGGTTTTAAAAATCCTTGCCGCTGGGAAACAAGTCCTATAAGATACGATTGAGTCCCGGTTTAGACCACTGATTGTGTGAAAATTGCCTGGTTAATAAGCACGAGCACTTTTCGAAGCAATTATCGCTTTGCGCAAAGTCCCGTATCTGGCATGCATTTTCAATCTAATGAGATGAAATTGCACACTGATGGTCAATATAAACTTGAAAAACATAAGAGCTAGTAAAAGAAGGCAATCTGATCATAGCTAAAAATGTATAAACTTCCAGTGAACAATGTGAGCCAGTCACAAAAGGTACGCATAACATCGGATTATTTGCCTATGCAAGACTTATTATTAGTACACGTCAACAACAGATAACCAATTATATGCAAGGCAGTAAACTACTCCTGGCAATAAACTGTATAAATGGCTTCGTTGCTGAATTTAATACAGTGTTGGATCCCATGGAAATCGAAAGTTAGATATCTATCTTTCTGGTCAGGTTCGATGGACGAGTAATTGCCTTTTTGCTTGCCTAAAGGTTTGATAATTGACGAGGTTTTGCTGTTTCGCTTGTTGGCTTGCTCGATCGGCTGGGTGGATGTTTGTCTCGTGGTTGCATGATATGTTGCTATGTCAAATATGATGTTAACTTAGAAATTGAGACAGAACTGCTAGTTAATCTTGCATTCCTCATGCACTCCAAAGGCGGTTATCTTGTCCGTAAGGACTTTCAGTGTTGGCCAACCAAGCCAGGGTGATGGATGACCAGGGGAAAAAGATCATAAGGTGCCTTGCCAATGGTAATCGTCAATTGATTATTCATTAGGTAAAGATAAAACATTATTTTAAACCTTTCTCCTTAAACTACATGTTGGTTTTTAAAAGAGTTCAGCGAACTGATGAAGCTATCATGGCTAATAATTCATTCTAATTGATCACAAGGCGATCAGAAAAGCTATTTTGTTAATTCTGCCATAGGTTTTGTCAAGACGTGTCAATGTCCACTAAGCTGAGCACACTAATCAGCCCTTTATTCATCTAATACATTGAACATGTAGATGTTTTAAGAGATTCGTTACCTAACTCAAACATACCGGCTACAAACTTAATACTCTTTCTAATATATTTATGTCATGCATATTATAACAAGTGCCTCATAAAGTTCGTTACAAAACTCCCCCAGTGCGACTTGCGAACTGTTTGTTTGCTCATACTTTATGCATTTTGTTTATCAAAACGCATTTTGGAATAAATGTGCCAGTCTTACTCATTATTTAAGCCTTGTTGTAAGCTAAATGCCTGGTTTCTTGTCCTCAACCTGGAGTTAGGTTTGGCGTGATCTTCATTTTTATTTTACATTATGCAACAACACTGTTTAGATAATCTATCTACATAAATATAGAACCGGTCCCATGACCGACCCTTGAGGGACACCAAACGTAACCCTTAACCCTTAATCTCTGCCTTCTATTACTGAGTCATCCATTTATCAGTGGTAATACATTACCACTGGTGCCGTCGGCCATTAGTTTTTCAGCCTACCGTGGGTGGAAAAAAATAACATCTGAAAGGTTCCCAGAGTCTACCATTTTAGTAACGTCCTCGGTGAATTCTAAAAGGTTGATGATGCAAGAGCGCTTACAAAGAAACCCATGCTGAGATTTATTCGATCAGTTAGGTTAAAGTCAGTGCTCTCTGAGTTTGTCTTTTAACAAGTGTTTCCATTATTGTTCTTATCGCGAGATTAAGGTGACTGGCCGGTAATTTGCATTTTATAATATTCGAGTAACTTAAGTACATTTCCAATCATGTAGAACATTCCCACATTCATGGATTGGTTGATTATGATAACGAGAGTTAACGATATCACTGTGGCGAGTGCTGTTGGAAGCCGCTGGCAGAGTTTACCTGGGACAGATGCTTTGCTTGGATTCAACGAATTTTTGGATTTCGTCTTGACTAAAGTATATTCTGTTTAGTTATTCCTCACAACCTCCTATAAATAATCTAATTAATTCCGAGAGTTCTGCCATCTCGTCACTAGCAACTGATGCAAAGGAACTATTAAATCAATCTGCGCATTCTTTGCCTTCCGAAATTACTGGCACTATCCACTCGAGGACGTATGGTTGCTGTTGTTTTAATGACATAAGATCTGTATGATGTTCTGTTCTTCTAATCTTATGCAAAAGCTTACTTTTTCTGTTGATAGTATTCTTGACGCTGTTATTATCTAAGTTTATTGATACTACGGCGATTTTGAAATTGTATAAATTTGCTGGTTGTATCTGCAACTATATCTTTTATGCATTCCACTGTTGGTTTACACTTTGTCCTCCCGAAATATAAGTCAAATCAAATATACTGAAAAGATTTCCATAGACCACTGTTGATATGTGGTTCAGATTACTAACCATGCAATCCTCAGTCGAAATGATAAGGGCAAGAATATTATTCTAGTTGTTCAGATACATGCTGATACAGAAAGTTCTCTTGGATATGTTCGAAGCGTGTTGTGCCATGTTGGCCCGCAAAAGGACATTGTCAGTTATAAAATCATCAACAATCTAACATTGCCTATCTGCAACAAATGACAGCAATTTAGTAAGTTTATCGCCATCTATTTGTTTGGTGATCGGTATAAGACTCCTAAGTAAACCTGTTACACCACATATGCGATGCAAACGCACAAGACTCATCCTGTATTACATGTGTAGTTGCTTCGTTGTTGACCCATTAGATAAGCGCGGCAATAATCGTTTACATTCGCTGCGCTAATGTTTATTTCTTGCCAAGGATGACGGTTTCCATTGTGAAATATGTCCACGAACTTCGCAAACAGCATTATTCACTTTTCAACATAATGATTTTGAGTTCCTATCTATCAAATATGTCTTTATGACATATACCGTGATTGCTTTTTATAATTGCTAAATAGTGTCAATTGTTCAAAATGTGTCACCACAGCTTGGTTTATAGTAACATGTCTGTCGTGAATATTGTGCAAAGAAAGAGCGAGTAAAAAATGAACAACGTAACAATTACCATATTGCAGCATTAACTCCTCGGCTGCTCAAATGTACACACAATTTAACAATGCGAACAAAACCTACACTCGCATATATAATGGCTTATTGTAAAGGCTAGACTATCAACGATGGATCATACCACCACGCGTTCACCATAACTGAGGAACATGAAATAGGCACTCATATCGAATTATTCCTGCCAATAAATGATATCAAAAGCTTCGTTTGATACCAAATATTTCGGCGACTTAGCTGTCTGAGCTTCTGCACCTGTGTTTCATCCATTGTTCATCAAATCCATTTACCCGGAGAAGAAGAAGTTGCTTGGCGTTCACTCAGAAAACGCATTTGTGTCATATCCCGCGTATCACGGAAGGCAATATTTCCATGCATGCGTCATGAGATTACTGAAGTTAGCGTGAATCACAAGCACTGATCAGTACCCGTCAACTTTGTACACATAATTATGAATAATTTGGACTACTTTCCTGCATAGAAAACTAAAGTGGATCATAAAAGCTCTGCAATACACAATAATCTCCCTGGAGGATGGTATGGTAATAATCTGGTGAGCATGGGACAGTGCATATTTCACGTTGAATAAAGCATTTATTCTAACTGCGCCTAACATTAATATCATATTAAATATATCTTGGGGTTTATATATCATAAAGCACGAGAACTGATTAATTGTCATTAAATATAGAGAACACTGGAGCCATTACTCATCCCTGCAGAATCTAAGCCAATAATCTTGTTGATATATGGGTACATCCACAACTGATTAAATCGGTAAGGGGCTCCACAATGTATTCACGTTAAATAATTAAGCCAGGTTGAACAAAGCATAGACTAGTCTAGGACAGCTTAGAAACGATACGGGGACGGAGCAAATGCCATGAGGCTTGCACTTTCTGCAGAGTCTGCTGTAATGGGGGTTACAATCGCAGAATAGATATAGCGTATATGAGGAATGTTTTGCAGATAGAAGTATTAGACTTTTGTATTTTGCAGTTTTGTCCCGGTCTCATACATTGTCTACCTTGATTTGATGAGCCTTTGTGTTGACAATGGATGGCTGGCTTACATTAAAAATACTATATATACTACAGGTAACAATTGTAGCCATCATTGTAAGGCTTAATTTTATACCCAACTATCATAGAGAGCATGGAGTAGTGTACCGTGTCCTATCATGCGAAATTACTCAGGCTAAGCTGATATTTTATTAGCCTTAGTAAATGAATTAGTAACAAGAGCCTGCATTTAGGTTCGTCCAATGCGAAGCTGACCCCATACATCGGGTGTGTTACGGTGCAAGGCCAGGCTAGACACGGAGGTGTTAATATCTTCAAGCTTGTAGCCCTCAAAAGATTGTCAACCGTGTCAGCAACAGCGATCCACCGTTTCGCCATTGAATGCAAATTTGTACCAGATTCTGGAGAGCATGTCATGATGCTAAGCTGACCATCGTGCATGTCATGATGCTAAGCTGACCACCGTGCATGTCATGATGCTAAGCTGACCATCATGTCATGATGCTAAGCTGACCATCGTGCTTGTCATGATGCTAAGCTGACCACCGTGCATGTCATGATGCTAAGCTGACCATCGTGCTTGGCCTGAAGCACGGCTCCAAAGCATTCCCTACAAAAACATCAGCAACAATTAGACTTGGTTTTTGTGTGTGCTATATTTCTAAATGATGTTCTATCTTGCGAAATACAAGCTGAAATGCGAGATGTTCACGGTGGAAATATTTTGTACCTCATGTTTTCACTTATATTTTGCAGGTAAAGTCAGACAAACCTGACCCCGATTATTAAGTCTTTGGTCTCCATGAGATACTACACTGTTTTCTATTCAACCACAGCAGCATTTACACAATTTATTGCCAGATGTAGTTTACTGCCGGGTATATAAATGGCTTTCTAATGTTAACATGTCCTTGTTAGTCTTTCCTAGGAAAGTTTTCCGCTGTTTACTATTCATTCTAGCAGTTTTAGTGACCATTATCAACATATATAAAACTGTGCTATATACGGGATTATGCGCAATACGATAATTGATGATATTGCTTTGAAATTGCTCCTGCATGCTAACCTGGTCAATACTGTGCTTTTAATCCTTTTGACTCATTAGTGACCTGTTGTGTGTAACGGGCTCGCATCAAGCTGGAGGTAGCATTAACGATGCTCAATCCAATCATCTCCATTCATCACAATCATCCTCAACCATCACCGTCGTGATATCACTTCATTCCCCTCTATCTAATTGGGGTTGATATCAGTTATGCTTAAGGTCACGCTGCAGTTCCTCTTAAATTTTGCCTCGTGGCTGTGGTCATCGATTTGTTTCATGATATAGATTACACAAAAGAGATGTGTGACACGCACTTTCAGCAACACCAGCAAATAAAAAAAGCTTTGCGTGATTAAACCATACTTACTGCGCTACATTTACATGCGACTGTAACTGTTGACTAAAATAACAATTGCTGTTGTGTTTAATGTTTGTCAATTATGTTTCCTGGTACGGTGAAAGCTACCAATTAGGTATTCATGCAATCTATCTCATATGAAATATTGCATTACGAAGCAAAACCTTCATCTTAAGTGATATTGTCGACACTTGCTTGTATCGTGGAAGGCGTCGATTCCAAATTAACGTATAAAAATATTTCGCAGCAATTATCTCATGCTGCAGCCTTTCTGCGTGTTGGTTGCATTCTGGGATCATTGAATGTATTCGGGTATCGGCTGCATAGATAAGGTTAGGTATATTCACCCATTTTTGCAAAAAGTCGCTTTTAGAATACTGAATCCTGAACAACCATAAAAATGCATACTGTGCAATCGTACAAACAAGAAAACCACATAGCTCAATTGAAACATAACGTTTACAACAGTGAAATAGCTCACCAACGTTACTATCTCACGAGACATCTGAAGACATATTCCTGCGGTGTTGAAAGGCCAAGTGTCACTAACAATAGTTCACATGACATTCGAAAATAGTAGATTAACCTTTGCCAGAGAGTGTTGCAAATGTTTGATCTCGAGAGCCATGTCATAGTGAAATCCCCGCATTAATGCATAGTAAGGAGCTTTCACCAGCTGCTGCCACTTGAACGTGTGAATTACAATCACCAGGTTCAGGAGTATGTCGTGTTTTATGCATTATGTGCATATGTTCCAATGGGAATCAAAAGATGTTCAATATATACAGGACACATATCAATGTGACACTGGCAATTCAGAGCGACCGTTTTCCCTAACTGGTATCAATTGTGCTAATAATATTGCCATTCCTTGGAGACACAATTACAAAAATGATCATCAACTAGTGGACGAGGCTGCAACATACAAAAGCATGTTCATGAGTTATCCACATGCAGACGGCCCCTAGAGCCGTTCCGTTTGACCGTCAATTAGCTAATATGGTGGGGGCACCCGTACTAAGCGACCACGCAACTGCTCGCCATGGATCAATAACCAATCAAGAGCGCAAATGAACAATGAATCGTACAACGAAACGAGCAAGCCACCTAGTGCAGACTGTTCTTACATTGAGCAAGTTCGCCATTTACATAATTCATTGGCACTCAGTAGAACTAATTTAATAGCCAATCCAAAAGGGGGTATGTTGGCTCTCAAGTTACAAACAATAAGTCAAAAGCACATTGAGCTATCAATAGCTGTATACATATGACTGTGCTGATACACATATAAAGCAAAACTCGATTGTTCAATCTGTAATCGTTCGTGTAGCTAGCGTTTGTGTGTCGTTGATTCAGTCGTTCGACTGTGCTTATGTCTGTCTCCATATGTGTTACTTAACGCCACGAAAATAATGTAAATGCCGACGGCATGTCAAACTGGAGAAGACACACTACCGAAGGAATAATCTCGTTATGGCGTCAATGGGAATAGCAATTCAATATTGCGTGGTCACCTTAGAACCTCACGTCACCTGGTGCATAATTGTGTGACCGATGGATGGGCATCCTCAGCTAAATTAGTACATAATACCAAATAAGTTTCGAAAACTAGAACAGCAATATGAATGATCCCATTATGAGCAATGCGAGATATTGCCATTGGCAGCTGTACATAGCAAGAATCAGAGCAAAGTGATTTAAAACCCGACGCGGTAGGTAGGAGTTTAGAGAGTAATCTAACAGACCATCCAATATACTGAGCAAGGTCGCAGTTTGTCTTACTGCGTTGACCCTAAGATTATGCCTCGTAGATAGGGCAATGTACAAGATTGCCTGTTGTGTCGAGGAATATTTGTAGTTTTCATCAATACAATTCTTAAAGATGGACACAATGAACTGTTTTTCTACCATTACGCTAAAAAGGCAAACCCGACTTTTCACTTTGTCACTTATAGAATATGCGTGTAATTAGTATGTCCGGGTTGTGTGTTGATGGTTTAATCGCAAGAATGTGCATATATATGTCTTAATTTGTGTTAATTAAGTAATATACGACGGGATGTCAAACTGACAAGACACACTCCCGACGGAACAATCTCGTTATAGCTTCAAAGTGAATCGCAACTCAATATTGCGCTCTTACTTTTGAAACTCCTTTCTTTTAGACATGATGCTTTAGTAAGCAGATTGCTTTTGAAAGCCTTTGAGCATATTAAGCACCGATTCAATATTTCTGATTGCTACAGCTCTTACCACCGCCGATCATCTTGGCTGGAGTCAGTTTTACTGTAATTACAACCGCTACGAACAATAACCAATATGATGCAGCCATACAAAAAAAACTACGAAATCACTAACCCTAAAGGTACCACTGCGTTGATCAAGCAATAATTCACTCGATATATATCATGACTGCATATCACATGAAAAGGCGGCGACACTAGAGGTCGCAATGAACGTAACGTCAGCGTTGTACGCGGACACAGCATAACAGGTATAAACATCAGCGCAACATGAAGCTTGGAGATGTAATGGGATCTTAACTACCCTCGGTTTGACTTAAGCAATGTTAAGTGTTATGCTTGGTTCTGTCATTCCACACAAACAACATATGGCGATGTTATATAATATGACATATGAACGTTGTTTCCTAATGGAGGCAAATGAGATGTGTGAACACAATGCGTACGATTATAGAGTATTCAAGTATTTGTTTTTACGTTTGGAAGGGGGGCGGGGGCGCAGAAAGCTTGTTGCTGCGAGACAGCGGGTCGATTTTAGGCAAAACAATGCAGTTAAAAAAAGGTAAAGCACAACCACCTCAGGTATTCATCAACCATCCGTGAGACTTTAATGATGATGGCAAAGGTAATTACCGAACGAAGAATTAGACAGGATACAGTAAACTCACAAAGAAAGCAAAATCGTACGTCTGAAGGAAGCCCACAGACAAACAAAATGTCATTGAACTGGGCTTTAGTTCCATTAACTAGTCGTCTTATGGGATTAATTCTAAAATAAAGATTGATACACGATGCGCCCGGACTAATCCAACAAGATTAAGGTGGGATTATTGGGGAATTCGGTGGGCTTGATCACATCATCAAAGCCAGGTGATGCTGCTACAGGTATCCTTTGAAGGAACACGCAATGTGTATTGTTGCTTATAGATAGCACCATATTCTCTCTGTAATGAGATACCTTCCTGTGATAGCAGGATTATTTCAAGGTTAAATGAACCTATATCAACAACTCTCGTTGCCGCTCGGGATATGTAAAGCAGGAAAAATGCCAATCAATCATCATGATTTATCATGTTTGCTTTCTTATCAACAGGTCGAAGATCACGAAATCAAGAATAGGAATTGTTTTGCCATTATTTATATACGATGCACGTTACTAGAATTACCATATATCCGTTTATATATGGCTTTTTATGACACATCGAGCTGGAAGTAAATTGATGAAATGATGAAATGCGATGATATGGTTCGTGTGATATTGCTGTAGAGAATTCAAGCAGAAGCAACCAGTGCCTTACAAGTATGGTGCAAGTAATCTGTGATACATGCAGATAACGCTTGCGGTTAATCATTGCAATTTGCACGTGTGCATTTTTAGCTAATTTGTGTCAAGGTAATTACGCTAGACTCAAGGGTGATTACTGTGGAGCCATAAGTGATTCGCATTACAGCATATACTTACTACATAAAGGATAGGATTCTAATGAAATTGGTGATTGCAATTCACACCTTAAAGTGGCAGCAGCTGGTGAAATCACCTTATAATGCATCACTGCGTGGTTCTAAATATGCCATGGGCTTTAAAAATCTTACATTTACAACGCAAAGGTTAGTTTGCCATTTCTGAATGTGGCGTGGTCTTTAAACACCACTGGAAGATATCAATAGCTGTTTCTGGTGTCATATGTAGTGTTGATGTTCTATTGCAATTGATTGCTGCGGTTTGTTGGCTTTACGATTGCAAGGCATATACTTTAATGATTTGTAATGATTCGTTACAGCGACTTTTTGCAATATTAAACGGGTAAATTAATCTCACCCATAAATTACACACATTGCCAATTAGGCAGATGCTTATGAAACACATTGGATAGAAGCCGATTTCATGGCAGTGATGACGATGTTGAGCACTTCTTAAAGCAAAATGTTAATCAAAGATAATCTTGCAGAATTTCGTTTGTAGCATACATTATCAGCACACAATGATCTGGAATGGTCAATATAAATGATCGAGCATGAACGACTAGATATGATAGACTAGGCTTGTGTATATATTTATATTTGATGATAATAACATTCATAGCAAAAGATAAATAGTAAACGTCTAGTAAACATTGTGAGCTAGTCACAAAATATAAGCACAACAGCCGAAAACGCGTCTATGGAACACTTACCAGGACATCAACATAAGATAACCACATATATGTCACACAGTAAACTACTTCCGGCAATACATTGTATTAATGACTTCGCGGCACAATATAAAACAGTGAAAACTCCCACGGAGACCGAAAGCTTATATTTATATTTTATGGTCTGATTCATTGGTCGAATTATTTCCTTTGTTGCTTGCTCCAATGTAATTTGGTCTCTTTGTTGCATGGTATGGTTGTTACGACCTGTAGTCAAATATGATGTTAATTTGAAAGAACCGCTGGTTGATGTACTTCAACGGCCGTTATTTGGTGCGCAAGTATTAACTTTGCGCCTCAGAGTATACGGCATAACATCCCGCCTAGAATTAACCAGTACAAAGGAACATAAATAGGCACCCAAAGTACTGTCAGTGAACCACCCTGTCATTAATTTGTATCATTGGCTTCGTATGATGCGAGATGCCTTGGCAACTAGTCAATTAGCTGTATAATCTTGTTTGTTGGACGAGTCAGTGTTAGGTCAAATATAAAGCTATGTTTAGAGCAATATCTGTATGGAGAAGTGCAGCAGCAGTTCATAGAATGACATGTTCAGACATCCTCAGAATCACCGACTGACCGCCATGAGCGCTTAAAGCATAATGGACAACATTGTAGCCATTATCTGAATGTACGATGTAGTTTGATAGCATCATGACACACAGACAGACACACACATGCAGACAATGAGACATGCGCACACACACACACCCACACACACCCGCAAACCCACGCACACACATACACGCACATGTACGTAAACATACAAAAGCACATACAAACGCAGTTAAATACGCTCACGCACTGCCCATCTCGCTTGTTCAACACCTTGTAGATATTTATTGCGCTCATCATTAGTCAATAAGGGATCTTATTTCTCCATCGTCTCTATGATAGATTGGTATGAAATCCGTGCAATGAACAAGGATGGTTAGAATGGCTACCAATAGTATATATAAAACATATTTTGTAATATTCATCATCAGCGCAAGTGCATAAGCAATGTACTAGAGCTGGACAAAATTGCAAAATATCGAAAGTGTACAAAATTCTAACTGCACAACATTCGATATATATGTTAGTTGTATGCTGTGGCAATAGCCCCCGTAACGGCTGACTCGGCGGGAAGTGCAAGCCTCATTAAGCATGCATTTCATTGTCCTGTACAAGCCGCACGAATATAAGCTACCCTACACTCTCTTATCTATGCGATACGTAGACCAGTGTAAATGGCTTTCACATTGATTAGTTACCCGTCCATATAATTGGTGGCTTCTGGGAGCTGCTGGAGATCGATTGGTTGGTTTGATGTATTGACTAGAATGTTTGAAAGGGATGAAGAGATACTGTTGTGGGGTTTAATGGGTTACATCAGATGGGAAAACAAGCTATTATGTCCATCATGACAATATCATAAACGCCTTTCATCATCAGCGCAACTTTCTTCATTTCGGCTGAAAGAGGTGTTGAGGCTACGACCTTTCCATCAAACATCTGTCGACGATTTAGCGCTCGAGAGCATGCCTTAAGGGGACCTACATAATAATGGACGTCAATATGTATCAGCTGATCTTGTACTAGTCTTAGACACAGAGCACCCTTCATACTAGTAAAACGATGAGTGTTTTATGTTGATTGTTCAAACTGTGTTTATCTATCGTTACAGTTACATCCTTATTCTCAGACACAGCCCAAGAATCTCCCCCTCTTTTAAATGTGTTTATCGTGCATCATGAAAGTTTAATCTGTTTAATGCAAATGATATTGTTGCGAAACATATAGTCACCATTGAGTAATATTATACGCCAATACGTTTTTGGTAATGTTGTGGATTGACCATATCAAGTATTAGTAAGATAAAAATATTTCCTTTATAATGATATATGATTATTTTGATTATCCTTAGCAGGAACCCTCGTTTGTTGACATTATGAATGGTAATCTGGATACTACCGGCAGTATCAAATTATGAATTCTTAAGTGTTTGTAACTCTGTTAATGATCATTGTATCATCCGTATGATTACTGGTCTTTGAAAGAATATGGATATAGAATTATGGAAATAGTATTACTGCCCAGTGCATCAAATAGCAGAATATATACCATGATCAGGTATGCTATGAATCGAACAATTGTCATACCCTACGCTCGCATGAAAAACATATACTGAAGAATAACTCTCACATTGCCTATTGTTCTGTGTCATGCAACGGCTGCATTTCAATGTATCATAGTTTACCCATTGTGGATGGTACGACCCGCAGTGCAATGGCCTTTGAAGATAACATTCGCTACCGTTATATGCAGTCTTATGTGAAGGGTGCTGCAATTTTTACAAGCTGATAACTCTTGTGGTTATGAAAAGCATATCGTCTCCACCAAATTTATAGGTAGCGGCTATTGTCTAAGATCATGTATATATGCTATGCCGGCACAAAGTTTGTCTTGGCTAAGGTCAATAAATAATCGAAACAGCCTCCTTCATCAGGATGAGAAACGTGAACGGTAATGCGGAATGGGAGCTAATGGAACATATATTGCGCCGTACAATATCCACATGCCATTTTGTTTCACGGAGACAAGCTTGATCAAGAAAGAAGGGTATCTGAGGTTAGTGATAAATAAATAAATGACGTAGTGAATAGACTGGATCTAGGGACTTAGCCTCAATAATTGCTGGCACCGTGTCACTGGTAATGAATAAGGTTGGCAATAATTTATTGTCATGGTTACGGAATAGTGAACACAGGGAAGGGAGTGAAAAGACAATGGGAAACATTAATGAAAGAACGGATGTCATGCTTACATGACACTCTCTTAACTCTGATGAACATATGTGCACGAGAGAGGACGTGAAAAATAAAGAGAGAGAGAGAGAAAACGAAGGAGAGAGAAAGAAAGAAAGTTAGAGAGAGATATAGAGTGCGAATGAATAAAACATACATTCATATCAACAACGCAATGATGGGACGTTTATTCGCGCAATACAAGCTGTTCGTGCAGTGATTGATTAGGAAACCTCTCTTTGATGTCAGATATATATATTCGAATGGATCTATTGACCTTCTGATTTACGATTGTTAACAAAAATTCTTTAAGATCTTGCTAGCATCAAATATGAAAGAAGATTTCGGAAGAAATTTAATGATAGCTAGCTTCGTCGGTTGTGTACACCTTTCCCCTTTCGGTTGTTAGGGCCGATGATACATTGTCAATTGGAACAATAGCGATTGTCGGTGCCAGCGCTTGTTATTCATAGAAAACCATTGTAAAGTGCTTTTTGAGAGTGCATGGCAGCGGAACAAGCCGGGTTCTTTTGGCATTTCTGTTGCTGATGCGCTGATCTATACGGACTCGCGAGAGGTGGCGATAGTTTAAATAAGGGCACAAAAAGTTTATAGCAATGAATCTCTTCAGCGATTGAGGCCGCATTAAAAAGTCAAACTACTCCATAGTAACTTGAATCAAAGTTTATAAAGGTCAAGGCCTTTACGCTGCAGGGTGGCTACTTTCTTACAAAGGGTTGACATCTTACCGCCCAGATGGCACTGCAGTCACTTTGTTAAAAATGTCGTTGGCGGTGACTAGAGTGACCTCTCCGAGCGAAGTTGTAAGCTCATCTGATCCGACATTGACCATGGCCCGCATGATCATGTCATTTCCGTGCTAGGTGTTATTCAGGTGGGCAGGTCGTTGATGATATTTCGGCAGGGTAAATTTCATTGCATATAAGCAAAAGCGGAACTCGTTCACAGCTCAATAGATCGTCAAACAGTATCTTCCCTTGACGGGGCATATGGTTTTTCTCTTTCGCAAGATAGCTTCTGCAAGCAATCATCATAACTAACGCTATTTGGACTTATTCGTAGCAGGAGTAAGGATACAGTGTTCGGTATGACACCTGGTGCCAGAGCAATTGATCAACAAGAAATCAAGTATGAAAAACAACTTTCCCTTGTGAAAACGGTGACGTCCTGATCACTCTCATTATATTTATCTGTTGCTTCGAAGATTCTTTTTACGCTGTACAAAGTATGGCTTAGCTTAGCTCCGGTCGAACGGTAATATGAATATATACCGTTCAGCTTCCATCATTTTCCGCGCGTCGCCGAAAACGCGTTAGGTTTAAAGTGCTCTGTCCCGCATCTAGAAAATAACATATATCAAGAGGCCTGTACAACAAAAAGTCCTCACGCACCAAAAAACTTACCCCCACTCGACGCTATTGTTCAAGAAATGCGATCGATATGTCATTTCTGACAAATCGCAATACGATGAACGCCATTATGAAAAATATTGCGTCGCGTGATTTCCCTCCGTCTCATCCGCATTGCCTTAGCATCCGGGTTGGGGGGGGGGGGGGTCACTTGGCTTTAACTCGGATAGGGGTGTGCCGCGGGACCTCGAAAACCCTTACCTGTTGTACAAGATGAGAATGGCAAAAAATATACCCCGTCGTACAAGGTATTATGCGGATGTATAACCTGTCACACAAGTCGAGAGGCTGAAAAAACATACCCCGTCGCGCGGCACATGTATGCTACCTCTATACACTTAAGTGCTCCCCCCCCCCCCCCCCCGTGGTTACCATTAGTCGTCGATGAGTCACATCATTCTGAGCATACGCGATACACGTGGGCTTGAACTTAAAAAAAACCCATGGTGCTGTGTGTTTCGGACTTTTTTACCGCTTCCAAATTGATCGAACTATATATAACTAATTACCATGGATGAAATCCCCCGCCGCAAAGGGATTAAATTGTCCGTGAACATCATTTCATTCTAAAACTCCATCACTTGGGTATGTTCGGTGTTTGGTAGTTGTCTGAATCGATCTCAAAATTTTTACACTGCGTCGGCTTAAGCGAAAGTAAGACGTCAGCTCAGACTGGTTTATCCAAAAACAAAAACCTATCACTGAATTTGTCCACGAGTCAATTACTTATCAGATAGTATGGACGAATTCCACTGATTGACGCTGACGCTTAGATACCTTTCTTATCACATCATTCGAGTTTCCAAAGCACTAGCAAATCTGATCAGTAATCTGAGCACGGCATTGCCTCGGGATATCAGCCACCATAATGCTGGGATCAAGTTTAAAGTGCCTATGACACCTAAAATATGATTTTTGAGTATAAACTGAACAAATCGATGCGGATCGAATGGTGTTGGAGTTTTTGGCCTCCGATGAATAATAAAAGAGACATAAAACGTTCTTTGGAGCGAAGCGGCATTTCGTGCGTGAGCCGAGGTCAACCGGAAATGACGCAAATAGGGGGTCCCAGTTTCTGCAGCCCAAGTCAGCTTCGATAGATGCGCTGGCGCTGTCAGAGACGGAGTTTCTTTGCCTACCATAAAA
>CM067351.1:10822828-10862828 GCA_034190875.2 Urechis unicinctus
ACACGCAGTGTGTATTGTTGCTTATAGATAGCACCATATTCTCTCTGTAATGAGATACCTTCCTGTGATAGCAGGATTATTTCAAGGTTAAATGAACCTATATCAACAACTCTCGTTGCCGCTCGGGATATGTAAAGCAGGAAAAATGCCAATCAATCATCATGATTTATCATGTTTGCTTTCTTATCAACAGGTCGAAGATCACGAAATCAAGAATAGGAATTGTTTTGCCATTATTTATATACGATGCACGTTACTAGAATTACCATATATCCGTTTATATATGGCTTTTTATGACACATCGAGCTTGAAGTAAATTGATGAAATGATGAAATGCGATGATATGGTTCGTGTGATATTGCTGTAGAGAATTAAAGCAGAAGCAACCAGTGCCTTACAAGTATGGTGCAAGTAATCTGTGATACATGCAGATAACGCTTGCGGTTAATCATTGCAATTTGCACGTGTGCATTTTTAGCTAATTTGTGTCAAGGTAATTACGCTAGACACAAGGGTGATTACTGTGGAGCCATAAGTGATTCGCATTACAGCATATACTTACTACATAACGGATAGGATTCTATTGAACTTGGTGATTGCAATTCACACCTTAAAGTGGCAGCAGCTGGTGAAATCACCTTATAATGCATCACTGCGTGGTTCTAAATATGCCATGGGCTTTAAAAATCTTACATTTACAACGCAAAGGTTAGTTTGCCATTTCTGAATGTGGCGTGGTCTTTAAACACCACTGGAAGATATCAATAGCTGTTTCTGGTGTCATATGTAGTGTTGATGTTCTATTGCAATTGATTGCTGCGGGTTTGTTGGCTTTACGATTGCAAGGCATATACTTTAATGATTTGTAATGATTCGTTACAGCGACTTTTTGCAATATTAAACGGGTAAATTAATCTCACCCATAAATTACACCATTGCCAATTAGGCAGATGCTTATGAAACACATTGGATAGAAGCCGATTTCATGGCAGTGATGACGATGTTGAGCACTTATTAAAGCAAAATGTTAATCAAAGATAATCTCGCCGTATTTCGTTTGTAGCATACATTATCAGCACACAATGATCTGGAATGGTCAATATAAATGATCGAGCATGAACGACTAGATATGATAGACTAGGCTTGTGTATATATTTATATTTGATGATAATAACATTCATAGCAAAAGATAAATAGTAAACGTCTAGTAAACATTGTGAGCTAGTCACAAAATATAAGCACAACAGCCGAAAACGCGTCTATGGAACACTTACCAGGACATCAACATAAGATAACCACATATATGTCACACAGTAAACTACTTTCGGCAATACATTGTATTAATGACTTCGCGGCACAATATAAAACAGTGAAAACTCCCACGGAGACCGAAAGCTTATATTTATATTTTATGGTCAGATTCATTGGTCGAATTATTTCCTTTGATGCTTGCTCCAATGTAATTTGGTCTCTTTGTTGCATGGTATGGTTGTTACGACCTGTAGTCAAATATGATGTTAATTTGAAAGAACCGCTGGTTGATGTACTTCAACGGCCGTTATTTGGTGCGCAAGTATTAACTTTGCGCCTCAGAGTATACGGCATAACATCCCGCCTAGAATTAACCAGAACGAAGGAACATAAATAGGCACCCAAAGTACTGTCAGTGAACCACCCTGTCATTAATTTGTATTATTGGCTTCGTATGATGCGAGATGCCTTGGCAACTAGTCAATTAGCTGTATCATCTCGTTTGTTGGACAAGTCAGTGTTGGGTCAAATATAAAGCTATGTTTAGAGCAATATCTGTATGGAGAAGTGCAGCAGCAGTTCATAGAATGACATGTTCAGACATCCTCAGAATCACCGACTGACCGCCATGAGCGCTTAAAGCATAATGGACAACATTGTAGCCATTATCTGAATGTACGATGTAGTTTGATAGCATCATGACACACCGACAGACACACACATGCAGACAATGAGACATGCGCACACACACACACACCCGCACACACCCGCAAACCCACGCACACACATACACGCACATGTACGTCAACATACAAAAGCACATACAAACGCAGTTATAAACGCTCACGCACTGCCCATCTCGCTTGTTCAACACCTTGTAGATATTTATTGCGCTCCTCATTAGTCAATAAGGGATCTTATTTCTCCATCGTCTCTATGATAGATTGGTATGAAATCCGTGCAATGAACAAGGATGGTTAGAATGGCTACCAATAGTATATATAAAACATATGTTGTAATATTCATCATCAGCGCAAGTGCACAAGCAATGTACGAGAGCTGGACAAAATTGCAAAATATCGAAAGTGTACAAAATTCTAACTGCAGAACATTCGATATATATGTATGCTGTGGCAATAGCCCCCGTAACTGCTGACTCGGCGGGAAGTGCAAGCCTCATTAAGCATGCATTTCATTGTCCTGTACAAGCCGCACGAATATAAGCTACCCTACACTCTCTTATCTATGCGATACGTAGACCAGTGTAAATGGCTTTCACATTGATTAGTTACCCGTCCATATAACTGGTGGCTTCTGGGAGCTGCTGGAGATTGATTGGTTGGTTTGATGTATTGACTAGAATGTTTGAAAGGGATGAAGAGATACTGTTGTGGGGTTTAATGGGTTACATCAGATGGGAAAACAAGCTATTATGTCCATTATGACAATATTATAAACGCCTTTCATCATCAGCGCAACTTTCTTCATTTCGGCTGAAAGAGGTGACGAGGATACGACCTTTCCATCAAACATCGGTCGATGATTTAGCGCTCGAGAGCATGCCTTAAGGGGACCTACATAATAATGGACGTCAATATGTATCAGCTGATCTTGTACTAGTCTTAGACACAGAGCACCCTTCATACTAGTAAAACGATGAGTGTTTTATGTTGATTGTTCAAACTGTGTTTATCTATCGTTACAGTTACATCCTTATTCTCAGACACAGCCCAAGAATCTCCCCTCTTTTTAAATGTGTTTATCGTGCATCATGAAAGTTTAATCTGTTTAATGCAAATGATATTGTTGCGAAACATATAGTCACCATTGAGTAATATTATACGCCAATACGTTTTTGGTAATGTTGTGGATTGACCATATCAAGTATTAGTAAGATAAAAATATTTCCTTTATAATGATATATGATTATTTTGATTATCCTTAGCAGGAACCCTCGTTTGTTGACATTATGAATGGTAATCTGGATACTACCGGCAGTATCAAATTATGAATTCTTAAGTGTTTGTAACTCTGTTAATGATCATTGTATCATCCGTATGATTACTGGTCTTTGAAAGAATATGGATATAGAATTATGGAAATAGTATTACTGCCCAGTGCATCAAATAGCAGAATATATACCATGATCAGGTATGCTATGAATCGAACAATTGTCATACCCTACGCTCGCATGAAAAACATATACTGAAGAATAACTCTCACATTGCCTATTGTTCTGTGTCATGCAACGGCTGCATTTCAATGTATCATAGTTTACCCATTGTGGATGGTACGACCCGCAGTGCAATGGCCTTTAAAGATAACATTCGCTACCGTTATATGCAGTCTTATGTGAAGGGTGCTGCAATTTTTACAAGCTGATAACTCTTGTGGTTATGAAAAGCATATCGTCTCCACCAAATTTATAGGTAGCGGCTATTGTCTAAGATCATGTATATATGCTATGCCGGCACAAAGTTTGTCTTGGCTAAGGTCAATAAATAATCGAAACAGCCCCCTTCATCAGGATGGGAAACGTGAACGGTAATGCGGAATGGGAGCTAATGGAACATATATTGCGCAGTACAATATCCACATGTATGCTATGAATCGAACAATTGTCATACCCTACGCTCGCATGAAAAACATATACTGAAGAATAACTCTCACATTGCCTATTGTTCTGTGTCATGCAACGGCTGCATTTCAATGTATCATAGTTTACCCATTGTGGATGGTACGACCCGCAGTGCAATGGCCTTTGAAGATAACATTCGCTACCGTTATATGCAGTCTTATGTGAAGGGTGCTGCAATTTTTACAAGCTGATAACTCTTGTGGTTATGAAAAGCATATCGTCTCCACCAAATTTATAGGTAGCGGCTATTGTCTAAGATCATGTATATATGCTATGCCGGCACAAAGTTTGTCTTGGCTAAGGTCAATAAATAATCGAAACAGCCTCCTCCTTCATCAGGATGAGAAACGTGAACGGTAAATGCGGAATGGGAGCTAATGGAACATATATTGCGCCGTACAATATCCACATGCCATTTTGTTTCACGGAGACAAGCTTGATCAAGAAAGAAGGGTATCTGAGGTTAGTGATAAATAAATAAATGACGTAGTGAATAGACTGGATCTAGGGACTTAGCCTCAATAATTGCTGGCACCGTGTCACTGGTAATGAATAAGGTTGGCAATAATTTATTGTCATGGTTACGGAATAGTGAACACAGGGAAGGGAGGGAGTGAAAAGACAATGGGAAACATTAATGAAAGAACGGATGTCATGCTTACATGACACTCTCTTAACTCTGATGAACATATGTGCACGAGAGAGGACGTGAAAAATAAAGAGAGAGAGAGAAAACGAAGGAGAGAGAAAGAAAGAAAGTTAGAGAGAGATATAGAGTGCGAATGAATAAAACATACATTCATATCAACAACGCAATGATGGGACGTTTATTCGCGCAATACAAGCTGTTCGTGCAGTGATTGATTAGGAAACCTCTCTTTGATGTCAGATATATATATTCGAATGGATCTATTGACCTTCTGATTTACGATTGTTAACAAAAATTCTTTAAGATCTTGCTAGCATCAAATATGAAAGAAGATTTCGGAAGAAATTTAATGATAGCTAGCTTCGTCGGTTGTGTACACCTTTCCCCTTTCGGTTGTTAGGGCCGATGGTACATTGTCAATTGGAACATTAGCGAATGTCGGCGCAAGTGCTTGTTATTCATCGAAGATCATTGTAAAGCGCTTTTTGAGAGTGCATGGCAGCGGAACAAGCCGAGTTCTTTTGGCATTTCGGTTGCTGATGCGCTATCTATACGGACTCTCGAGAGGTGGCAATAGTTTAAATAAGGGCACAAAAAGTTTATAGCAATGAATCTCTTCAGCGATTGAGGCCGCATTAAAAAGTCAAACTACTCCATAGTAACTTGAATCAAAGTTTATAAAGGTCAAGGCCTTTACGCTGCAGGGTGGCTACTTTCTTACAAAGGGTTGACATCTTACCGCCCAGATGGCACTGCAGTCACTTTGTTAAAAATGTCGTTGGCGGTGACTAGAGTGACCTCTCCGAGCGAAGTTGTAAGCTCATCTGATCCGACATTGACCATGGCCCGCATGATCATGTCATTTCCGTGCTAGGTGTTATTCAGGTGGGCAGGTCGTTGATGATATTTCGGCAGGGTAAATTTATTTGCATATAAGCAAAAGCGGAACTCGTTCACAGCTCAATAGATCGTCAAACAGTATCTTCCCTTGACGGGGCATATGGTTTTTCTCTTTCGCAAGATAGCTTCTGCAAGCAATCATCATAACTAACGCTATTTGGACTTATTCGTAGCAGGAGTAAGGATACAGTGTTCGGTATGACACCTGGTGCCAGAGCAATTGATCAACAAGAAATCAAGTATGAAAAACAACTTTCCCTTGTGAAAACGGTGACGTCCTGATCACTCTCATTATATTTATCTGTTGCTTCGAAGATTCTTTTTACGCTGTACAAAGTATGGCTTAGCTTAGCTCCGGTGGAACGGTAATATGAATATATACCGTTCAGCTTCCATCATTTTCCGCGCGTCGCCGAAAACGCGTTAGGTTTAAAGTGCTCTGTCCCGCATCTAGAAAATAACATATATCAAGAGGCTGTACAACAAAAAGTCCTCACGCACCAAAAAACTTACCCCCACTCGACGCTATTGTTCAAGAAATGCGATCGATATGTCATTTCTGACAAATCGCAATACGATGAACGCCATTATGAAAAATATTGCGTCGCGTGATTTCCCTCCGTCTCATCCGCATTGCCTTAGCATCCGGGTGGGGGGGGGGGGTCACTTGGCCTTAACTCGGATAGGGGTGTGCCGCGGGACCTCATAAACCCTTACCTGTTGTACAAGACGAGAATGGCAAAAAGTATACCCCGTCGTACAAGGTATTATGCAAATGTATAACCCGTCGCACAAGTCGTGAGGCCGAAAAAACATACCCCGTCGCGCGGCACATGTATGCTACCTCTATACACTTAAGTGCTCCCCCCCCCCGTGGTTACCATTAGTCGTCGATGAGTCACATCATTCTGAGCATACGCGATACACGTGGGCTTGAACTTAAAAAAACCCATGGTGCTGTGTTTCGGACTTTTTACCGCTTCCAAATTGATCGAACTATATATAACTAATTACCATGGATGAAATCCCCCGCCGCAAAGGGATAAGATTGTCCGTGAACATCATTGCATTCTAAAACTCCATCACTTGGGTATGTTCGGTGTTTGGTAGCTGTCTGAATCGATCTCAAAATTTTTACACTGCGTCGGCTTAAGCGAAAGTAAGACGTCTTGTAGGGCTAGGCTTAGCTCAGACTGGTGTATCCAAAGAAAACACCTATCACTGAATTTGTCCACGAGTCAATTACTTATCAGATAGTATGGACGAATTCCACTGATTGACGCTGACGCTTAGATACCTTTCTTATCACATCATTCGAGTTTCCAAAGCACTAGCAAATCTGATCAGTAATCTGAGCACGGCATTGCCTCGGGATATCAGCCACCATAATGAGGGGATCAAGTTAAAGTGCCTATGACACCTAAAATATGATTTTTGAGTATAAACTGAACAAATCGATGCGGATCGAATGGTGTTGGAGTTTTTGGCCTCCGATGAATAATAAAAGAGACATTAAACGTTCTTTGGAGCGAAGCGGCATTTCGTGCGTGAGCCAAGGGTCAACCGGAAATGACGCAAATAGGGGGTCCCAGTTTCTGCAGCTGAAGTCAGCTTCGATAGATGCGCTGGCGCTGTCAGAGCCGGAGTTTCTTTGCCTACCATAAAACCCACGTGTCAACCGTGGGTTTATATCTTGTTTAGTCTGGATCAGTCATGCCAAAAAGCTGCGTGGCCGCAAATTGTTCGAACTTTTCTTCGGAAAGCTTTCGATAATTCAGTTTTCCTTGGGAGGAGAAGTTGCACAAGCAATGGATATCGCAAGTGCGGCGTACAAGGGCAGATTTGCCGGGTCCGACAACCCACTCGCGTTTGTGTAGCGAGCATTTTGGACCAGAATGTTTTGACCAGGCACATGCAGTGAGATAATCTCTCGGATTTGGGTACAAATGTTCCCGAAATATTCTCCCAACTGCTGTTCCTACCATATTCAAGAGAGGTTGCACGGATTCGCCACCAGTCAGAAAGTCTAAGGCAGTGGAGAAAAGGGAGCACCAAAAGGTGAGTTGACATATTGCCAAAATCTCTTAGATGTTTACTTTTTCCATAATTTTGTTCTATAAACAAGGACTTTGTTCTGATTATCAGGCTGTGGATACATTGTTGTTGGACTCACCTCTCCAGGAAAAAGAAAATGACTGTGGTCCTGCTCTGGTAATCCTTAAATATCCTCCATTTGGATGCTTGATATATACATATAATTTTTGTGAATTGGAACATGATTTTTATCAGTTAAGATTATTATTTTTTAGGATGTAAAGGATGCAAGCACATCTGCAAGTATACCTCGCGCTTGCAGGACAGTGGGCATCCTATTTAAACCAAAATCCAGGGAAGCAGGTGACTTCAGTGGAATTTCTCTTCTGTGTTCTATCACATATAAATTATGCTTGATAATTTATGATGCTCTATGGCTTTTTTCTGATATATGATTAACAGTAGCAACGTGTTCTTAAAAGCTGTGCAGACTCATGTGAGCACCACAGTCACAACATCATCTCAGACCAATGAAACATCCTTCCCATGGTGGGATGAGATGGAGAATGAGTGCTATGTACAAGGGGAGAGAATGGAACAGGACACGGATCCTGACTACATCCCCTCAGACATAGAAGATGACGTGGACATCAATGATGAGAGGTCTTTGATTGAAAATGATGAAACAGATTCTTTCGACATTTGGATCAAGCCAGGTGATACAATATATCATTTTAGAGTTCAGACTAAAAAGACCACAAGTTCCTTAAATTTCCTTGAAACACACAAAAAAAATCTTACAGTTAAATTGCTCTTTTTATCCTTAGATACGAGGTGTGCCATAGAATTTGAAAAAAATTATCACCAACAAGAGATTGTGCAAGGACATCAAGAGACTATCAGGCAATGCCCAGACCTCCTACATAGAGGCTTTCCACAGCCTTCTGATCCAGTTTGCTCCAAAAACCTATGCTTTCAGTTACCCTGGTCTACTTTGCCGGTAAATCCTTCAACTATCGCAGTCTGCTTAGCTTAAAAGTTGGAACTAGTTAGATTTTACCCTTCTTTCAAATGTAGGATTGTTGTTGACAAGTGGATCCATAAACAAAAACAAAGTGGGATAAACAAGTTGTTTAATTTCATGAAGTATCTTTCCTCACGTCATTCATTCTAGTCATGAATAAAGTTAATTTACTGCTGAATCCAACTTATCACAAAACATCCAATAAATAAAACATGAAAAGCACAAACTTATCCTATTTCAAACTGATAGAAAGGTTCATAAATGATTTCAGATTAATCATTGCAACTATGCATTTAAATGAAAATGCTGGACGACAACAAAGAATAACAGCGCAGGGTGAGGACATGTACAGCCTCCACTACCCCAAACACAAGGAGGGGGTCACACAGTGAGGAAAGTGCTGAATGATCCAACTTATGGTAAGGATTGTTTCTAAATTTCACTTTTATGTGAAAATTATAATCTGTAATCTCAAATGAACAACTAATACATATATTCAATACAGGCTATGTAGAAGATCTTTTGGCAACAACAGTCAGCATATGCAAGGCCAGTGACATAAATGATGAGGAGATGGAAGCATTGGAGATCCCACCCAATCTGAACTCCACCTTCGAGATCACAGAAAAGCACCAAGCAGTCAATCAGTTCCGCTCCCGCTTCTCTGAGTGCTAGTTCCATCTGAATATCCCACATAATTGTTTTTCTCCTCTGGAAAATGTTTTTTCGGATGACTGAAGTCACACAGGATGGTATAGGGATGCGATTTTTCTTGCCAAGATAATGGTAGCACCACCGGATAAACTGCCTATACCCAGTGTAACACTTCCAGCTGTAACACAAAACCATACACAAACCCTTAAACATCTTAACAGTGCTGAATAAATATGATATTTTAACCCATGCATTGATTTGATGATTGAGTCACAAAAATAGTGTTATCCTGGTATAAACTGTATTAATAATTCAGTCTGAATTGAAAACGTCATTCATTTGAGTGAAAATGACCCAGTAGTTTGGGGATTTTTTTTTCCAACATAAATTTATAATTTGGTGTTTGTTGTCTGTCAATACTTACTTGTTTTCCTTGTATGGACCATGATCCTGCTTGTAGGCGTAGTAGCTGTCTCCAATACATTTTTCATTGAGAAATACAGCATTAAAATTTGGATGCTGCGTCACACATTTAATTTCTGGTAAATTTTTATTTTAACCATCACTTGCTCCTGCTCCATACAGCAGACACTTTCCCTGACAGTTGGCATGGTTAAGCAGCCTCCACATTGGCACCTGAAACCAGGGTTTCAAAAACCTATCAAATACATGCCAAACTCTGTCTAAGACTAAGTCTAAGATTTTTCGCTATGTTCGTTGGCGACAAACCACATTGAATAACACCAAGAATAACGAAAACGATATCAAATGATAAAGGTATTCTTCATTTATAATATAAAATCAAAAGAAAAAATAGTTTCGTGCAGTGATTACAATTTCAATGGGTCTCACCAATCAATGTTTTGAAGACGGTTCGGATTATCGCTTCTCGGAACACGTGAATCAGTCCCGTCACTTTCAGATTCGCTGGCGCTGTTTTCGGACAGACATGGTTCGAATCTGTACGGCACAATACCAGCTACATCCTCTGGATTTGATTGCTCAAACATTTGAGGCTCTTCAACCCAAAACTCCATCGTCAAACCGTCCAACTCAAATACATCGCTCTCCGAAACATTCGCCATTGTTTACGGTGAAAACTGCGGACCTGTCAGTGACGACTCCGCCAAGTGACGTCACGGGGTACTGGGCCGAAAATTTGGAAAATGGCGGCGGGTGCCGAAAAATCGACTTTATATTTCAATTTACATAAGGTTCGGGTGACTTGCTCGGAAATTGAACCACAAAAACTGAGTAAATGCAACTTTGTCTTTCATTTGGTTAAATAAAAATTATCATGAAAATTTGGTGTCATAGGCACTTTAAGTCCTGTCCACTGATTGGGTATTCATAATGCCAACGAAATCGATGGCTACCTCTTAAACAGAACGCTAGTCAAAGTCATCTTCTCAAGAGGCGTTTTTTGAGTATAAACTTTGATGATGGCACGCGAATAAACAACGTATGATCTACAGAACTTGACTGCGTCGTCAATAATTCCATGCCGACAGAGGTTACTAGCAATTGTTGCAGTGCTCTACTTCATACCAAGATGCCCTTCTGTTATTGAACTAGTTCCAAGACTTGCGGGAACAGGGATGGAAATAGAACTTGACGCAAAGGTTTGAGTATTTTATAAACTGGGGGTTCTGGCGCAGCGGTGAACGGTTCTGGACACAACCCTAGGAGAGGGTAACCCAAATTGCTAAAGGACCGCACTGGAGGCTTAGATATGCCCAAATACAGATATGAATGTGCACACACGAGCTCATATGAAGTCAATGGAATATGCTTTTGATGACTATATATCGCGGTTTGATGACTCTGCGTTCCCATGCAAATATAACATCATCGTAAGCAAGATATCATCGTTCCACTTCAACTCTTAGTGCTAATTACAAAGGATGTAACTATAGATTGGGGCCTAATTAAATTTATTGGATATGGCAGGCATTACAATATGACTACATTACCAGAAGAGACGTATCGTATTACGAAACGTGAACGGTTAACAAAGTGCGTCAATATCCATATATAGTCACAACAGCAGCTGATAAAAATGAGCCGTGGTGATACATACTCAAGAGTTCTGTGATAACAATCACGATTATCTACAGAGGATAGTGAGCATATATTTATATCCATATCTATAGCATATATATATATATATATATATATATATATATATATATATATATATATATATATATATATATATATATATATATATATATATATATATATATATATATATATATATATATATATATATATATATATATATATATATATATATATATATATATATATATATATATATATATATATATATATATATATATATATATATGCAATATTACAGAATGCGAACACAAACTTGATCATCCTCAGCCGACTACCAAGAACCATTTTGTCTTTGTCAAGCAATATGTATGCTTTTGTGCTAGAGTAATCGATGCCGCTTGTAAATCATTTAACCGTGTGACGTCAGCTGAAATGTGTTTATCCTGCAGTGATAATCGGATATATGTAACCACCTCTACATAACTACACTTAAAGTCATCCAACTGAAGCACAACGCTATACAGCAAATACACACTTATTACGATCAAACAACATCACTTCTGATCAGACATCACACGAAAAGGCGTTGTCAAAAGTTCAGTAATCAAACCTGACCAAATCATCCCATTACGGCATTTGTTTGCAGGATATGGGCCGATGATTTTCACCAGCATTGTAATTATATTGATTGTGATTGAAGGAAAGAGGGAAATACAAGACTTATTCAACTATGGGGTACTCCTTATGCATACACAGATATTTGTTTGGCAGGTAATCTAGAATAATAAGTGGTTGACACAAATTTGATAAAACATTATAATTGCCAAGTTTGGTGTAAACATGGCTTTTTCTGTGTCAAAATGCATTAGTTCGACCTGTCGGGTTGACAAAATAATAATGTTTCTTGCAATTTGATAGGCTTTTCAACTTGCGTACCATCGTAAATTGTATTCTATATATGGCTTAAGATGCAGATGGCCTGATTGTTCAGGAGTGTTAAGGTAGTTGGTTTTCTAGCAATGTATTTGCATGACTAAAGTTTTGGCTGTGAGCTTTATTGACCACCAATCTCTGTAACTTGGATTGTTGTTGTCATGGCGGCGAATGAAGTGCTTCCACTGACCGCTTGTCATGAACAAAAGCGTCGTTGTTTGGCAATCTTATGTACCTCACTTGTTGTTACACATTTGTGCAGATTCACACAATGGTAACATCCCATTAAGCTGGGTGGTCGAATAAGCTTATCAACATCCTTGATACTTATCCTGGACATAATAGGATTTTAATGACCACCTACATTTAGTTTTCTGTGATAAGCGTCTGATCACTGCACTTACACAGCCATAATGCGTCTTGCTAGAGCTTGCGTTGATACTTATGTCGGTTCATTGCAGTTTCGCCAAATCATTTGAATCTTATGTAATAACAATGTGGCCCATAGTATAGCATACTGCATTATTTATGTAGAAACATAAGCCAATCTTCTAATGGTAAATCCTTATATTACGGCGTCGTAAAAGTACCGACACTGCATAAAATGCATTGCGAATTTGTTCAATAAACCAAAAACTATCTATCGTTGACAATGTTCGCGATGCGCCAGAATCGTCGTCTTGGTTCATTAATTAGACAAAATTATAGGGCATCATGTACCGTCTAGCAGATTTCCAGTCCATAGGGAGTTTCAGCAATTTGTCAAGTCCGGTTTTTAATTAATCTAAAATTAATTTTTAGTATCAGATTTCCAGTCCATAGGGAGTTTCAGCAATTTGTCAAGTCCGGTTTTAATTAATCTAAAATTAATTTTCAGTATCAGAATATGCCGGTAATATATAAAGAACGAATAGGATAATCATCCATTCTTCCTCCACTCACTTACCTACATATTGCAAGATTGACCTGCTAGTTGTGTGCTTGATAGCACATCATGGCGGTGTAATGATACTGTAACTCACTGTATAGGTACGCGGTGTATCTCTGGCATACAGTTCGCAGATGCCAAATGACCCACGCTGTGTTGATCATGTGATGGCTACATTTTCTTCGTCCGTTTTCTATATTTTTGTTTATTCATAAGTATCACCTCCTTTGGTATACACTGAACTACAGTGCACGTCGAAACATTTCGATTATTGACGAGATAAATATCTCATTTGCCATTGGTTGAAGGGCATTCAATAGAACAAATGTCCAGATAAACATTGTAAGTATCAAAGATTGGTGCCATGGTAACGATAACCGATTGTTTCTTATTGTCATGAGTCAATCTAAATGCTTTCCACAGCTTACGTTTTAAAGATCAGACACAAAATGACAACGTTTATTAAATGAACAGTATGAGAAACGCCCATGTGCATCCTGCAATACATGTGCCTAGTGCGATAAGACGAATAGCGTTTATCAGTACAATGTTTTCAGCCTCATGAAGTATTATTGCCTCATGCAAACAAATAGAGGAGCTGGTGTGTCTGCAGCATGTAATAGTGTGAATGGACTTAGATTCAAAATCGTTATATGTGATAAAGCGTATATTATGGCTTGCTATCTAATAGCTTCTAGCCGTTGGCATTATTTCAGGTATTTTAACCGCGACATCGACGTTTATTGGTCAGCACATTTATCGCCCATTGTTCTCCAGTTTTCATCCATCGTCGAGATCACTTAGGGAAGTTTACGATTAGCTGCCTTGGCAAGGCGTGTAAAGCACAGTAAATCGTGCATTAAAATGGCCTGGATGGAATCCAAGGATGCCAATTCCACAGTGATAGCACCGGTTATGTCGACGCAGTAACGCGTAAGTACGGGGGAAAGCACAATCGTCTACATGGTGGATTCTAAATACGACTGGTCAGCTCTGCATCGCTGCCTATTTGCTCTCATGGCCATTATGAATCACACCCCTATTAATGGTTTTCATATATTGATAATAAAAGTCTTACATAGCTATCATCCCGCATTCATAAAATATTCGGTTGCTGTAACCATATCTAGATTTCTTTACACTTCCGTACAGCGCAATTAGTCGCAAGATCAAAGGGGTACATTGCGATAAGTGATAGCAGGTCACGCGTAAGTCGTATGCAATGTATAGCTTTTGAAGTGCTGATATAAGATACATGTAGTATGAAAACACTTGAGTTAATTGCGTGAAAAAAAGGAGTACAATTATTTATAAGAAAGATTGCGTTGTAACTTGTTTATGTGAAACTTTGGATCTTTGAACATGAGCAATGATCACCAGCAATCCCAAAATATTACAGAGTTATAAATAATTATGAACAAATGCATTAAAAATATCGTTTTTTGCACGAATACTTAAATTGTGCTCATGTTCTAAGATCCAAAGTTTCCAAAAGCTACATGTATCTAAAGTCAGCACTCCAAAAACTACACATTGCCTACGACACGCGTGTGACCTGTTTTATGCGAGCCAGGGTGCATGAATTATTTTGAAAGTAGATGGCTTTAGCGAACGAAATATTCCTTCATCGGTTGCGCTCACTAGGAGTGGTTTTTATGGTGTTGATTGTTTTTCAGCTTGACATGATAGAAATGAATTTTCAAACATTATGATGTGAGTACTGTAACGTTACATTGTGATCTGAATACTTTAAAGGTACATTGTGATCTGAGTAATGTAACGTTACTTTGTGATCTGAGTATTGTAGCGTTATATTGAGATTCGAGTACTGTAACGTTACATTGTGATCTGAGTACTGTAACGTTACATTGTGATCTGAATACTTTAAAGTTACATTTTGATCTGAGTAATGTAACGTTACTTTGTGATCTGAGTATTGTAGCGTTATATCGAGATCCGAGTACTGTAACGTAACCTTGTGATCTGAGTACTGTAACGTTACATTGTGATCTGAGTACTGTAACGTTACATTGTTTGGCAGCGTCAGATCATAATTAGCAGTTGCAGTTGTTGTTTCAGACATGCATTATGCCTGTCAAATCTTTTACGTCATCAGTTCTGCAGGAGATGACTACCTAAACAGCGCTCTGCTGCACTTAGCTTGTACGAGTCATTAGTACTGGTCGCAATGGTATCGTTGTTGAACACAAATGGTTCATGTCCTGAACTTTCTATCAACACAGCTAATGCGTTTGAGGCTATGTTAGGTAAAGTGATGTATTATTCAAACAGTACCAAACAGACAAGCAATTACCTTGTGTCATCCTCATTAGCAAGCGCTAAGAATATGAATTGCATAAGAAATAATTACTTGTGTTCGATATATTTAGTATATTTTAGCTGTCCCATACATTCATCCAAGTCTCAGATTGAGTGGAGCAGAATGCTTCGTGTAGATGGAGGTCGTGTTATGAGCGAAAAGCAAACAATACAGATAGAACTAAGACCTATCCAGTTACCATGGGAACATAATAGTGACAGTAAATGTGAGGTGAGTATTGTCATTGAATAAGGACAATCAACTCCACGAGAACAATCAATGAAGGAACCAATTGTTGCTATTCTGCTGGTGCACGCCCGTTTATCAATAATACTCACTCTTTTTACCATTATACATTATTGTTGGTGGCATTATTGATGGCGGCATTACTACTATTGGCATTATTTCTGGTGGCATTATTGCTGGTGGCATTATTTCTGGTGGCATTATTGCTGGTGGCATTATTTCTGGTGGCATTATTGCTGGTGGCATTATTTCTGGTGGCATTATTGCTGGTGGCATTATTACTGGTGGCATTATTGCTAGTGGCATTATTACTGATCTACAGTGTAGTCGCTCACAATCGGAACCGACCAATCGTCGATCATGAATGCAAAGGAATAGTCTAATGCGTAGTTGCTTGATATTGCGCATCTGGTGAAATAGATTAGCGACATCAATACCTTTATCGAACTAACTTATTGCTATCTTTCGTGCAATTCTATTTCATTAATCACATTTTAACAATTGTTACTTACCATATTGTTTTAATTCATTTAGTTGTATTTTGGAAAGTAGGATGAATGACTTCAAAGCGATTGAAAAAATCAATTTAACACAATTTCACATCATATGATACCCCTCCACCATGATTAACGTGTTGCCTGTTGCTTGTTTGCTCAATGATCCCTCTGGTCTGTCTATAGATGACTTCACAATATAACGCTCACAGTGATAAGTGCAATTATGTATTTTAAACGATATTTTAACAGAACGGTGATTTTGTACGTTGCCCAGTCTGAGGTATTTACCATGCAAACTAGTCAATGTCTACGATGAACTTTGAGATGAACCAAACTAAACCTGCCGAATCAAACCATGCAGTTTGTATGTACGAGGCTTTGAACTATTATTTTCAAAATAATTTACACAGATGAAAGTCCCCGTCACTACCCAACGGACAAGGCATGATATAAATTCGTTTGCTTTTCGGTATGATTGATTTTCTGCACAAGAGGACATCATGCAGATAGAATAACGATGTAAACCATTTAGATTAGACTATTTGACGTTGTAGCAGCGTGAAATATATCCTTTAAACAGACGTGCCCAAGGATGGACTCGTTTGTTCCACACCAAATCTTATGCTTTTGGCATATGCCATCTTGTCCAGATATTTCAAGCATACATCAAATGTTTCTACCAAATATCAGCCTTCCGGTTCCGGGGCATGTGCATGTGCTCAATGAAGCCACCTCATATGAATATACAGCTAGATACTTGGTAGGATCATTACGATGTCTAGTCGTAGACATCGTCATGAACGTGCTACAATATGGTCTGCTAAGCCGAGTAGTGTATTACCAACTTATCTCACTGCGCTTGTATTGCGAATGACACCGAACCTTCAAATGCCATCATTGATCTGTTTGACCTGGTGCCATAAATAATGTACTAATGAGTGTTGGTCAATCAGCGATTATTAAATTACCTCATCAATGAATGAGTAAGCGAATTTGTGCAACTTCAAAAACCGAAATGTACAGCAAAGCATTCGTGTAAAGGTCTTTTTTCGTCACTGAAAGGAGAGTGGATCGAAACAAGTATAAGTTTTATTCGCGATATTAAGCTACATGTAGTCGGACGTGACATGTGTTGAGAGTGAGAACCCACTGTGGGTATTCCATTACACATACGATTGAGTGATGTAAGCCTTCAGTGCTTCTCTATTAGGGGGCTCGAACACCGGTCCTTCGCATGTAATATTGGTCGTGTCAACCGCGGCATGATATAGATTGAATGTGTAGTGTCGCTTCTCCATAATTAAAAAAACCTATCATTACTGCTATAAATTACAAACAAAATGTCTCTAAATGAGTACCATATAGCTTAATGCATCAATTATGCACTAATGCACTGGTTGAAGGATATGTTTACACTGTTCGTCTGACATAGACTTTCGGTCTGATATATTACGTATTTGTGAGTAATAATGACCTAACAGCCTGGAATATATCCTAAAATACATATATGTGAATGAAATCTTAGCATGTTATTAGTGCAGGTTTTTTAGCAAAAATGTACCAGCTGTGTGTGAGTTCTGCCTTGTACAGGCTACGCACAATATTTGTCAAATAGTTGACAGGCTGTTTTCTAGCACCGTTTCATTTAATTTCTGCAAATCGATTCGTATATATATACAATTCCCATTATTGCCATATTTCTAGACATAAGGCTGTGAAATATGTGCCGCAAAATGATTGACAGGTGTCCTTAACTTACGACAATATTCCGTCTTGCTAATACCATTCACATTAGGGGGGCGTCATAACCATAGACAAAACAATTATTCAAATTTCCCGAAAGTCGGACTATGTAGTTTGCCTAATATGGAGTGGTTAGCTGCAGATCATGAATATTTAAACATATCCTAGGTTCAAGCCAATTACAGCTTCTAACAATTACAGTCTATGATTCACAGTAGCAGCTATAGGATAAAACTAAGCATATCTGTATAGCGGGTCATCAAATAACTAATCAGTACAATTTTAGGTTTTTCACAGTGCACATGTACAAAATATGCCGATATCTCAATAATATGTTATTTCGATGAAAACGCATTTGATTATTTCGCGAAATATCATAGACAATTGCAGGTCATTGTCATCGATAAACTCCTCGTCAGGCAACCGGGTTAATTCTTGGATCCGAAACTTAAGAAATAAGCAGGGGAGTTAAACCTTCTACAAAGTATCAAAAACGGCATCATTGTGCGAACACCTCCGGGCTAAAAGTTTTATCAGAATCAACCCACGTATGCTCACATTAAGCATTCTCTGCAGCCACTTAATTGTCCTTATGTAACATTGCGCGCTGAACGTCCGGCATAATTAGTGCTGCTTCTAACTAAATTCATGAATATAAGTTTGACTTCCGTCCAATTAGTAAAATTGAGATCATGAATATTGCAAACGATCTATTCAGAGATGCAATTTTGTAGCAGTAGGTCGAATTAAGATATAGTGATCTCAAGCAATGCATTGTAATGCGTAAGTACTGATATAGATATACTTATATATATATATATATATATATATATATATATATATATATATATATATATATATATATATATATATATATATATATATATATATATATATATATATATATATATTTGTGCAGGTGTCTTCACGTGCATGTGTGTGTATGTGTATGTGTGTGTGTGTGTTTTTGTGTGCTATCATTCTTACATATGTGCATTCCATCTTCCAAACCGCACATGTACAACTGATATAAAACTGGATATCTGTAAATACTTACCTACCGTTACCATGTCTTTGGTTACGACAAGACTTTCCATTGTTGTTGCTTAGTCTTCTGTGATGGTTGTGTATAGTTCCAGAGCGATAATTGCAATGCCAGCTTATTCAAGAATGTCGACAATGTGAACCTTTATTTTACAATGACAATATGGTTTACTGAGTCCTACCTTCCAAAACTTGATAATGTCATTTCAATCGCCGATTTAACCAAGAATCAAAATAATACAAAGGCGACATCACCTGGATATCACTACTCCGCAAATGATCATTATTTTTCCAATTTGTGAAGGACGACAGAGAACGATAAGATAATGACGACTGTTTTCCTCTTGTAACCACGTAGCTTGTCTGAAATACAGTAGACTCTTTCTGTCCTGGACACCATGTGTGAATGAATAATGACACACTTGCACTTTATCTCGTCCTCAACAAAGCAGCGTGATATGTCATCTAATGAAGGTGTTTTAACAGACTGAAAGAGATTTGCCAAATGGTACTGCGTCCCCGATATAAACTCATTCACAATAAAAGCGTAGTCTGTCTCAGGTGATAGCGGTCTTTAGTAAAGTTTTCGTGTGTTCCAATTAACTTCAATGAACGCCGTTAAGGTTGAAACCATCGTCAGCCAAGAGAGGGTCTCAAAAGTACGAGCTCACTGGGAAGAGGAGTTCATGTGGGTTGAAGCCAATAGTGAGGTTTTTGGACCACCGTGTAGATCTGCAATTACTATTTCACCAAATTACTCCTTTTGGCAAGTTACCAGCTGGTTGGTAACTCTGTGTTTATTTCTTAATAAAGTAATCTGCATCTAATAATTGGGCGTTGTTTAGATAAAAATGTTTCTCAATGTCTATCCGGGCCAGCGGATTTCAGATTCAGGCTGCTAACTGGTCCGACCGGGCTAGTGATATTTTTGGAACATGTCGAGCCCTGTAGTAGTATAAGCAGCAGTAGTAGTAGTAGTAATGGTCGTATTAATAGTAGTAGCAGAATGAGGAGGTGGACGTGGATGAGGTGGTTTAGCAGTAGTTGTTGTAGCAGTAGAAACAGTGGTGGTTACCTAAATAGTAGCATCAGAAGTAATAGCAGTAGTAAAAATAGTAGTAGTAATAGTTGTAGTAGCAGTAGTAATAGTAGTAGTAGTAATAGTTGTAGTAGCAGTAGTAATAGTAGTAGTAGTAGTAATAGTTGTAGTAGTAGTAATAGTTGTAGTAGTAGTAATAGTTGTAGTAGTAGTGTTAATAGTTGTAGTAGTAGTAATAGTTGTAGTAGCATTAATAGCAGTAGGAGTAGTTGCTTAAGTAGTTGCATGTTTTGCCACGTCTGGTATCATAACTTTGGCATTAAGTAGAAAGCATTTAGTGTTACTTTATTGTGCTCAGACTCATTCACCGGTTATCATCAAGGAAAGCCCTGTTTGGATTTTGCAATAGGTGTAGGTCTCATAACTTGTTAGGAAGAAATGGATCTGTGCGATTGGGTGCCTTAGATGTTTACCGCATTGTTGATATCTTCAGTATCATTTCAGTTCATCAACAACAGGTCAGTAAATTTTATGGACACTGACATTAATTAGACAGACATTAATTGTGATGTATAATCGATGATTAGCTTGATTATCAGTGATGAAATAATGTATATATTCTAATCAATGTGACTACGGATTAATTTGTCCTAGGGATCAATGTCTCAATTGAAGAGCGCATTTCCAGAGAATCAACCTCAAATACATTAAAGCATCTCTTTGTAGTAAGACCGAATTGCCATTCCCATTTACTTCAGTGCATCATCCACACCATGGTGAAATGAACGCTGCTTCATCCGCCACCTTGAATAATCCTACACATCGTTACAGCAGGCTTAAATTAATCATCAGTGCACCTATACTGATGTGGAACGTCAAAAACTATTTCACCTTGGCAAGCTATAACGAGCATTGTCCCTAAGTACAGAAGCAATGATGGCGTGTTTATACATCAGCCAACCAGCGTGTCAACTGCAAATATTCCCGTTATTATCATGACGCCGACAGATGGAATATCTGATAACAATATGTTAACTCTCATCATCCAAATCTACCTCAATGTTAAACGTCTTCAGGAACCAGGTTGGGATACATTGCAATAGTAAAGCATTTTCGTTAGGAAGAGGTCAAGTGAATGCTCATTATGAAGAATTACAATGGGGATTAAGTCTGTCTTTGAAGTTGGGTTGTTGTTGTTGTTGTTGTTGAGGGTTAAAAGTTAATGAGCATTTTCTATAGAAATACATGATAATAATAATGGGTACAGAATATCCTCCACCATTTGATTTGAAGGTTTCTGGTCATATGATGTGCCCACATCAGTTGCGAATGACGTAACCCCTCGGGAATAACAATGGACTTGGTAAACGCGTTTGAACAGATGACGGGGCGGTAGTGAACAAAGTGATATGCTGTAAGGCGTTGTTGAATGTTTTATAAAGGGCAGGGAATCAGAACGTTCTACAATCACTTTAGAGTCACCAATACCACTAAGCTCTTGCGTGATCATTAGCGTTTTGAAATGTAAGAACGGAGCTCTATGTGTGAGATTCTGCCCAATTCCTATTAACAGGCCACAGTGGTCCAGGCCAATGGTGATAATTTAGAGGTGGATACCCCTGTGGCCCCTGCTAATGTATGGTTACATTCAGTGTTTGGTCATTTGGATGTAACTCTCAACGAAAAGCTAGTATATACCTCCTTCAACACTTATCCATTGGGCTTACATGGAAACTTTGGTCAGTTATGGTCCGGCAGCTAAAGAGTCATCCATTGATCCCATTCACGGTAAATTGCCTCTTTCAAGTCAGGTTTGACCACCTCTTTCAAACATGACCCGAAATGGCAAAATAGGCAGAGACGGTGTCTGTTTCACTATACTCGAAATCTCATCTATCCACAAATTTAGCAACAAATTCAAAGTAAAACTCTAACTTTCTTAACTTTGCATATCGATAAACAAAGAAGCCAATTTGATGCGATAAGTTAAACTTGATTGAAGCTTTGGCCATTTCCACTTCGATTGTGGATTTTTTTCATTGAGGGTGCGGAACGTTTTATCATTAGTAAGTTTGACAACACCAGTCTCATCCACATACTTTTTCACTTCGATGCTTGGTTTGGTTTGTAACCGTGCACCCGTAACCCGAATTACCAAGAAGTTTCACAGCATCCGCCACTATTGTTTGGTTGGGATTATTATCTTACTACACACTCACACACAATGAAGAAAATAATAAAGCTTTGATAGATATTGCATTTTTGCATCGTAAAATAATCCAGCTATAAAATAATAACAGACAAAAGTACAGTAATTAGATCAGTGATCATGAAATAATTAGAGAATTTATATTACGAAAAACACAATTTAATTTTTTTACCTAGCAATTGACACATGTCCTGAACATTGATGAAAGCAGGCCTTAGGTTGGTATTCCACAGTTAGGTAGATTCTTGTGACTACCAAACCATGGTTTAGATACCATTTAAATAGTGGAGCGGTTGTTAATAGCTTTTCATCTCTGTAACTACCTATTAAGAACCTCCATGGTTGCTGTTATACATCATGGCATAAAACCACCGGATATGAGAACGTACTTAATTTAGATATTATAGCGCTTATTTTTTCTTATACCATTAAAGATTAAATAATAATAAATCATTCGCTGACTCTCAAAGACAAGGGTTTTATCGTCTTTATCTTATGCCGTTCTGGGTATGACAGGTCCGATATCGTCACGGCAGATGTTGATATTTTTGAAGATGGGTTGCATATCGTCTTTCAAATCATCTGGGATATGAAGATCCACTTCCACTCTCTCTCTGTCTCTCTCGCTCTCCTCTTTCTTTACCGCCCTGATTCTGTCACTCTCTACATCTCTGTCTTTCTCTGCTGCTCTCTCTCTCATAGTCACTGTCTCTCTGTGTCTCAGTCTCTGTCTCTCCCATTCTGAAGCTTCCTCTCCCTCCCCACTCAGACTCTCTCCCCCTCGCTACATGTATGTGTGCCTCTCTGCATCTCTCTCAGTCTTTTTGAGAAATAATGTACCACCGTTCTACACACAGGACCCGCAAATCACTAAGCTTTGTGTTGTATCCACACTATCTTAGACCCCAATTAAGAGTGAGCTATTGTATAATCTATAAAACAAAATAATTACTTAAAATGCATCGCTTCAAATATTGACAACTGAAGCCGCCATTGAGTTAGTCATCATTATAATACAACCCAGCCTCAAGTCATTTTGAACGAAAGGAATGGGGAGACATCGAGAATTGTCAAGGGCAACAACATTTTACTCACCAACTGAACTATGTACTTCTTTGTGAAACCTGGTAGGTCATGCTTCTCACAGCAATACTTAATACCCAGAGGATTTAAAGCCTTGGATTTTCTCTGCATCCTATAAAAAATCACAGCACATTATGTTATGACTAAGTAGTTTAGGTGATTTACATAACTCCTTGTACAGAGCTGCCGAAACGTTTTTCCCGTCATGGAAATCTAGGAATTATCACTGGTAAAATTTTAGGGCTGCACATCGAAATATTGACTGACGATCTGGTTTTTATATTTTAATGTACTTTTAACATCCCATGTGTTGTCACATAAGCCTATAATAGTCGTGTTGGTGCACTCTTGTTTGTTTATTGGTAATAACGCTTCTCAAAGGGTATATATATATATATATATATATATATATATATATATATATATATATATATATATATATATATATATATATATCATAGACGTTTATAACCGTTCTGATGGTAAAACATAACAGACTAAAGGAGGATTATTTGCGACAATCCGCTTGTGTGTGTTTGCATTCTTCTCTATACTTGTAGCGTGTCCAAGTGGTTCGTTGTCCCGTTGACACCGCTGAAAAGACCTCGCTGCGTTCAATAAAGAATTTTTTTGGAGGGCTCGTGAGAGTTGCTAGGCAGGGTGACCCTTACGCGCTGACCCATAGTGTTTACTTAAACACGATTTCCGTTTGCTGACCGAGAAAAAATGTCTCTAATCCGTTCACCAACAATTGGCGATCGATATACGTGGTAAGATAGTTATTAAATGGCAACTGTCAGCCCGTTTTCAAGTGTTTTGTAGTAATTTTGATGCCGGTGGAATAAAACGGGATGCATTGTAAAAGCGCCGGCCGCCGGTGCTTATTGAGAACACTCGATTGGCACCAAAATGTTTCCAGAAGCATACTGCACATATCTCCATTGCTAATTCTGAGTACCATGACCTGAATCTCGCTAGAGGTCAAAATGGGCTAGTGTTAGAATTTGATTATATTATAGGTACTGACCTGGGAGGCTCCCGTGGACTTGTGGTAGCACACTGAACCACAGACAAAGTCAAGGGTTCAATCCGAACCTGCGTCAGCGAAACCTTTCACCTGTAGCTCATGTCATTATCTCAGGTTTCCTTGTCCCGATATGACAGGTACGTAAGCCCCATTCCACAATCAACACCACATCATTAATTATGAACCCAACACCGCTCTCTCCCGTATCCCCTCAACTGGTGCGGTGTACTCCGCAAGCAGACGCGTCACATTAACTATATCCTCAGTTAACCGCCCGATCCCAGGTCGCCGCCCCCTTTCCACACACTTTTTCCCAATTATACCGACCTGGTCGCTAACCAAGGTGGATACGGTATGAATACATGCTGCCATCAGGAGCTACTTCGAGTCTGTCATTTTACGTTGCTCAGTATTCTCAGTGTTTTAAGACTGGAAGAAGCATTACGACACTAGGCTGAAAAGGCTTACCATGCTTAATCTACACAGTGTGCAGCAGTCAAATCTTTATTCGAACATTTCTTCATTTTAAGGACTCTCGGGGTAGACAAGCATGCTCAATCACTTTGCCAAATATAACAATAACCTAACCCTTTAGCCACTAGGCAAGTTACTGCTCAACCCTCTAGTCTCTCATGTCACCTGTGAATGGTAACGGGTTAATTCCCGACCTCCCATTTTCCAAGCATGAGCGGCGGAATCGTCACCAGTATTTCGCATTGTATGGGATTCCTGCATTGGCATTGGAATATCAGAGGGTTGTGGGGATTGTGGTGCTTACTAGTTCGCGTAAAAGTGCATTAGCATTTTGTAATCATTCTCGCGGGTTAAGCAAGCACAACTAGCCGCCCGGCTAGCGGGTACAATCTTTTCCTCGTCCAGGTTAAATACAACAGTAGCGGGCCCGCGTGATTTAGCGCCGCTTGAACCATAAACCCGACAATCACATAAGATGAGAAAGCTTCCCGGTTGTATACTATAATGTCTTATGTCATAACATTTATTGACTCATGGTTTATAAACTGAAAGTAAACTGCTAAATAATCCAATTGTTTGTGAAAACTTTACACATAGATCTGTTATTAGCTGGGTGCAGTCGGTATTAAATTTTCGGGCACAAATGTTCAACAAGTTAGACAACAGCCCAGCCCAAAGATGAATGGGGTCGAGAATCGCACGATATGACATAATGCATTGTCGAATGAGGGAACTGAATGATGTTGTACCTTTATTTAGTTACCTTCTCACGCTGACTTTTAAAGGTCGTTCGTACATTCTCCAGGTACAACCATGTACAAATCGACAGGCCAAGTGGGTAAGCATGATGCCAGGTTTAGTGACGGTAAATCGAAACAATGATTTGAATCGCCAATTTCAAAAGTTTATCTCACTGATTGAGCTTTTTCCAAACGCGCATCTGAAAACAACATCAAACATTCGGTGTATCCAAAATGGAAAGTGGTAGACCATGAGGAAATAGGCTGGCCTGATATTGATAACATCACTGTCATTCCCAAATAATGTTTCATCTGGTATTCCTATCAAAATTAGCAATCACTATTAAAACTCGAATTCCCAATGTTGCAGAAGCACGAAAATCATGCGTCGCTCTCGGACATTATCTTTATTAGTGAGACTTGCATAGTCAATTTCTAGATATAAAATAGTTGCCGCTGTTACCTTATAAGTTATCTTAGTATTCATCTAATGAAGGTGTTTTAACAGACTGAAAGAGATTTGCCAAATGGTACTGCGTCCCCGATATAAACTCATTCACAATAAAAGCGTAGTCTGTCTCAGGTGATAGCGGTCTTTAGTAAAGTTTTCGTGTGTTCCAATTAACTTCAATGAACGCCGTTAAGGTTGAAACCATCGTCAGCCAAGAGAGGGTCTCAAAAGTACGAGCTCACTGGGAAGAGGAGTTCATGTGGGTTGAAGCCAATAGTGAGGTTTTTGGACCACCGTGTAGATCTGCAATTACTATTTCACCAAATTACTCCTTTTGGCAAGTTACCAGCTGGTTGGTAACTCTGTGTTTATTTCTTAATAAAGTAATCTGCATCTAATAATTGGGCGTTGTTTAGATAAAAATGTTTCTCAATGTCTATCCGGGCCAGCGGATTTCAGATTCAGGCTGCTAACTGGTCCGACCGGGCTAGTGATATTTTTGGAACATGTCGAGCCCTGTAGTAGTATAAGCAGCAGTAGTAGTAGTAGTAATGGTCGTATTAAATAGTAGTAGCAGAATGAGGAGGTGGACGTGGATGAGGTGGTTTAGCAGTAGTTGTTGTAGCAGTAGAAACAGTGGTGGTTACCTAAATAGTAGCATCAGAAGTAATAGCAGTAGTAAAAATAGTAGTAGTAATAGTTGTAGTAGCAGTAGTAATAGTAGTAGTAGTAATAGTTGTAGTAGCAGTAGTAATAGTAGTAGTAGTAGTAATAGTTGTAGTAGTAGTAATAGTTGTAGTAGTAGTAATAGTTGTAGTAGTAGTGTTAATAGTTGTAGTAGTAGTAATAGTTGTAGTAGCATTAATAGCAGTAGGAGTAGTTGCTTAAGTAGTTGCATGTTTTGCCACGTCTGGTATCATAACTTTGGCATTAAGTAGAAAGCATTTAGTGTTACTTTATTGTGCTCAGACTCATTCACCGGTTATCATCAAGGAAAGCCCTGTTTGGATTTTGCAATAGGTGTAGGTCTCATAACTTGTTAGGAAGAAATGGATCTGTGCGATTGGGTGCCTTAGATGTTTACCGCATTGTTGATATCTTCAGTATCATTTCAGTTCATCAACAACAGGTCAGTAAATTTTATGGACACTGACATTAATTAGACAGACATTAATTGTGATGTATAATCGATGATTAGCTTGATTATCAGTGATGAAATAATGTATATATTCTAATCAATGTGACTACGGATTAATTTGTCCTAGGGATCAATGTCTCAATTGAAGAGCGCATTTCCAGAGAATCAACCTCAAATACATTAAAGCATCTCTTTGTAGTAAGACCGAATTGCCATTCCCATTTACTTCAGTGCATCATCCACACCATGGTGAAATGAACGCTGCTTCATCCGCCACCTTGAATAATCCTACACATCGTTACAGCAGGCTTAAATTAATCATCAGTGCACCTATACTGATGTGGAACGTCAAAAACTATTTCACCTTGGCAAGCTATAACGAGCATTGTCCCTAAGTACAGAAGCAATGATGGCGTGTTTATACATCAGCCAACCAGCGTGTCAACTGCAAATATTCCCGTTATTATCATGACGCCGACAGATGGAATATCTGATAACAATATGTTAACTCTCATCATCCAAATCTACCTCAATGTTAAACGTCTTCAGGAACCAGGTTGGGATACATTGCAATAGTAAAGCATTTTCGTTAGGAAGAGGTCAAGTGAATGCTCATTATGAAGAATTACAATGGGGATTAAGTCTGTCTTTGAAGTTGGGTTGTTGTTGTTGTTGTTGTTGTTGAGGGTTAAAAGTTAATGAGCATTTTCTATAGAAATACATGATAATAATAATGGGTACAGAATATCCTCCACCATTTGATTTGAAGGTTTCTGGTCATATGATGTGCCCACATCAGTTGCGAATGACGTAACCCCTCGGGAATAACAATGGACTTGGTAAACGCGTTTGAACAGATGACGGGGCGGTAGTGAACAAAGTGATATGCTGTAAGGCGTTGTTGAATGTTTTATAAAGGGCAGGGAATCAGAACGTTCTACAATCACTTTAGAGTCACCAATACCACTAAGCTCTTGCGTGATCATTAGCGTTTTGAAATGTAAGAACGGAGCTCTATGTGTGAGATTCTGCCAATTCCTATTAACAGGCCACAGTGGTCCAGGCCAATGGTGATAATTTAGAGGTGGATACCCCTGTGGCCCCTGCTAATGTATGGTTACATTCAGTGTTTGGTCATTTGGATGTAACTCTCAACGAAAAGCTAGTATATACCTCCTTCAACACTTATCCATTGGGCTTACATGGAAACTTTGGTCAGTTATGGTCCGGCAGCTAAAGAGTCATCCATTGATCCCATTCACGGTAAATTGCCTCTTTCAAGTCAGGTTTGACCACCTCTTTCAAACATGACCCGAAATGGCAAAATAGGCAGAGACGGTGTCTGTTTCACTATACTCGAAATCTCATCTATCCACAAATTTAGCAACAAATTCAAAGTAAAACTCTAACTTTCTTAACTTTGCATATCGATAAACAAAGAAGCCAATTTGATGCGATAAGTTAAACTTGATTGAAGCTTTGGCCATTTCCACTTCGATTGTGGATTTTTTTCATTGAGGGTGCGGAACGTTTTATCATTAGTAAGTTTGACAACACCAGTCTCATCCACATACTTTTTCACTTCGATGCTTGGTTTGGTTTGTAACCGTGCACCCGTAACCCGAATTACCAAGAAGTTTCACAGCATCCGCCACTATTGTTTGGTTGGGATTATTATCTTACTACACACTCACACACAATGAAGAAAATAATAAAGCTTTGATAGATATTGCATTTTTGCATCGTAAAATAATCCAGCTATAAAATAATAACAGACAAAAGTACAGTAATTAGATCAGTGATCATGAAATAATTAGAGAATTTATATTACGAAAAACACAATTTAATTTTTTTACCTAGCAATTGACACATGTCCTGAACATTGATGAAAGCAGGCCTTAGGTTGGTATTCCACAGTTAGGTAGATTCTTGTGACTACCAAACCATGGTTTAGATACCATTTAAATAGTGGAGCGGTTGTTAATAGCTTTTCATCTCTGTAACTACCTATTAAGAACCTCCATGGTTGCTGTTATACATCATGGCATAAAACCACCGGATATGAGAACGTACTTAATTTAGATATTATAGCGCTTATTTTTTCTTATACCATTAAAGATTAAATAATAATAAATCATTCGCTGACTCTCAAAGACAAGGGTTTTATCGTCTTTATCTTATGCCGTTCTGGGTATGACAGGTCCGATATCGTCACGGCAGATGTTGATATTTTTGAAGATGGGTTGCATATCGTCTTTCAAATCATCTGGGATATGAAGATCCACTTCCACTCTCTCTCTGTCTCTCTCGCTCTCCTCTTTCTTTACCGCCCTGATTCTGTCACTCTCTACATCTCTGTCTTTCTCTGCTGCTCTCTCTCTCATAGTCACTGTCTCTCTGTGTCTCAGTCTCTGTCTCTCCCCATTCTGAAGCTTCCTCTCCCTCCCCACTCAGACTCTCTCCCCCTCGCTACATGTATGTGTGCCTCTCTGCATCTCTCTCAGTCTTTTTGAGAAATAATGTACCACCGTTCTACACACAGGACCCGCAAATCACTAAGCTTTGTGTTGTATCCACACTATCTTAGACCCCAATTAAGAGTGAGCTATTGTATAATCTATAAAACAAAATAATTACTTAAAATGCATCGCTTCAAATATTGACAACTGAAGCCGCCATTGAGTTAGTCATCATTATAATACAACCCAGCCTCAAGTCATTTTGAACGAAAGGAATGGGGAGACATCGAGAATTGTCAAGGGCAACAACATTTTACTCACCAACTGAACTATGTACTTCTTTGTGAAACCTGGTAGGTCATGCTTCTCACAGCAATACTTAATACCCAGAGGATTTAAAGCCTTGGATTTTCTCTGCATCCTATAAAAATCACAGCACATTATGTTATGACTAAGTAGTTTAGGTGATTTACATAACTCCTTGTACAGAGCTGCCGAAACGTTTTTCCCGTCATGGAAATCTAGGAATTATCACTGGTAAAATTTTAGGGCTGCACATCGAAATATTGACTGACGATCTGGTTTTTATATTTTAATGTACTTTTAACATCCCATGTGTTGTCACATAAGCCTATAATAGTCGTGTTGGTGCACTCTTGTTTGTTTATTGGTAATATCGCTTCTCAAAGTGTATATATATATATATATATATATATATATATATATATATATATATATATATATATATATATCATAGACGTTTATAACCGTTCTGATGGTAAAACATAACAGACTAAAGGAGGATTATTTGCGACAATCCGCTTGTGTGTGTTTGCATTCTTCTCTATACTTGTAGCGTGTCCAAGTGGTTCGTTGTCCCGTTGACACCGCTGAAAAGACCTCGCTGCGTTCAATAAAGAATTTTTTTGGAGGGCTCGTGAGAGTTGCTAGGCAGGGTGACCCTTACGCGCTGACCCATAGTGTTTACTTAAACACGATTTCCGTTTGCTGACCGAGAAAAAATGTCTCTAATCCGTTCACCAACAATTGGCGATCGATATACGTGGTAAGATAGTTATTAAATGGCAACTGTCAGCCCGTTTTCAAGTGTTTTGTAGTAATTTTGATGCCGGTGGAATAAAACGGGATGCATTGTAAAAGCGCCGGCCGCCGGTGCTTATTGAGAACACTCGATTGGCACCAAAATGTTTCCAGAAGCATACTGCACATATCTCCATTGCTAATTCTGAGTACCATGACCTGAATCTCGCTAGAGGTCAAAATGGGCTAGTGTTAGAATTTGATTATATTATAGGTACTGACCTGGGAGGCTCCCGTGGACTTGTGGTAGCACACTGAACCACAGACAAAGTCAAGGGTTCAATCCGAACCTGCGTCAGCGAAACCTTTCACCTGTAGCTCATGTCATTATCTCAGGTTTCCTTGTCCCGATATGACAGGTACGTAAGCCCCATTCCACAATCAACACCACATCATTAATTATGAACCCAACACCGCTCTCTCCCGTATCCCCTCAACTGGTGCGGTGTACTCCGCAAGCAGACGCGTCACATTAACTATATCCTCAGTTAACCGCCCGATCCCAGGTCGCCGCCCCCTTTCCACACACTTTTTCCCAATTATACCGACCTGGTCGCTAACCAAGGTGGATACGGTATGAATACATGCTGCCATCAGGAGCTACTTCGAGTCTGTCATTTTACGTTGCTCAGTATTCTCAGTGTTTTAAGACTGGAAGAAGCATTACGACACTAGGCTGAAAAGGCTTACCATGCTTAATCTACACAGTGTGCAGCAGTCAAATCTTTATTCGAACATTTCTTCATTTTAAGGACTCTCGGGGTAGACAAGCATGCTCAATCACTTTGCCAAATATAACAATAACCTAACCCTTTAGCCACTAGGCAAGTTACTGCTCAACCCTCTAGTCTCTCATGTCACCTGTGAATGGTAACGGGTTAATTCCCGACCTCCCATTTTCCAAGCATGAGCGGCGGAATCGTCACCAGTATTTCGCATTGTATGGGATTCCTGCATTGGCATTGGAATATCAGAGGGTTGTGGGGATTGTGGTGCTTACTAGTTCGCGTAAAAGTGCATTAGCATTTTGTAATCATTCTCGCGGGTTAAGCAAGCACAACTAGCCGCCCGGCTAGCGGGTACAATCTTTTCCTCGTCCAGGTTAAATACAACAGTAGCGGGCCCGCGTGATTTAGCGCCGCTTGAACCATAAACCCGACAATCACATAAGATGAGAAAGCTTCCCGGTTGTATACTATAATGTCTTATGTCATAACATTTATTGACTCATGGTTTATAAACTGAAAGTAAACTGCTAAATAATCCAATTGTTTGTGAAAACTTTACACATAGATCTGTTATTAGCTGGGTGCAGTCGGTATTAAATTTTCGGGCACAAATGTTCAACAAGTTAGACAACAGCCCAGCCCAAAGATGAATGGGGTCGAGAATCGCACGATATGACATAATGCATTGTCGAATGAGGGAACTGAATGATGTTGTACCTTTATTTAGTTACCTTCTCACGCTGACTTTTAAAGGTCGTTCGTACATTCTCCAGGTACAACCATGTACAAATCGACAGGCCAAGTGGGTAAGCATGATGCCAGGTTTAGTGACGGTAAATCGAAACAATGATTTGAATCGCCAATTTCAAAAGTTTATCTCACTGATTGAGCTTTTTCCAAACGCGCATCTGAAAACAACATCAAACATTCGGTGTATCCAAAATGGAAAGTGGTAGACCATGAGGAAATAGGCTGGCCTGATATTGATAACATCACTGTCATTCCCAAATAATGTTTCATCTGGTATTCCTATCAAAATTAGCAATCACTATTAAAACTCGAATTCCCAATGTTGCAGAAGCACGAAAATCATGCGTCGCTCTCGGACATTATCTTTATTAGTGAGACTTGCATAGTCAATTTCTAGATATAAAATAGTTGCCGCTGTTACCTTATAAGTTATCTTAGTATTCATCTAATGAAGGTGTTTTAACAGACTGAAAGAGATTTGCCAAATGGTACTGCGTCCCCGATATAAACTCATTCACAATAAAAGCGTAGTCTGTCTCAGGTGATAGCGGTCTTTAGTAAAGTTTTCGTGTGTTCCAATTAACTTCAATGAACGCCGTTAAGGTTGAAACCATCGTCAGCCAAGAGAGGGTCTCAAAAGTACGAGCTCACTGGGAAGAGGAGTTCATGTGGGTTGAAGCCAATAGTGAGGTTTTTGGACCACCGTGTAGATCTGCAATTACTATTTCACCAAATTACTCCTTTTGGCAAGTTACCAGCTGGTTGGTAACTCTGTGTTTATTTCTTAATAAAGTAATCTGCATCTAATAATTGGGCGTTGTTTAGATAAAAATGTTTCTCAATGTCTATCCGGGCCAGCGGATTTCAGATTCAGGCTGCTAACTGGTCCGACCGGGCTAGTGATATTTTTGGAACATGTCGAGCCCTGTAGTAGTATAAGCAGCAGTAGTAGTAGTAGTAATGGTCGTATTAATATTAATAGTAGCAGAATGAGGAGGTGGACGTGGATGAGGTGGTTTAGCAGTAGTTGTTGTAGCAGTAGAAACAGTGGTGGTTACCTAAATAGTAGCATCAGAAGTAATAGCAGTAGTAAAAATAGTAGTAGTAATAGTTGTAGTAGCAGTAGTAGTAGTAGTAGTAGTAGTAGCATAGTTGTAGTAGCAGTAGTAATAGTAGTAGTAGTAGTAATAGTTGTAGTAGTAGTAGTTGTAGTAGTAGTGTAGTAGTAGTAGTATAGTTGTAGTAGTAGTGTTAATAGTTGTAGTAGTAGTAATAGTTGTAGTAGCATTAATAGCAGTAGGAGTAGTTGCTTAAGTAGTTGCATGTTTTGCCACGTCTGGTATCATAACTTTGGCATTAAGTAGAAAGCATTTAGTGTTACTTTATTGTGCTCAGACTCATTCACCGGTTATCATCAAGGAAAGCCCTGTTTGGATTTTGCAATAGGTGTAGGTCTCATAACTTGTTAGGAAGAAATGGATCTGTGCGATTGGGTGCCTTAGATGTTTACCGCATTGTTGATATCTTCAGTATCATTTCAGTTCATCAACAACAGGTCAGTAAATTTTATGGACACTGACATTAATTAGACAGACATTAATTGTGATGTATAATCGATGATTAGCTTGATTATCAGTGATGAAATAATGTATATATTCTAATCAATGTGACTACGGATTAATTTGTCCTAGGGATCAATGTCTCAATTGAAGAGCGCATTTCCAGAGAATCAACCTCAAATACATTAAAGCATCTCTTTGTAGTAAGACCGAATTGCCATTCCCATTTACTTCAGTGCATCATCCACACCATGGTGAAATGAACGCTGCTTCATCCGCCACCTTGAATAATCCTACACATCGTTACAGCAGGCTTAAATTAATCATCAGTGCACCTATACTGATGTGGAACGTCAAAAACTATTTCACCTTGGCAAGCTATAACGAGCATTGTCCCTAAGTACAGAAGCAATGATGGCGTGTTTATACATCAGCCAACCAGCGTGTCAACTGCAAATATTCCCGTTATTATCATGACGCCGACAGATGGAATATCTGATAACAATATGTTAACTCTCATCATCCAAATCTACCTCAATGTTAAACGTCTTCAGGAACCAGGTTGGGATACATTGCAATAGTAAAGCATTTTCGTTAGGAAGAGGTCAAGTGAATGCTCATTATGAAGAATTACAATGGGGATTAAGTCTGTCTTTGAAGTTGGGTTGTTGTTGTTGTTGTTGTTGTTGAGGGTTAAAAGTTAATGAGCATTTTCTATAGAAATACATGATAATAATAATGGGTACAGAATATCCTCCACCATTTGATTTGAAGGTTTCTGGTCATATGATGTGCCCACATCAGTTGCGAATGACGTAACCCCTCGGGAATAACAATGGACTTGGTAAACGCGTTTGAACAGATGACGGGGCGGTAGTGAACAAAGTGATATGCTGTAAGGCGTTGTTGAATGTTTTATAAAGGGCAGGGAATCAGAACGTTCTACAATCACTTTAGAGTCACCAATACCACTAAGCTCTTGCGTGATCATTAGCGTTTTGAAATGTAAGAACGGAGCTCTATGTGTGAGATTCCGCCAATTCCTATTAACAGGCCACAGTGGTCCAGGCCAATGGTGATAATTTAGAGGTGGATACCCCTGTGGTCCCTGCTAATGTATGGTTACATTCAGTGTTTGGTCATTTGGATGTAACTCTCAACGAAAAGCTAGTATATACCTCCTTCAACACTTATCCATTGGGCTTACATGGAAACTTTGGTCAGTTATGGTCCGGCAGCTAAAGAGTCATCCATTGATCCCATTCACGGTAAATTGCCTCTTTCAAGTCAGGTTTGACCACCTCTTTCAAACATGACCCGAAATGGCAAAATAGGCAGAGACGGTGTCTGTTTCACTATACTCGAAATCTCATCTATCCACAAATTTAGCAACAAATTCAAAGTAAAACTCTAACTTTCTTAACTTTGCATATCGATAAACAAAGAAGCCAATTTGATGCGATAAGTTAAACTTGATTGAAGCTTTGGCCATTTCCACTTCGATTGTGGATTTTTTCATTGAGGGTGCGGAACGTTTTATCATTAGTAAGTTTGACAACACCAGTCTCATCCACATACTTTTTCACTTCGATGCTTGGTTTGGTTTGTAACCGTGCACCCGTAACCCGAATTACCAAGAAGTTTCACAGCATCCGCCACTATTGTTTGGTTGGGATTATTATCTTACTACACACTCACACACAATGAAGAAAATAATAAAGCTTTGATAAATATTGCATTTTTGCATCGTAAAATAATCCAGCTATAAAATAATAACAGACAAAAGTACAGTAATTAGATCAGTGATCATGAAATAATTAGAGAATTTATATTACGAAAAACACAATTTAATTTTTTTACCTAGCAATTGACACATGTCCTGAACATTGATGAAAGCAGGCCTTAGGTTGGTATTCCACAGTTAGGTAGATTCTTGTGACTACCAAACCATGGTTTAGATACCATTTAAATAGTGGAGCGGTTGTTAATAGCTTTTCATCTCTGTAACTACCTATTAAGAACCTCCATGGTTGCTGTTATACATCATGGCATAAAACCACCGGATATGAGAACGTACTTAATTTAGATATTATAGCGCTTATTTTTTCTTATACCATTAAAGATTAAATAATAATAAATCATTCGCTGACTCTCAAAGACAAGGGTTTTATCGTCTTTATCTTATGCCGTTCTGGGTATGACAGGTCCGATATCGTCACGGCAGATGTTGATATTTTTGAAGATGGGTTGCATATCGTCTTTCAAATCATCTGGGATATGAAGATCCACTTCCACTCTCTCTCTGTCTCTCTCGCTCTCCTCTTTCTTTACCGCCCTGATTCTGTCACTCTCTACATCTCTGTGTCTTTCTCTGCTGCTCTCTCTCTCATAGTCACTGTCTCTCTGTGTCTCAGTCTCTGTCTCTCCCATTCTGAAGCTTCCTCTCCCTCCCCACTCAGACTCTCTCCCCCTCGCTACATGTATGTGTGCCTCTCTGCATCTCTCTCAGTCTTTTTGAGAAATAATGTACCACCGTTCTACACACAGGACCCGCAAATCACTAAGCTTTGTGTTGTATCCACACTATCTTAGACCCCAATTAAGAGTGAGCTATTGTATAATCTATAAAACAAAATAATTACTTAAAATGCATCGCTTCAAATATTGACAACTGAAGCCGCCATTGAGTTAGTCATCATTATAATACAACCCAGCCTCAAGTCATTTTGAACGAAAGGAATGGGGAGACATCGAGAATTGTCAAGGGCAACAACATTTTACTCACCAACTGAACTATGTACTTCTTTGTGAAACCTGGTAGGTCATGCTTCTCACAGCAATACTTAATACCCAGAGGATTTAAAGCCTTGGATTTTCTCTGCATCCTATAAAAATCACAGCACATTATGTTATGACTAAGTAGTTTAGGTGATTTACATAACTCCTTGTACAGAGCTGCCGAAACGTTTTTCCCGTCATGGAAATCTAGGAATTATCACTGGTAAAATTTTAGGGCTGCACATCGAAATATTGACTGACGATCTGGTTTTTATATTTTAATGTACTTTTAACATCCCATGTGTTGTCACATAAGCCTATAATAGTCGTGTTGGTGCACTCTTGTTTGTTTATTGGTAATAACGCTTCTCAAAGGGTATATATATATATATATATATATATATATATATATATATATATATATATATATATATATATATATATATATATATATCTCATAATCATAGACGTTTATAACCGTTCTGATGGTAAAACATAACAGACTAAAGGAGGATTATTTGCGACAATCCGCTTGTGTGTGTTTGCATTCTTCTCTATACTTGTAGCGTGTCCAAGTGGTTCGTTGTCCCGTTGACACCGCTGAAAAGACCTCGCTGCGTTCAATAAAGAATTTTTTTGGAGGGCTCGTGAGAGTTGCTAGGCAGGGTGACCCTTACGCGCTGACCCATAGTGTTTACTTTAAACACGATTTCCGTTTGCTGACCGAGAAAAAATGTCTCTAATCCGTTCACCAACAATTGGCGATCGATATACGTGGTAAGATAGTTATTAAATGGCAACTGTCAGCCCGTTTTCAAGTGTTTTGTAGTAATTTTGATGCCGGTGGAATAAAACGGGATGCATTGTAAAAGCGCCGGCCGCCGGTGCTTATTGAGAACACTCGATTGGCACCAAAATGTTTCCAGAAGCATACTGCACATATCTCCATTGCTAATTCTGAGTACCATGACCTGAATCTCGCTAGAGGTCAAAATGGGCTAGTGTTAGAATTTGATTATATTATAGGTACTGACCTGGGAGGCTCCCGTGGACTTGTGGTAGCACACTGAACCACAGACAAAGTCAAGGGTTCAATCCGAACCTGCGTCAGCGAAACCTTTCACCTGTAGCTCATGTCATTATCTCAGGTTTCCTTGTCCCGATATGACAGGTACGTAAGCCCCATTCCACAATCAACACCACATCATTAATTATGAACCCAACACACGCTCTCTCCCGTATCCCCTCAACTGGTGCGGTGTACTCCGCAAGCAGACGCGTCACATTAACTATATCCTCAGTTAACCGCCCGATCCCAGGTCGCCGCCCCCTTTCCACACACTTTTTTCCAATTATACCGACCTGGTCGCTAACCAAGGTGGATACGGTATGAATACATGCTGCCATCAGGAGCTACTTCGAGTCTGTCATTTTACGTTGCTCAGTATTCTCAGTGTTTTAAGACTGGAAGAAGCATTACGACACTAGGCTGAAAAGGCTTACCATGCTTAATCTACACAGTGTGCAGCAGTCAAATCTTTATTCGAACATTTCTTCATTTTAAGGACTCTCGGGGTAGACAAGCATGCTCAATCACTTTGCCAAATATAACAATAACCTAACCCTTTAGCCACTAGGCAAGTTACTGCTCAACCCTCTAGTCTCTCATGTCACCTGTGAATGGTAACGGGTTAATTCCCGACCTCCCATTTTCCAAGCATGAGCGGCGGAATCGTCACCAGTATTTCGCATTGTATGGGATTCCTGCATTGGCATTGGAATATCAGAGGGTTGTGGGGATTGTGGTGCTTACTAGTTCGCGTAAAAGTGCATTAGCTATTTTGTAATCATTCTCGCGGGTTAAGCAAGCACAACTAGCCGCCCGGCTAGCGGGTACAATCTTTTCCTCGTCCAGGTTAAATACAACAGTAGCGGGCCCGCGTGATTTAGCGCCGCTTGAACCATAAACCCGACAATCACATAAGATGAGAAAGCTTCCCGGTTGTATACTATAATGTCTTATGTCATAACATTTATTGACTCATGGTTTATAAACTGAAAGTAAACTGCTAAATAATCCAATTGTTTGTGAAAACTTTACACATAGATCTGTTATTAGCTGGGTGCAGTCGGTATTAAATTTTGGGGCACAAACGTTCAACAAGTTAGACAACAGCCCAGCCCAAAGATGAATGGGGTCGAGAATCGCACGATATGACATAATGCATTGTCGAATGAGGGAACTGAATGATGTTGTACCTTTATTTGTGGACATGTCTGGACATATGCAAGTACGAGGTGGGTGATCCATATGACGTCATGCGTGCGGAAAACCTGTGAGAAGATGATTTTGATAGTTTGAATGTTTAGCCTGGGGTGGGTGTTACAATCGGAAGGTGTAGATGTAAAGAAGCTTTAACATGTTAATGAGGTCGCTTGTATGATGAAGCACGGGTTCAGGTGTTAAATATGTGAAGACCATGACGCATTATGAGAGTACCATTGTAAGTGTAACACCTACAAATGCGACCTGAATTTATGCGAATCTTGATGTAAACATTGCGCTCGTAACGAATTGACATTTCTTAACTTACCCTTACAGTGCCTGTTGCTTTGCGTGGCCTTGCAACGTGGTGCCCCGCTTCGAGGTTTTTTTCGAGGGGCGTATCCTACTAGGGACATTGATACATTCGCCGGTTTCGATACACTACATGATGGTGGGTTTGAAGTTGAGGAATCAGCCTATACCTACGACTCCGCGTGTTATTTTGATAGCTCAGACAAACCGACCAACTAGGACAAGGTGATTATGAAGGCTCGTCATGTCACTTTGTCAGTCTCCGTATGTAGTAACGTACCCGGTTTTCCAGGAACTGGTTTCCTTTGTTACAGAGAGTGATACGGATGAGTTAGTGTTGCGTATGATGGCCCACATGAGGAGAGTGGCCGATGCTGCTTATGTCATCCTGTTGGAGAAGCACACCTGCTTATTCCAATGCATGGATGAACAACTCCCATAGCAGCTTGTTACCGATCCGGAAACAAAAGGGAAGCATTTACTGGAGCAACTCATAGGAAAGTTATTTGATTGAAATACCAGTAATTGGTTTTAATTCCGGAAAATATGACCCGAACGCCATCAAGGTAGATCTCATGCGGTACTTTACACAATACAATCCAATTATTTTGTTGTTAAAAAAAATAACAATTTGCTATGCCTAAAGTCAATCAATTTTAAATATTTGGTTATCTGTTACTATTTGGCACCTGGTTGCAATGACGACAAATATTTGCACCATTGCGGCGTAAACAAATCCTGTTTTCCTTATAAATGGGTCATGCTGGATCGGTTTAGTTACCTTCTCACGCTGACTTTTAAAGGTCGTTCGTACATTCTCCAGGTACAACCATGTACAAATCGACAGGCCAAGTGGGTAAGCATGATGCCAGGTTTAGTGACGGTAAATCGAAACAATGATTTGAATCGCCAATTTCAAAAGTTTATCTCACTGATTGAGCTTTTTCCAAACGCGCATCTG
>CM067351.1:10865328-10880328 GCA_034190875.2 Urechis unicinctus
TATTCCTATATAGTATCATATATGAGCATATATTTATGTATGTATACATACATATGTAGATATATATTAGCACGAACGCCACCTTTAATAGACAAACCGCCTAACTTTCGTCGACTTTCGTCCACGATAGCATATACCGCTATGTCCACATAAAGTCAATGCACATTTTTGTTCAAAATATTTGAAAATATATTGGTTTGACAATTTTAATTATAATGTTTAGTCTTAGTTACGTACGAAGATAACCTTTCACGCAATATTTTATTGAATTTGACTATTTTAGCGAAATCGAATTTTAGCAACTAACCACTCGTTGAAATAACACGAAAACGTCAAGTATCTTCCCTGTAACCATAAATACTTTTACCGTGATGTCGAAATAATGTTTAAACATGACTGTTGAATATGTATATCTGAATTGTTAAGATATTTGATTGATTTTAAAATGTTATTACCGAAAAAACTTTTTTCTCATTATTCATCTATCTTCAACATTGAATTATATTTTAAAACACTGTTAATCGTTCATAATGTTCACATCTATAGTAAATATATTTTTCTGTATCTTTCTTGATTGAGCTCTATTCGTAGCGCACCATATGAACTACCTGTTATTGTAGCGTATTTTATGTGCCATAGTTTTGTTCGGTTTGCGTCCTCGTGCTGAAGCTTGATAAGACCGTCTCTGCTAACAGCTTTGCAGTTTTTACTTCTTTGCACGATGGGAGGGTTCAGGTTTAGGTGTCGTTCTTGATTGAGCTACTGCTAGACGATCCGCAATTACCCCTACCGAGACCCTCAAATGATCCAACCCTTTTGGCCGCCCAGACTGTCTTAACTCTTCCCCAATCCCGACCATGACCCGAATCTCCGCCATGACTATCAGCAATCTTTGTCGTGACACTGCCCTTACGCTTATTTTATTCGCACCATAATCGATAATCCATCATTGATCTGGAAATCAGTGCCTTGGTGCAATTTGTACCTTGAGCAGTTAGCTTGGCTTTAATGCATGCCTTTGATTATATATATGCATTATTTATGATCGAATCATTATCGAAATTGAATCCTTAGACACATAGTTAGGCCGTAAAGCAGAATGACATCGTCTCTGTTGTGATTATAACTTACGGTAGTCGTGTGCTCTGATACAGACAATATCAGATTGAGGGCAAACCATTTCATGTTCATTTCAAAGCGTTATTTATAGCATGTAATTTGTTACTTCGTCCACTGACAATACGAGCCATAGAAGATCTTATATCTTAATGTAATCATCATGCGGACTCATTCTTTATCAAGCGACCATTTCACAAGTGCAATTGTCACTATTGTAAAAGTAAAATTGGAGAATGTGACACCATCAACTCGGCAGATTACTCAGATAAAAGTCTTAACATTAAATTCCAGACAAGGGCGCTTTTCCCTGATCGACTCAATGGTTCTGCAGTAACTATTGCTCCTGAGTTGCCTGATCTTTACATATTCTGTAGTTCACAGATTGGCTGTTATGATACCTTTTCGCCAATATTCAAGCAGGGCAATTGACAACATCTAGAAAATAACTGGCTTGTCAGAGTAACATCCGTAGAAAGTGGATATTGTCATTCGACTAATACCCACATAATTGGTAGATATCCCTGTATTGTATCGTACGCAAACAATCCTGCTTTACCATCTTGTGGAATATTTTGAGAAGATCAAGCATTTACCATATAATTTATATTTAAAGAAACGATAAAGCTACCCACCAACGGTTAGCTGGCAACCGAATAGTCGTATAGCGCTGGTATTGATCAACATATTGCTTGGAAACAGAACGCACCAAATTACATAATTATATTCAGCGGTTCCCGTTCTCGTAGAAATACACATGGATGAATTATGTAGTGCCATAATGTTAACAACATGCAGCTAAACTTTACTCTATATGGAAATCAAACACCAGACCACTAAAACCTTGCATATTGCATAAAAATAGGGAAACATTTCGTTAACCCTCAGGAAATGTAAAGCCTATCTGAGAAACAAACGCAATGAATATCAAATGGGCGCTTCTTATCAACATGATGAGTTTGGGGTAAGTGCAAATACAAGTGGGTTATTGGTAGCGGAAACAACTCTTGTGTTAATGGATTGAACAACATTACACGGAATAATTGTTCATTGCAGGTAATAATTGTTCATCGCATAGTGCAGCATTGCCTCCTGCTGATTAGAGATATCACATGTTCTATTAACCATTAGCAGCATAATACCTGTATTAGATAAAGACGACAATACGCTAACCAGCAGTATGGTCTCATGATTAAGAAAATAATTGGTTGCCCATCGCAGGGGCATCCAAGGCTTCAACGTGTAACTTGAATCACGGCCAGAATCGGTTCGGTATCAAAGCTAGTTTGGACAATATATTTCCGTTAATGTTTGTATTTCATTCCCACCGTATTCAATTTTATAGTTTTTGCCACACATGCCGCATTCAAGCGCATCCCATTTGGCGAAATGAAAAGCATCCGCTATAACCAGCGTCTGAATATCAGATGGTAGGCTTTGTGGCGCTGTCAATAACCACATCACGCAAAATTGACATCCGTTAGGTTCTTCCGTCATGCAAGTATCAATATCACTTGAGTGATTGACGCATGGTCCAGTTTACTATTTAGCAAGGCACAAAATCAATGATTCATCATCTTGCAGCTATACAGGTGGACTGCTGTGTCAGTATCCCATGGCGCTAAAGTTAATGAGCTTAAGATTGTATGGTACATGTAAGCAGTAACCTTAACTTTAGACGAGTAATAAAAAAATTAATTTAAATGCTCCTATATATACCGAAGACATTATGACTTTGGTAGTCATTATATAAAAGCTTGTTTTCTGTTTAAAACATGTTAAAACCTGATTGCGTCTTGTAAGTTTTCTTATTAATAACAAGAGAGACCATGGTCATGTGTATCGTGTTGGCATGCATCAAAATAGCCCAAGATATTTGAAGCTTGTCCTTGTTCAGTAGAGATTATTTTGATTTGACAGTTCATCAGTGCACCCATGGCGGTAAGAATGGGTTTTGTGACATACCGATGTATAGCCTAATACGGTGTTAAATGTTATCGGAATATTAAGCTTACGAATTATACAGTTGTCTACATTTGACGATCCCCACGAACTGTTTTTCACCTGTATTTTGATGTGCCTTGAAATATTGCTCTGTCTGTCAAAAACATTATAGTTTACATTATTACCTAAATTTGGCAGAAGATGAATAATCAAATTTGCAATGGCTAGTAAAAAACAACAGTTTCCCTCGTCCAACAATTTCAGCGTTCATATGTAAGGGATTTCCTATGTCAAAGGTTCAAAGCCCTTAACGTAAACAGATTCCACTGTACTATATTGAATAAATATTGCATTTGTTGTTGTAACCCCAGAATGGCGAGCTTACTGGGCGAACTTTCTTTTGCCACAATACGTTACAAATGCTTCCCCAATATTCACGGATAAACAAATGCACTCTTGTGGATGGTTCTTCTCCAATATTCACGGGTAAAAGGTTGCACTCTTGTTGATGGTACGTTTTTCAGACTCAATTAAGGTGATCGGCAATTAAGCGTCATTGTTTAGGTCCGAATCTATGAAAGATAAAAATGCTCCTCACTGAGGTTCGCCGTGAAATTCAAATCAACTGTCTTCAATACACTGTTGAGTCACTCATTCTAATCTGTATTCCCAACAGACTTAACTGTTGTCATTTTGAACAATCTATATATATTACTTGCCGATTCAGTTATATCAGCATATATCAACCATGAAATGATTTGCCATTTTATCGGCGATTTCATGTGCACTCTACGCACGTGCTGTCGGATGTCTATTAAGTGAAGTGAATTACATAATGATTACATAGTGTTTACAATTTAGTGATAAGAAATCCGTGGTTCTGTGCATAGATATTAGCTCAATTTTAACACAATCCAAGTTTACGAAGTGAATTGACCGACTTCCATAGACCTACGCGAATTTGCATTCTTTTTCGATAGATTGAGGCGCGCATCACCGGTAGGAGTTGTAATAGGATTGCATAAAAATAATAATTCGCGGTGGTTAAACAAACACTATATATAATTATATTATACTAGTAGATTTAATGGCATTGCAAATATTCTGAGGTCATAGATTATATATATCCATAGATGAAATCTGACTGAACATGCCAATCATTTTGATTTGTTACTTCTTTCACTTACACGGTTGGCCAATAATTTGCGCGGATTACAATAGAAGGTTTAATTGGAGACCAAGCAACAAGAACGTATCATCAAAGCGTTCTTGACAGACATTTGCATTCTAAGCAGATCTTTACACTAACCAATTTTGACCATAGCCAGAAAATTACTGGCTTGACAGAGTAACATCCATAGAAAATAGATATTGTAATAAGACCGAATGACAGAGTACAAATACAGACATTATATATAGATATCCTGTTAAAATATCGTACGCAAACAATCCTGCTTTACTATCTTGGGGAATGTTTTGAGAATATTATTAACATATTAACCATTGGGGATACTGCTGATATATTTTATATTTACAAAAACGATCGAGCTACCCACCAAAGGTTAGCTGGCAAGCGTATAGTCATATAGCATTCCCGTTCTCGTAACAATACACATAGATGAATTATGTAGTGGCATAATTTAAACAACATGCAGCTAAATTTTACTCTATATGAAAACCCAATAGCAGACCACTGAAATATTGAAATGGGGAAACATTTCTTTTAATCTTAGGAAATGTAAAATCGGACACAATGAATATCATATGAGCGGTTCTTATCAACATGATGCGTCTGGGGTAAGTGCAAATACAAGTAATAATAATAATAATTTATTGCTTGCAACATCAACAAGTAATTACATATAAACTGTGTCATATATAAGGTCTGCAAGCAAAAGGATGTAGACATCTAATGATGTGTGGATCCTTACTTATTAATACAGCGTGCAAGTACACAGAGAAACATAATGACATAGTAGTACCTGAAAACATGGTTGATACAACAGCAAAATAATAGAATCTTGGGAATACTATATAAGTTTTTCTTGTGTTTTCTTAAAATTATTTTGAAAGTTTAATACGACATACATGGTTTAATTGTGCTGCAGATACCATTCCACAATTTCACGCCTTGATACATAATACTGTTATTAGCTATTTGCGATTTACATTTGGGTACATAAATTAGAAATTGTTGTCTAGTTATAACATTGTAGGCTTTCTTTTAAACATTTTGGATAATTGTTTTGGTAAAATACCTGAATTGTACTTGAACATAAATAAGACTGCACAATATTCATACACATTTGATTGTGGCTAAATATTTAGCATCTTAAAAATGGGCTAGAACTGGTACGTCTAGGAGACACTGTCATTATTCTGCAGCATAATTTTTGCAACTTTAAAACTATGTCAGTATATTTCTTGGTAGCATTTCCCCATACTTCAATACATTAAGAAATGTACGGATAGATAAATGATTAATACATTGTTTTTAACGTTGACAGCTTTAACACTTTTCGTGCTATCCGTACGATTCCTAGATTTTTATTAATTTTCAATTTTACATGGTGGACCAATTTAATTTACTATCAAGACATACTCCAAGGAAAGTAGCACAGTTTTCATTCGTTAATATCTGATTGTTTACATACAACGTTTTAATTGGGGTGATAATATGCCGACAAGGTATAAATATGTTCATTCAAAGATAGTTTGTTCGTGGTGAGCCACGTTACAAGCAGATCAAGCTCTTTATTCATTTTCGAATCATGTTATCAATATCGTTACCTACAAGAAACATAAGTATTATCAGCAAAAAATGGATCCTTGAGGGACACCAGATTTAATACTGCTACATTCCGATTCAGTTTCATTATACGACACATACTGAGTCCTATCTGTCGGATAACTTTTAAACCATTCAAGTATATTGTACTCGAACACCAAAACAGTAGAGTTTTCTCAACAAAATATCGTGATTAATGGTATCGAACGCTTTGCTGAAATCTAAAAATTTTCCAAATACACATTTATCATCTTCATATGCATCAATAATCTTATTCACTGAATATGTTAAAGCCGTGTTTGCACCATGATTTTCTCTAAACCCAAAATGACATTTATACAAAATATTCTGCTTATTATAAAAAAAGCTAAGACTATTATACATTAATCGTTCCATAATCTTCGATATGACTGGCAGTACAGAAACAGGTCGATAGTTACTAATACATGAATCATCCTCACTCTTGTCTTGTCCGGTGTAAAAAAACCCACCAAATGTCGATTTGATAACCTTTGTGGGTAAGTCATAACATCCAAGGCTGGTGTTTTTTTACGACAGAATAATGCAACTGACTTTATTTTCACTTGTATCATTGAGCACAATTGAATTAATACATGATTTCTTCACAAATGACAAAGGGTCGATATTTGTAGAGGAATATATTAAGACAAGCTTGGTCCAATGTTGAACAAAATAATTATTAAATTTGTTTGAAATTATTTTCTTATTTGATATTAATATTAAATTGCTCGGGACACCTAGTGACCTTCATGTTTATAACCTCCTTAAACAATGTCCATGATTTTCCTCAAGTTGTTCTTGTTTATAGATAACATGCTATAATAATGACCTCTTTCATACTTTTTAAAGGGTAATTGGTAGCGATAACAACTCTTGTGTTAGTGGATAGAATGACATTACACGGAATAATTGTTCATTACAGGTAATAATTGTTCGCCGCATAGTGCAGCATCGTCTCCTGCTGATAAGAGATATCACATGTTTTATGAACAACTAGCAGCATAACTCCTGTATCAGATTAAGACGACAATTAGCTGTACATCACTGGAGCATCCGTGACTTCAACGTGTAAGTAGTAGTATGGATTCGTAATCAAGACGGTAATTATGTGTCCATCGTACGAGCATCCGTGGCTTTAACATGTAACTAGCAGTATGGTGTCACGGCTAAAATCAGTTTGGAAACACTGCTAGCTACAATATATTTCCGGTAACATTTCTATTTCATTCCCACTGTATTCATTTTTATAGTTTCTGCCACACATACCGCATTCAACCGCATCCCGTTTGGCGAAATGAAAAGCATCCGCCATAACCAGCGTCTAACTATCAGATGGTAGGCTTTATGGCGCTGTCAATAACCACATCACGTACAGTTACATCCGTTAACTTCTTCCGTCATGTAATTATCAATATCACTTGAGTGATTGACGCATCATCCAATATATTATTCAGCAAGGCACAAAAACAATGATTCATCATCCTGCAGCTATACGGGCGGACTGCTGTGGCAGTGGAATTTCCATCGCGCTAAAGTTAACGAGCTTAACGTTGTATAATACATGTAAGCAGTAACCTTACCTTGAGACGAGTAATCAAAATTTGATGTTAAATGCTCCTATATATATCCAAGACATTATGACGTTGGTAGTCGAAAAAATATTATATTAAAGATTATTTTCTGTTGAAAGCATGTTAAAACCTGAAAGCGTCATGCTGGTTTTCTTTTTAAAAACAAGAGGGACAATGCTCATGTGTAACGTGTTGGCATGCATCAAAATAACCCGAAATATTTGTGACCTGATGCCCTCCGATACCTGATTTGATCGAGTAAAGTAAGGCCTCTAAACTAAATATTTCGCGATATCAGCTCGTTTGCTGTGCATTGATGGCGACCTGTATCCCATGATAGAAAGATCTACTCACACATGAACCCTCTGCCCTGAATGAAGCCGAATTTCACCCCAGCCTCATTATGAGTAATATAGATTATGCTCGATAATTACTGATGGTTATCAACGATTATGCGTGCCCACTGAATTGAATCAGTCGAGGAATACGAAAAGTCATCATAAAAAAACCACAACCTAAACTGTTCCATAGTATGCCATAAAGCTCGGCTCAATCAATGTTAGCAAAAAGGTTACATGTGTCAAAGCGAAATCATGCGAATCCGCCAAGCACCTTCAAGCTTGTTGTAGTCAACATGTGCCTGCATCAACTTCAATTAACAAATCGAAATGATTAATAGTTTGAAATTTGCATATTGAAATCATTAATATTATTTGCATTTCAGTTCCCAATAAGAATGCATCAAACAATGTGGACCGAAATAATAATTAATGTATCTCCCACTTTGCTGTTAACGCTTTGCGAATACTATTTTGGAATACCTGATACAACAGTAACTGCAGTTCAAGATTTCAAATTCGTGAGGCTACTTCTATGTGAAATATATAAATAAATAACTTATAAGTTAATTATATTATTTTAAAGGGTTGCAATATTTCTAAAATATTAACATCATTATACAAATTTGAAAAAGAGAATATCCATCAGTACTTGACGCCGCTTACCTGCTGTATAGCATAATTGTCGCGCGCGCCGACAGTAGGTTATGTTAGCAATCTAAACGACTGCATATGGAACATTATACCGTCACATATATATATTTATACATAAACAAATATATAAATATATATATATATATATATATATATAGAGATATATATATAGATATATATATATATATATAGATATATATATATATATATATATATATATATATATATATATATATATATATATATATATATATATATATATATATATATATATATATATATATATATATATATATATATATATATATATATATATATATATATCCTAATAATAGAAAGAAAATGTTTAATAAGCGTTATTCTTGAAATCTTATTTCAAAACTTCCACTCGGTTTAGTAATGTAGCAATTATGTTAGACCGTTGCTTGGTGCTGTTGATTTCCACATTATAGTTAACCACAATGAATACAATTGGAATAGGGACATCATCCACGGTCAATTTCACCATAATACAGTCTGCTACTGAGAAATCAACAACCAGGCGGCATTAAGGCCTGGGGCCGTATCCATAAAGAATCTTAACTTGAGTCGTCTTAACTTGAGTCGCGTGCTAAGCTAAGTCCGCGAACTCAAGCGTATCCACAAAGCCCATTTTTAGAGGACTCGCCAGCTCAGTGCTGGCAAACAGCCAAAACGAACTATTTTTGTACGAATGGAACTATTTGACGATTTTTTGGCGCAACCACTGTATATATACGCCAAGCAGACGGCAAAAACGAAAATGGCTGCCAAGCAACGATCAGGGAATTGGTCCGAGCGAGAAGTTATTAATGGAGGCTGTTCGAGAGAGAGAGGAGGTAATCGAAGGCCGGATTTCGGTTAATTTATGTAAGGCCGACAAGATCCAGGCATGAAACGAAGTTATTTTAGCAATAAATAGGTGAATTTTCGATACATTTATAACCACAGAATAACCACTATGAACCATTATGACCAACTCGGTAAGCTGTGCATATTGTCAAATAATATTTTTAGTAGTCGAGGTCTAATCATAATGTATGATGCTTTGTTTATAAACAAAATCTGTTGTCATATTATATATGACAATACTCCCCCGTAATGTTTTTTCGTGACAAAAACCTAGCACCGAAGATCTTACTTGAATGATAACTCAATGCTAGCAAGGTTTATTAGTTACTCTTTTCATCAACAAAGCATCAATTTATCCCACTCATTTTTTGAACTCATATTCATAATTGTTGACTCAAAATGTCTATTTCATTCATACTACTTTTATTTTTTTTCCAGTCAAGGAGTCAGCTCCACCTTTCAATCTGTTGAAGAGTGCAGAAAAAAATACTCTAATATAAAGACAAGAAGTAATTATTTTTTAAAAATATCTATGTAATATTGATAATTTATTAATTATAAATATCAGTCTTCACTAATATTTTTCATTGCATCATTTGTGTAGCGAAGGTCAAACATGACGAAGCAAGGAGAACTTGGGGAGGACCAATGATACGACCGACCCTTGCTGAAGAAGTATTCATCAGCATGATCCAGGCTTTGCCAACAGTTGAAGGCTTCCCTGGATTTGAAAGTTGGTGTTTTTTTTCACCTAATCAGCAATTTGTTTTGCATATGTTTGTGAATGACAATCTTTAATGTTTTTTTTTATCGTTATGACTGTTACAGCTGTGGCATGTCTCCAGTAACTTCTAGTTTATCTGAGCAAGGTCTGTAAAATCAAAAACCTGATTGAATGTTTAAAATGTTAATAATCAATTTTACAGTTAACTGTTAATTGCACATGCTATTTTATTTGTCTGATAAATCCCTTCTTGTGTGTTTTTTGTGCTGCAGCTATCCCCACAGGAGCTATCATCCAAGAAGGTAATAATATATTTGTGGCGATCACCATTTATTCCGTCCCTTGTGAGGTTGCATATGTTATGCACTGTTTTATTATCAATTTTATATATGAATTTGAAATCATGTTTGTGTGTAATATAGTAAACAGAAATATAGATACAGGCAATGATAAACAGAATCCCTGTGATTTACTTCTACCTCAGGCCAAGGACATTACAGAGGCTAAGCAAGGTGGGTCTTTATTTTATGGAAGCAGTGCCGTCTCAAAAACCTGAGTTTGCGGACTTAAGTTTCTTTATGGATACGGCCCCTGGACCAAATGTCAACTGATACACTTTGCATGATAATTTGGTGCTGTAAACTCACTCGTTGTGTGAAGAATCAATATCAAAATTTAAATTGTTGCGTATTGTCTGAGATATCGTCCTAATGTTGTACTAAATCATTCACACGAATGACCTCTTTTTAATCTATGTTGTACTTAATTATTCACACGAATGACCTCATTTAGATCTATGTTCAGGCTCCGATTCGATGAGAGGGACCATTTGTAATGAAATTATTTATCCCATGATCGGGTACTTTGACCATAAAAGCAAATAAATGTCTTTGACAATTGTACCTGTAGGTTGCTGAACGTCTTCACGATAACGGATGCATTTTCCCTGAATGATTGGGGAGCACCTGACGAGAAAATCGACGCATTCAGATGTTATGTCATACTTAACCTTAACAATGCTGTTAGTAATATGATATCAGCATTCATGGGCTTAGGTTGCATTGGTACACCTTGAAACTTATCAACGAAACAAGAGTTGTAATATTGCTGTTCTTCCGGATCCCTGAAGTTGCTTTGGGTATTAGGTGGGTGGTATCCATTCCACATTATTTTGATTTTGTCATTATTAACATGGCATTGTGTAGTGTATTTCATCTACCTAATTTTGAATTAATGCTGACAATGATCAAAAGGCAACGCTAGGTGTATATGTGTGTGCGTGTGCTGTTATGTATCGTTGCAACCTTTGTCGATTTGGATTAAAGTATTAACATATCTACCGCTTCACGAGCTTAGCGTCGCTCTCCAGACAGTAATGTTGAAGACAAACGTAATAAAGACGTGTCCTGCATAACAAAATATGGGTTGAGAAGAAGCAAGAAGAGCAATCTGGTTTATTTTGTTTGGTGTACCGTAAATGTTAAACGCTTAAACATGACATGGTACCTTCCTGTTCTCATATATGTTCCAAAAGCACGCAGACATGAGAAATGGGTCGCTAAAACTCACTGTAGTCTGGTCCGCCGAAAAAGGTATTATCAGTGAATGACGTATCCTTGGTAGACTCTTTGATCACTTTACCCCACAATCGTAAAATATTAATCATTCAGCAATCTCACAGTACATTACCCCAGATCGCCTATAAATATAATAATGCATAATTTATTGTATATCCCTGGACGCGTACTTATTTGATGGACCGTCAATGCTAAACATTAACCGACGGTTACGTGGGTCGTTCAAGTATAGGCCTGTTAGAAGACGAAATGGTTACACGGCCGTTTCTCTACAACGATACTAGTTATCTGATGATGATATAGTTTAATATAGTTTTGGACGATCACCACAATACCACTATTTATCTAAAACACAACAATCGAGATAATGCAGGCAACATGTGTTTGGAATACATCTCTTATTATTGCAATTGCCTGACATTTTGTGAACCGCGTTTATTTCATGTGAAAAAGTAATTGATAAATAAAGTTTCGTAGCGTCCAAATATAAGCCTAGCTCAATAAACGCATTCAAATAGTGGCATTCTACAGATAATCTTTTTCTTGAAAAGCGTGCATTCATAAAGAAATCCTGTTGCTAACTGGCGATCATCAATTCAAATTTGAAAATATTTTCCAGCATTCATAGTCAATGTTATTTTATCATGCACGCCCCTATTACTAAGGCTGCATGATAATGAAATTATCAAATGTCGAACAAATAGATTGACAATTGATTCATAAACTACTGTACTTACCCTTCCAATCACAATTGTTTCGCAAACTAATTGCAGCATAATAATATTTGGGCCAATCATCTGCTTGAAAATAGCTTACACGAGACAGTTTGATGCACCACAAAACACCCTACACAACAATCGTAGCTCACAAATAGTGAAATTGATATATATGCATTGCACGGTATTTGGCATTGTGCGACATTTCACTTATGCAATTAGCCCCGAGGACGATGCATCGACTGAACAATGAGCATGTCATCAACAGTAAACCCATCTCTACTCTCTCACCCAATGAGCCAGGTAAGTTATATGCGGCATTATTTGGTGCAAAATATTAATGCCAACATTCTGTGTCTGATTAGTATGTTTACATAGACATTCAACATCTACCTCTGAATAAATTTGCAACATACTTCCTAGTTAACAATAAAATGCGTGAAATGTGATATATATATATATATACAGGCTCAGTATATATATATAGAGATCATAGCAACCGTATATATATTATATATATATACATATATTCATTGACAGAGATGGCATATATATATTTATATATATATTTACATATATATATAATTATATACATTTTTATATACATATATATGTATATTTTATATTGATATATATTTTTATATATATATACATTTATTAGCAGATGGAGATATTTACCAGGTAACTCTTTGGATGGTATCACGACATTCTAAATATAGGGAGAATACAATTTGTTTGAGTGCAGAATACCGTTCAATCTCTGCGCTAAGACGTCTGCGTTCTGTTAGGAGCGACTTGACATGGATATAGTTGGATGTTCCCAACTCGAGTATATGCACATAACTATAAACAGTATATGCGAATACCAAGGGAAACATTTACTTCAGTCAAAGAAAACTTTGCGAGCGTGATTCTTAAGCAAATAATAAACTAAAGAAAGTACACAACCGAACTCTTTGAATTCAATGGTGTATACCTTTACATGTGTAACATTCTTAAGTGGGTATTCTTTGATTTGTACAGATAGTTTGTTTGCAGGTGGAAATACTTACCGCACTATGCAATTCACGCAAATGAGCACAGTTGTTTTGCATAATTATGGTAGACATATCTAACTCAAGAGACATAGTCGCCGGACACTGTCAAATCCCAAATCAGAAAGTATTCCAAGAAATTATTTTACAAGCACACTTAATCCAGCAAAACCACGACCTTAAGGCTTATCCCAGTGTTCATTATTGCCGTGGAATTGATAGCGAATTTAAATCTAGCAGTCCCTAAATACGATTGGTTTCAATCGATCTCTCTAGTCCAAGTTCTGGAAAATGCAAACCATTCGTTGCCAAAATAGTTAAATTTCTCTTATTTGGGTGCATATTTATTATTAACTTTGTTTATTAACATTTATTAACACTGTCAAATCCCAAATCAGAAAGTATTCCAAGATATTATTTTGAAATAAATAGTTTGAACACCAAATGGGCTATTCTACTCCAGCTGATGCCTCAGAGGAAATTGATTTAGGAGTCATAATTGATCAGTAATTTAAATCCAGTAAACAATGCAGTACATCAACAATAATGACTAACTGAGTTCTCGGACGATCAGACGAATGTTCACTAGTCGCTCTAAGGAAGATGGTATCATACTTTATACGGCAGTTGTAAGGCCACATTTAGAATATGCAATTCAGGCGTAATCATCATTACTTCAACGTGACAAAGATACATTAGAAAGAGTTCAAAGCGTGGTTATAAGCTCATAGACGGATATCTGAGTTCGATTACGAACGAGGATTGTTCTTGTTGGAACTGACAAATCTTAAAACAAGGCGTCTCTCTCGGGACCTGTTCAGAGGATTGGGTAATATTAATATTGATTTGTTCTTTCCACTTCACAGTGCTGAGAGCTGAGCAATCGGGGACACTCTTACAGCATAACCTAATCCATGGTTAGGGCAGAATTAACAAAGGAATAGCTTTTCCATTAGCATTGTGACCCCATGCAAAGGTTTACAGGCCAAGCTAGTTTCAGCCAGTTCTCTGAACGCGTTGGAAAAAAACAACTTGATATGTAAGTAATGCTTCACAACGTCTCGTTCGACATTGCAGTGATCAGACAATAGGGATTCCAAATGGCGAAATTATCTGTGTCTTACGGTCGGTCCAAAGTGTGATAATTTTAAAGCGTCCATTATTGCTGTTATTATTAAAATTAGAAAATGGATCGCATTGTTCACTAGCAAGCATATGACACTATAAACATCCTGGCAAATTGTTTGCAATAACGAATGCGATCCTATCCCATAAAACAAGACGCTTCAGATTCATACATATTCAAAAATACTTTCCATTTGCTAAGAGATGTACGCAGTACTTTTCGTGCCCTGGCTGCTACAGCTACCCAGCACGTCACTTGAGGCTCAATCGGATATTGATGTCAAGACACACACCACGCTACGTAAACAGGTACACAGACGTATTTTCTAGTGATGGACTGAATTCTGTTCCGATTAGGCCGTATTGACAGGTCATAAATGCTGCCGCCTGTTAGCCATGCAGCATTGCTTGTTATATTGATACGCGTAAACGCGTTAATTCTGACGCACGAGCAAGCGTCCACATGCACGAAAGCCAACAAGTACCCCATCAAGCATATGCATATCCAATACCATTCCATTT
>CM067351.1:10885328-10890328 GCA_034190875.2 Urechis unicinctus
ATATATATATATATATATATATATATATATATATATATATATATATATGTATGTGTGTGCATTTTTTTCTGCTTAGTGTGATAATCTTTTATTATATGACCGCTTTTGCCTGGCACATTTCGTCATTTTTACATATAATGTTAGATTTGTGTGTTAAAATGTGTCTTGATGTATAATATCAGTATGCGAGAGTTTTTATGAATTAACCCATGCACATACTCGCCTCTCAGACGGTCATGTTCCTGTGAAATATTATAGGCAAAGAGCAGGGGAGCATAACCTTGCCTTTAGAATATTTCTGATGTGATGGAAGGGTGGGGGCACCATGATATCAAGTGAATATGACACGAAAAGTTCGGAATGCAAATGTTAATTGAGCCTCTTTGAAGAGTATAAGTAAATACCCATTGAGTATGCCAATTTGTTTCAAATTTTTATTGTTGGGTTCTGTTTCAATACAACTTGAACTATATTTACAGGTTCTATATTGAGCAAGGACGGTTGCTTTTGAACGTTAATGCTTCTATGTGATTGCTCCATTTTATTGGCCTCTTATTTCTTATTTCCCCGTTATCCATAATTGTATCATCCTCTCTCTTAACCAATGGACCTCTTGCAGTGTAGATCACGAGAATTTCGTGATTTTCTATGCATGTAAAACCATTGTTTTAGCTTAGGTCACTGGTTCCGCGACCATAAATAGTTAACTCCATCAAGGTGTAGCAAGTGAAAGGGGATATAACGCCAAATTAATGACATTCGTCTTAATTCTGTCGATATGCCACGCAAGTTTCTGTGGTGTTCAATCGTCTATCGTCTATCAGCTGCAAACCCAGGATAAGACCTATTATCTACAATAACATAATGAGCAAAGATAATGGCTTTCAAAATTCTATTTATCATCAAATGTAGTCTATTATGAATCTCGCACGTGCTTCAAAGAAGTAAAGCACTTAGTTATCGGCAAATTTTCTATTTATTTAGTCATTTATGCCAACCACTGAAATTCAACACAATCGGTACTGGATACTGGCACTGATTCCGCTTACTAGTATCTTGAATGTTGCTAATTGCACAACTTGACATGCTCGCCCTGCAACTCGAAAATGTTACTTTTAATCAAATATGTTGATAATGGAATTCAAACAAACTATATAAGATACATTAGAACTAAAGTTTTGGTGATGGAAGCAATGTGTCTCAATTGTCAAAACAAGCGAATAACACATAATTAAGTCTACATGCGTTGAATATTTGCATATTTGACCTCGTTTGTTCAGCGTAATAATTCACTCGATCTTCGACGTCTTTTTCACACATGGTCCCTTTGAAAAAAAACATGGGCATCCGATAGGCTTTGCCTGAAATGGGCATCTTATTCTACTCAAGGGTTGCCATCAGTGCTATTCAAGGCTATCTCGGTAAAGCTTTCGATACACAAAACTACCCGAGATATAGTCCGAGGTGGTATACCGAGCGACAGTCGCATCGGTGAAATATAGATCTATTTGCTTGATGTACAATAAACAGCGCCGAAATGTAATAGAGAGTAAAGCTATGTCTAAGCGGTAGGGACATCAGCAAACACATATATGCGGCTATTAAATGTCTACATTTAAATTTCGTCATCCCTGTCTCTTGTGCCTGAGCACTTGAGTCATTTATATATGCTAACGAGTGTCAGCACTTTATTTGACCATGCTTTCGAAAATTACAGAACATACTCATCGCATATAGTAGTTATTTTTTTACATAACTGCGATAACATGAGTAACATTAACTGGATATTACAGTTCATCCTGAATGATAGTCATCCTTTTCGAATTGAACATTGAACATAGCATGGATCTTGAAAATTCTGTATTTGTAGCACGTTACCTACCTCAGAGATAGGTGATTACAAACACCGCAGAATATAACATGTGTTTTCGGCATTTACCTCTGTCTCTAAAGACAATGCTTAAATGTGTTTGAAATAAATCGCCAGATAGATTGGATTATAGACAAATAGCTCTTTTATGCAATTCCAACATTCAATGGGCCAATAAAACAATTGATTCACTGGCCACCTATTGACTTAATACGTGCAAACACACGCGCTAGATGGGATCTTACTGCAGAATGAATTTACCATTTCAGCAGCAAACCATCTGAGCTTAATCGTCTGGAAGAAGAATGTCAAGGGAGCTAATATGCACAAAACATTCCAAACCAACCTGTTTTTCTGAAATGTGCTGTACAATAACCTGTCAAGCTAATAGCCATTTGAACTTATGTCAAATATCCACTTAGTGTTGACTTATGGTGAGCATGGATCGGATTGGTGTGGCTATCATGTCCACCTTTTCAGTCATTAACGCTCGGTAGGGGACGATGGGTCGAGTACAGTTAAAATGTTAGTACACGATTATTTTTGACTGAGTGCCCATAGGTTGAGTACAGGTGTATTGACTCGGATACAAGCCTAAAAGTTCGACCATGTACCATCGTTACTAAGCCAATTGCCGCCTAGTTCGAAGACAATCTTCCAATTGACATGCTTTTGGGCCCTATCGGCTGCTGGTATATTGCGAAGTTTTGCCACTCGCGCAGATAATATCATTAGAACGGTTATGCAACGAACGTTTTCAATATTGGAACGTGGAAACGCCATGCACCTCCTTCGATGCTGATATGTTCGAAAAACGCTATTTTATGCTGCTATGTGGGGTAATGGTTTACCATGGTGAACACATAAGCATAGACTCGTAAATATCAATCATCGATGAGTGTGCTGAACATATAATGAAGCCAGCGCGAACTTTGTAACAGTTACCACACTACGTACTACATCCAACTATATCTTCCATGTCACATCCTCCATTGTTATTATTTTGCCCACTTTTTTTTTTAATTGGCATACTAAATGCTGGTTTCAATCCACACACATTCACATTAAATACACACACACTTACACACACATATATATATATATATATATATAGAGATATAGATATAGAGATAGATATATATATATATATATATATATATATATATATAGATATATATATATATATATATATATATATAAATATATATATATATATATATATATATATATATATATATATAGATATATATATATATAGATATACATATATATATGTATATATAATATACATCTATCTATATTTATATCTCATATCTATATTTATATAGAGATATATATATCTATACCTATATATATATATATATATCGCTGTTTATATCTATCTCTCTATATATATATATTATATATATGATTATTCACTTCATCTATATATCATATATATATTATTAGTACGAACGCGAACTTTAGTGGACAAACCAACAAACTTTCGTACACTTGGGTCCACGAAAGGATATACCGCAATGTCCACATAAAGTCAATGAACTTTTTCTTTCAAAATGTTAACAAATATTTAGGTTTGAACTTATTAATATTATAGTCTAGTCCTAATAACGTGCAAGGATAATCTTTTAGAAATGATTTCTTTGAATTGTTATTATTAAAGCGACATTAAATTTTAACAACAAACCCATTCGTTAGACATTACCTGAAAACCTCAATATCTTGCTTACACATTAAGTTTTTTCCCAAATGGTCAAAATAATGTTTAATTGTGAGTGTTTGTTTAATGTTATATTTACTAATATTTTAAAAATCATTTTCGTACAAAGATTTCGGACGTCTTTAAGCGGTTTTTATCCTGGAAGAATCTATGCAACTTGAATAAGTTCGCTAGGCGGATCTTTTATGTTTTGGTATCCCTGATGCTCTGGGCAAAGTGAAGACCTGCTTTGAATGTCAATAGAGTACATTTGTCTTAACAGAGATGATGACGTAAAGTAGCTACTAATATTTAACGAGAATATGTCCTTAACCATACTTGGACAGGATCAACAGTGTATCAATGTATAATTTGCAACTGGCTGAAGTTGTCTAGAAGCTTATTTCAAATGATCGCCGCCAAGTCCTCATTCCTATTTGAAATTGCACAAACAGTAACGCACAAAACTAAAATTCGCATTTCACAATTCATCAAATATTGGTGGGGCTAAGTTACTAGGACAGTGTCTGCCCCTTTGTTTGACGGTGCTTGCCGAGACAATTGCGTTTTGAATTGGCTCGGATCACATTGCTTCAGCTCAAATGGTGGCATCAGTTTGAGAGCTGCAAAACCATCAAGACCCTAAGATTGATTGAATGGTCGGCTTTTCATGCATCGATTACATCACGTTCTTTTAATCTCCCATAGTATTTGTGTCTTTTATCGATGGGTACGTAAGTAAACGTTATATTATGATAAATAATACCGATTGTTGTCGATAATTGCAATTTTGATATTTGTAGACTAACAAGGGAAATGCATTAAGCAATCCTTGAGTTATCTAAAGAAGGTTACTAATGAATCCTGTGAGCTACGTTGTTTTTACTGAAACGGAACAATTGTGTCCAAAGAAACTTAAGAAATTTTGAAGTAGCGTTTTAAGACATCGCTCAATATGGCGAAATGATGAAACACGAGAAATAAGTTCTCACGGAATAATCAACTAAAACAGCTATCCTATCCAAATAATTATTACGTAGACTTTTCATTGTTATTGAAACGAAAGTATTGGATTCAAAAGGTCAAAGCAATAAATGAACTGATATTTTGCAATGGTAGTGCTTTGAAACCTTTATAGGATTTGTGCATTACCAAATTATTTCTCTTAAAAGCCTCTCATTATACCTTTGCTAAGTTATTATGGTTTGACTAGGGGCGACTGATAAAAACTAGCATTTTCCCTTTCTGAAGGTTACTGACGCTGGTGGGCTTATCCAACACAACCACAGGATGGTGCGCTGCGAGGCACCTGACGCTCTTTGAATAACTATGGACACTAATACAATTCAAAATCGACAGCATAAGTGCGGATTTTCATTGTTATCGAATATGCAAATCAATCAAGGCGAGTATGCTGGCAGAGGAGTTTGC
>CM067351.1:10894759-10951164 GCA_034190875.2 Urechis unicinctus
CGTTACGACATCATCATGATATTTGTATTTTGTCTCAAAAGATCATAAAGTTTTTTCTGTGACACAAAGACAAGGTCATCACCATCTTGCCTGATTACTCATCAGCTCATGCTGCTCTAAGGCCTCAATAGGGTCATATATATATATATATATATATATATATATATATATATATATATATATATATATATATATATATATATATATATATATATATATATATATATATATATATATATATATATATATATATATATATATATATATATATATAACAGCAAAGCCTCTTATTTGGAAGCAGTGATATTATCCGACGCATTAAGTATTGGGTTATATTCTACGTGTTAAATACACTCTTTGTCCAAAAGAAGAAATCATAGCGATGTATCCCAACTATGAATGTCGATACAGTTCGGATGGCTGCGATCAGAAGACAACAAGCTTCGTAATTGTTATAAATTTTCTTACGATGACATAATGGTTGAGAGATAATGACGATATCAAAACAATAATGGAAGAGCGGAATAATCTGACCACTTTCGTTTGCTAACAAACCTAGGAGAAGGCAATTGAAGTATCAATCAATGCAACCAATTTCAAAGGGATACTCTGGTTATGTAGGAATATATGAATAATGTTAAAGGCAGTCCAGATGATTTTAATCTAAACTTAGGCAACAAAATTTTTGACGAGTCTACATCTACTTATATTTAGCCCTGGCAACACAACGGTTGATTTTCCAATAAGTCTATTTGATGTCTACAGCAAAGTAACAGAAGTGTTGAACGTACTAACAGTTGATAGTATTTGTCATGACTTTCCCCAACAACTAACAGAAACATAGTTCAACGACTACTGACTGTTCAAAGCTTCTTCAGAACGAACTCGGGTTTATATTTAAGTTCGTGCAGCTAAACACCTACGCTTCATTTTATTCCATGATGTAAATCTTGATCTATAGACTCAGGCACTCATTTTAATGATGGTATTAGTACCGTTATATAACTGACACGAACTGAACGGACGGAAAAGGTAAATCGTATGCCCACAAACCGATATTTAGCAGAAGATGAAACATTAATGGTGTTTTTCACAAGCAGTGTTTGTATGGCGAGTAATGGTATAAGCATTAGCGAAATGATCAGTGTTGAAATTGCCGGAGCAACTGTAAATGCAATTGTAAAAGTGGAAACAATAGCAGTAGCAGCAGTTGTACCATGTTAACCAGTAGTAGTTTGTAGTAGTAGTAGTAGTAGAAGTAGTAATATAAGTAGTAGTAGTAGTAGTAGTAGTAGTAGCAGTAGTAGTAGTTGTTGCAGTAGTAGCAATATAGATTGAAGTGATAGTGGGTGCAAGAGAAATAGTATTATCAGTAGAAGTAGTAGTGGTGGTAATAGTAGTAAAATTAGTAGCAGTAGCTTTATATATGTTTATATATTTTTAAATGTATATATGTATATATGTAAATTTGTTACAATTGTTCAAATAGTTTTGGTACTATGTTCATGTAAATTCAGTCATGGATTAAAGGGATATCAATGCTGCAAATCGATCATGTTCAGGTACGACGACATTTGCAATATTGTTGGTTTAACACTGCTTGCATTAACATGTTCGCGGAAGGGAAGCTTGTTTACTGCTACAATGAACTGTCATTGTCGATGTCCATGATGTTAGAAGACATAAAAACCCAACATATTCTGGTCTGTTTTGAGCAGACAGCTTAGTGATGAAAGTGATCAGGCAAGGGGAAAATGCGGACAACATAAAGAAACACTTAGCTGAGGATAAATATCAATTAATTTTACATACATTAATCTAATATTTATTAGCATTCAACTGAATGAAGCACAGTTTTTATGCGTTATAATAATGTATGAAGGAGGATTTGTATTATTCAACTCTGCATACAACATATTGTGTCGCTAGAAAAGCAGTCGTTGTAAACAATGACCACCAACATTGCAGAAATTCTTAAGCTATTGTTCACACAGTTTTGCTGTGATCTGTTTCTATAAATCAAGTCATTAGATGATGTTGCATTCAGCATAAATTGCGGCGAGTTTGTGTAGCTTCTTATCTAGCCTTAGCTAGCCTGCGCTGCAATCGCAAAAGGTCACAAAACCTGTTCTCAACGGTAGATCAATTTATTATTGGATTCCTTGTAAATTACGTTAAACAACTTTATTATGTCACCACACCGTCGTTCAAACCTGGTGCCTGGGCAACGTGATGTCACAAGTGCCAAACGCATAACGTTTTAAGCTTTAGATTTTGCAATCTGCGGACTATGGTATGATCATTAATAAGCTTTCCTGTCAGCTCTTTCTCGGCTGTGAATTGTACCGGTGATGGCCTCTTTTTCCATCGACCGCCATTGCCTGCAGGAACCTCATCTATTTTGACTGCGAAGCCAATACACCAAGTGCATTGCAATGCATGTTTTATCACGATAGGCTATATGAATAGACAGTACTTTTATTATCAATATCTTTATTATTACAATTATTATTACTATTATTGCCTAGCATCCAAGCGATTGTCACCTAAAATCGAAGCAGCTACTTCTCTATCCTTCTTCAAAATTCATTTCAAGCTTGATTGCTCACAAGAGATGTATTATTAATATTTACCAATTCTGCCGCCGTTGCGGGCGTAATTCAAGCTCAGGGAGTACTATATTATTCGCTGCAAGAAGCCATGGATCTCGCATCTATCCTATAAGGGTCAAACGCAACAGTCTCATGTTGCATCAACGGCGATGATTTATTTGTTACTTGGTAAATAATTCAACACATAAACAACGGGGACGCACGTATATGCATATATAAACGTCGAGGTTGTGTAGCTAAGAGTTGATAATGAAATGCTTCATTATAACTGCCTCGCCGCCATTAACGCATTCATGACTCTTTGTGAAATATAACACCGATGCTAGACAGGTTATCATTTCAATTATTGATGTGGTACTAGTTCATATGTTAGTCGCTCATTTGGTAAATACCAGGATGAATTCATAATTTAAGAATTAGACGTTCAACAGATAGGCGAGATATTCCACATCAAAGGGAGTAATCGTGTAATTCGTTAACGCGTAATCACATTGCCATCTATGGTTTATATAGACATGAGCATTGATTGCAATACAAATCGATTACTGCGGTGTATGGACGGTCATCATCATATGAATATAAAGCGTCATGACAATGCTCATATTCAAACCACATGTGACTAGAGGCCACGTTTGTATTTATCTATAATATGCTATTTTTAATATGAAGTCTTATGGGTCTTTATCACCTGTGGAACTGTGTAATCAGCAGTCTTGTACAAATGACTGCGCCAGTGTATGGGGGCAAAACGTTTTTAAAGTGTGATTTTTAAGAACAAAAGCTGAAAGATGGAATTATTAACGTATATGAATATGAAGTCATTGGGGTCGAGCATTGAGCATGTACAATCAGGGACAATGTACAGTGACGTTTCAGTACTGTGATAATCATTCTTGAATAGTTGATTACTCATAACTTATGAAGATGTGTGTGCACAACATAATGAAATAACCCTGATCAATGAAATCAATTTAAATCAGATTGCTGGACACAGAGTGTGCTCCATGTTACGGGTAAAATGTGATGAACCTGGCGTTTGCCTTCTAACCTTTTTCTGCCGTGATAATGTGGAGACATTACATATTCATAGGCATATGATAAAATATCCTTATAATTGCCATTGAATTTATGGATATGTATGAAGGTTAATGCATAATGCAATTTGAATAAAATAAATATAAAACAAATATTTACCCCTAAAACATATCTAAGGATGCGCACTCCAGTTTCGACCGATGGTTAGCCACTCGCAATAATGGTTCATACATTCTATAGCTGGCTCTACTTGCCGGTGGCCTTATTGTTTAGGAGTGTTAAGGTAGTTGGTTGTCTGGTAATGTATTTGCATGACTAATGTTTTTTTGTGGATTGTCGTTGTCATGTCGGCGAATGAAGTGTTTTCACGGACCGCTTTTCGCTAACAAAAGTGTCATTTTTTTGGCAATTTTATGTAACTCACTTGTTGTTACACATTTGTGCAGATTCATAGAATGATAAAATCCCATTAAGCTGGTTGGTCGAATAAGCTGATTATCCTCCTTATTACATATCCTGGGCATAATAGGATTTTATAGACCGCCTACATTTAGTTTTCTGTGATAAGCGCCTGATCAATGCACTTACTCAGCCATAATGCGTCTCTCTAGAGCCTACGTTGATACTTATGTTGGTTCATTGCAGTTTCGCCAAATCATGTCTCCTTTGAATCTTATGTAATAAAATTGTGGCCCATAGTTTAACGAGGCATACTGCATTACTTTGCAGGAACATAAGCCAATCTTATAATGGTAAATCCTTATATTACGGCGTCGTAAAAGTACAGACACTGCATCAAATGGATTGCGAATTTGTTCAATAAACCATAAGCTATCTATCGTTGGCAATGTTCGCGATGAGCCAGAATCATCGACTTGGTTCATTAATTTGACGCAATTATAAGGCATCATGTACCGTCTAGCAGATTTCCAGTCCATAGGGATTACCAGCAATTTGTCAAGTCCGGTTTTTAATTAACCTAAAATGAATTTTCAGTGGCAGAATATGCCGGTATTATTTGCAGAACGAAAAGGAGCATCATCACTTATCTACATATAGTAGGATTGTCCTGGTAGTTGTGTGCTTGCAAGCATATCATGGCGTGTAATAATACTGTAATTCATTGTTTAGGTACGCTGTGCGCACTTCCGGCATGCTGTTCGCAGATGTGGAATGTCTCTCGCTGTGTTGATCATGTGATGGCTAAATTTTCGTCCTCCGTTATCTCCATTATTGTTTGTTCGTAAGTACCACCTACTGTGGCATACACTGAACAACTGTGCACGTCTATAAAATATTTCGACTTTTGCCGAAATAAGTATCTCTCTTGGCATTAGTAGAAGGGCATGCAATGGAACAAATGTCCAGACGAACGTGCCAAATTGGTGCCATGGTAACGATCACCGATTGTTTTTTATTCTCACGAGACGATCTAAATGATAACATTTATTAAATGTAGAGTATGAGAAACGCCCATGTACATCCTGCAATGCACGTGCCTAGTGCGATAAGACGAATAGCGTTTATCAGTCCCATGTTTTCAGCGTCATGAAGTATTATTGCCTCATGCAAACAAATAGAGGAGCTGATGTGTCTGCAGCAAGTAATGGTGTGATCTAGATGTAAGGAATGAACTTTGTGAAAGAGCGTATATTATTGAACCCTATGAACGATTGTTGATCTAGCCCTGCTATCTAATAGCTTGTAGCCGCTGGTATTATTTCGGGTATTTTAACCGCAACATCAGCACATTTATCGCCCATTGTTCTCCATTTTTCATACATCGTCGAGATCACAGAGGGAAGTTTACGATTAGCTGCCTCGGCAAGGGGTGTAAAGCACAGTAAATTGTGCATACAAATGGCCACAATGGCATCCAAGGATACCAAATTCACAGTGATACCACCGGTTACCACGGCGCTCGGGGGATAACGAAGTTATGTCGATGCAGTAACGCGTTAGTACGGGTTAAAGTACATTCATCTACATGGTGGATTTTAGATACGACGGTTCAGTTCTGCATAGCCGCCTCTTTGCTCTCATGGCTATTATGTGCTTCAAATCACACCCCTGTTAATGCCTTGGTTTTCATATTAACAATAAAAGTCTTACATAGCTATCACCCCGCATTCGTAAAATATTCGGTTGCTGTAACCGTATCCCAATTTCTCTACACTTCCCCACAGCGCAATTAGTCGCAAGACCAAAGGCGTCGATTGCCATAGGTGGTAACAGGTCACGCGTAGGTCGCATGCAATGTATAGTTTCGGGAGTGCTGATTAGATACACTTCAGTTAATTGCGTGATAAAAAAGGAGTGAAATAATTTATAACAAAGATAGCGTTATAACTTGTTTATGTGAAACTTTGGTTCTTAGAACATGAGCAGTGATCACTAGCAATCCAAAATGTTACAGTTAAGAGCTATAAATCAGGTAGAAAAAGTGAAAATGAACAAATGCCTTAAAAATAACGTTTTTAGCAAGAATACTCAAATTTTGCTCATGTTCGAAGATCCAAAGTTTCTGAAAGCTGAATGTATCTAAGATCAGCATCCAAAAACTACACATTGCATACGACATACGTGTGACATGTTTTATGCGAGCCAGGGTGCATGAATTAATTTTAAAGTAGATGGTTTTGGTGAACGAGATATTTTTTCATCGGTTGCTCACTAGGAGTGGTTTTTATGGTGTTCAATTTTTTTTCAGCTTGACATGACAGGAATGAATTTTCAAACATTGCGATCTGAGTACTGTAACGTTACATTGTGATCTGAGTACCATAACGTCACATTGTGATCTGATTACTGTAACGTTACATTGTGATCTGAGTACTGTAACGTTACATTGTGATATGAGTACTGTAACGTTATATTGTAACATTTGATTACTGTAACGTTACATTGTGATCTGAGTACTGTAACGTTACATTGTGATCGGATTACTATAACGTTACATTGTGATTCGGAGTACTGTAACATTACATTGTATCGGTGCAGCAGATCATGAATAGCAATTGCAGTTGTTATTTCAGACATGCATTATGCCAATCAGTTCGTTCACGTCATCAATCCCTAAAGGGCGCTCTGTTTAACTTAGCTTGGACGAGTCATAAGTACTGATCGCAATGGTAGTATTTTTGTAACACGTATTTGTTGAACACGTTTATGTTCTAATGGAGTTCAACCACCCTGGACCTGAAGTTTCTATCGACACAGCTAATGCGTTTGAGTCTATGTCAGGTAAAGCGATGTATTATTCAAACAGTACCAAACAAACAAGCCATGACCTTGTGTCCGCGCATTTAGCAAGCGCTAGGGATTTGAATTGCATAAGAAATAATTACTTGTGCTCCGATATATTTAGCATAGTTTAGCTGTCCCATACATTTAGATTGAGCGTTGCTACGCATTCATGAGCTCATCGTGTAAGGTCCTAAGAGTATTGAAACGTGCTCACAAATATTTATGTTAGGGTGTTTATGCCAGCTGCTGCTTATTTAAGCTGTTGAATAATAACATCAAACCTCAAGAGCATATATCAATTATGTGCGGGCACGCTCTACAACAGATGTGCACACCAACGTCGTGCGTAAAGTCATCTATGTGTAACCTGGCTATCTAACCTTAGTGCTGTAAATCCATTCAGATTATTTTACAATATGCTAGCGAAATCGTTTGATGTTTTGTGTATAACGGGACAATGTAAATACATTTGTGAGTAAAAGCACTTTTGGGTCTTGTTAGAGCAGAATGCATCGTGTAGATGGAGGTCTTGTTATGAGCGAAGAACAAATAATACAGATAGAACTAAGACCTATCCAGTTACCATGGGAACAAAAGAGTGACAATAAATGTGAGGTGATTATTGTCATTGAATAAGGACAATCAACTCTACAAGAACAACGGTTGTTTATCTGCTGGTGCACGCCCGCACACCAATGATTCTCACACTTTTTACCATAAAACAATATTACTGATGGCATTATTACTGATGGCATCATTGCTGGCGGCATTATTACTGGTGGCAATTTTGCTGGTAGTATTATTGCAAGTGGCACAATTGCTGGAGGCTTTATTACTATATATATATTATATTATATATATATATATATATATATATATATATATATATATATATATATATATATATATATATATATATATATATGTACATATGAATATAAATATATACATTGAGATACATATGAGCATATATATGTTATAATTACCGATGACATTATTGCTGGTGGCATTATTGCTGGTGGCATTATTGCTGGTGGCATTATTGCTGGTAGCATTATTACTGTTCTACGGTGAAGTCGCTTACCATCGGAACCGACTAATAGTCGATCAAGAATGCACAATATATGAATGAATTTATGTATATGTATATATATATATATATATATATATATATATATATATATATATATATATATATATATATATATATATATATATATATATATATATATATATGAAATATATGTAGATAGAAATATATATATACATATATATATATATATATATATATATATATATATATATATATATATATATATATATATATATATATATATATATATATGTATATATATATATATATGTATATATATATATATATATATATATATATATATATATTTATATATATATATATATATATATATATATATATATATATATATATATATATATATATATATATATATATATTTATATGACCTTTCCATTTGTGTCACACATTCGTAAATACTTTCGGCATTATTGATTTTCGGCAGCAGAGGACTTAAGACATCATGCAGTTAGAATAACGATGTTAATGATTTGGATTACTCTATTTGACTTGAAGCAGCGTGAAATATATCCTTTAAACAGACATACCCAGGGATGAACTCGTTTGTTCTACACTAAAGCTTATGTTTTTCCATTACGACAGTGGCATATGCCCTCTTGTCCAGATATTTCAAGCCTATATCAAACGTTTATTTATCGGTCTTCCGGTTCCGGGGCATGTACATGTGCTCCATGACGCCACCTCATATGAATATATAGCTGGATACTTGGTAGCAGTCGTAGTCGTAGACATCGTCATGAACGTGCTACAATATGGTCTGCTAAGCCGAGTAGTGTATTACCAACTTACCTCTCTGTGCTTGTATTGTGAATGATACCGAACCTTCTAATGCCCTCACTTATCTGCATGCCTTGGTGCCATAATTAATGTACGTATGAATGTTTGTCTTTTAGCGATTATTATATTACCTCATCACAGAATGATTAGTCTACAGCAAAGCATTCATGTAAATGTCTTTTTTCGTCACTAAAAGGAGAGTGGATCGAAACAAGTATAAGTTTTATTCACGATATTAAGCTACATGTAGTCGGACATGACATGTGTTAAGAGTGAGAACCCACTGTGGGTATTCCATTACACAGCCGATTGAGTGATATAAGCCTTCAGTGCTTCTCTATTAGGGGGCTCGAACACCGGTCCTTCGCATATAATATTGGTCGTGTCAACCGCGGCATGATGTAGATTGAATGGGTAGTGTCGCTTCTCCATAATTAAAAAAACCTCTTATCATTACTGCTATCAAGCACAAAGAAAATGGCTATAAATGAGTACCATATAGCTTAATGCATCAATTATGCACTAATCCACTGGTTGAAGGATATGTTTACACTGTTCGTCTGACATAGAATTTCGGTCTGATATATTACATATTTGTGAGTAATAATGACCTAACAGCCTGGAATATATCCTAAAATACATATATGTGAATACAATCTTAGCATGTTATTAGTGCAGATTTTTCGCACAAATGTGCCAGCTGTGCGGGAGTTCTGCTTTGTACAAGCTACGCACAATATTTGTCAAATAGCTGACAGGCTGTTTTCTAGCACCGTTTCTGCAAATCGATATATATAGACAATTCCCATTATAGCCATATTTCTAGACATATGGCTGTCACTGTGACATATATGCCGCAAAATGATTGACAGGTGTCCTTAACTTACGACAATATTCCATCAGTATCATTTTACCACACACATATACTATCTTGCTAATACCATTCACATTAGGGAGGCGTCATAACCATGGACAAAATTATTCAAATTTCCCGAAAGTCGGACTATGTAGTTTGCCTAATATGGAGTGGATAGCTGCAGATCATGAATATTTAAACATATCCTAGGTTCAAGCCAATTACAGCTTCTAAGAATTACAGTCTATTATTCACAGTAGCAGCTATAGGATAAATCTAAGCTTATCTGTATAGCGGATCATCTAATAACTAATCAGTACAATTTTAGGTTTATCACAGTGCACATGTAGAAAACATGTACGTAATACAGGTCCAATTAACATATAGATGAAATATATGTTGCTGAAAGAATGGCCTTTTATAATTCTCTAGTATCTGCTACAGCACTGAGCACCAACTGCTACCGATATCTCAACAATATGATATTTCGATGAAAACGCATTTGATTATTTCGCGAAATATCACAGACAATTGCAGGTCATTGTCATCGATAAACTCCTCGTCAGGCATCCGGGTTAATTCTAGGATCCGAAATTATGAAATAAGCAGGGGAAGTAAACCTTCTACAAATTATCAAAAACGGCATTATTGTGCGAACACCTCCGGGCTACAGTTTTATCAGAATCAACCCACGCATGCTCACATCAAGCATTCTCTGCAGCCACTTAATTGTCCTTATATAACGTTGTGCGCTGAACGTACGGCGTAATTAGTGCTGCTACTAACTAAATCCATGAATATAAGTTTGACTTCCGTCCAATTAGTAAAATTAAGATCCTAAATATTGCAAAAGATTTATTCAGAGATGCAATTGTGTTGCAGTAGGTCGAATTAAGATATTGTGATCTCAAGCAATGCAGTGTAAAACGTAAGTACTGAAATACATCCAAATACGTAAGTGCTGATATAGATATATATATATATATATATATATATATATATATATATATATATATATATATATATATATATATATATATATATATATATATATATATATATATATATATTTGTATAGGTGTCTGCACGTGCATGTATGTGTATGTGTATGTGTGTGTGTGTTTTTGTGTGCTATCATTCTTACATATGTGCATTCCATCTTGAAAACCGCACATGTACAACTGATATAAAACTGGATATCTGTAAATACTTACTTACATACCGTTACCATGTCTTTGGTTACGACAAGACTTTCCATTGTTGTTGCTTAGCCTTCTGTGATAGTTGTGTATAGTTCCAGAGCGATAATTGCAATGCCAGCTTATGCAAGAATGTCGACAATGTGAACCTTTATTTTACAATGACAATATGGTTTACCGAGTTCCACCTTCCACAACTTGATAATGTCATTTCAATCGCCCATTTAACCAAGAATCAAAATAATACAAAGGCGGCATAGTTGTCCCTGGATATCACTACTCCGCAAATAATCATGTAGCTTGTCTGAAATATAATAGACTCTTTCTCTCCTAGACACCATGTGTGAATGAATAATGACCCAGTTGCACTTCTTCTCGTCCTCAACAAAGCAGCGTGATAAGTCATCTAATAAAGGTGTTTTAACTGACTGAAAGAGATTTGCTCATTCACAATAAATCGTAGTCTGCCTCAGGTGATAGCGGTCTTTAGTTTTCGTAAGTGTGTTCCAATTAACTTTAATGAACACCGTTAAGGTTGCAACCGTTGTTAGCCAGTTATGACCGCAAGTGAGGGCGATGTGCTTGAACAAATGGCCACAATGTGCAGGTGTTCTGATTATCAATGAGACGACCGTAGAGACTAAAGCAAAAGCGCCTGGCTAGAATAAAGAATGGGCATAGTTGAAGGAAATACTCGGATATGTTGTTTGTAGCATTAGCAGCTGCAGCAACATTAGTGGTACTAGTAGTTGTAGTTGCAGAAGATGGAGTAGTACCAGCAACTGCCACTGCAGGAGCAGTAGAATAAGTAGTACAAGGCTCGACAAGTTAGACAGCCTGATGGCCCCGGGCCAGTAACCCAGCTGGACTGGCACCTGTGACTCGTGGACTCCTGCAACCCGTGGCCCCGCCGATAGGCTCCCCGTTTGTAGTCCATTGTCTGGAGAATCCAGCTATTTGGAGAGTGGGAGACCCTAGGCAAGCTTTGTATGGCCACCGGGGCTGGCTGGTGGGTTGGAGGAGGCTGGCCTGTGGGTTGGAAGAGGCTGACAATAGTCGAACTGGGTACAAAACGTCCACTTACACTAATGATTTTTTAGTCGAACTGTTAATCATTAGCGTTAGTGTACCACTTTGGTGTATGTTTGACCAGTTCGACTAAAAAATCATTAGTGTAACGGTACTTTTTGTACCCGTAAATTCGGAGCCTCTCGGTGAAAATCATTAGTCGAACTGGGGCAAACATACGTTGAAATGGGCTTATTCATTAGTGTAAGTGGGCTATTCATTAGTCTTGTTGGGGGGTCTCCATTTGCAGGGTGGGCTGGATCCGCTACTACCTATACTACTTAGCGTTTATGAACCGAGCTCAATATATAATAGGCGTATTTGCAGCCGAGTTTCATGCCATTTCAGTGATCAAATAAAATGCCGAAAGTACGGAAGCAGCCGACTTTAGTCAAGAGAGGGTCTCAAAAGTACAAGCTCACTGGGAAGAGGAGTTCATGTGGGTTGAGGCCAATAGTGAGGTTCTTGGACCACCGTGTAGTAGATCTGCAATTACTATTTGGAAAAATTACTCCTTTTGGCAAGTTACCAGCTGGTTGGTAACTCTGTGTTTATTTCTTAATAAAGTAATCTGCATCTAATAATTGGGCGTTGCTTAGATAAAATGTTTCTCAATGTCTATCCGGGCCAGTGGATTTCAGATTCAGGCTGCTAACTGGCCCGACCGGGCTAGTGATATTTTTGGAACATGTCGAGCCCTGTAGTAGTATAAGCAGCAGTAGTAGTAGTAGTAATGGTCGTATTAATAGTAGTAGCGGAATGAGCAGGTGGACGTGGATGAGGTGTTTTTGCAGTAGTTGTTGTAGCTGTAGAAACAGTGGTGGTTACCTAAATAGTAGCATCAGAAGTAATAGCAGTAGTAACAATAGTAGTAGTAATAGTTGTAGTAGCTGTAGTAATAGTTGTAGTAGCAGTAGTAATAGTTGTAGTAGTATTAATAGCAGTAAGAGTAGTTGCTTAAGTAGTTGCATGTTTTGCCACGTCCGGTATCATAACTTTGGCATTAAGTAGAACGCCTTTAGTGTTACTTGATGGTGCTCAGACTCATTTACCGGTTATCATCAAGGAAAGCCCGGTTTGGATTTTGCAATAGGTGTAGGTTTCATAACTGGTTAGGAAGAAATGGATCTGTGCGATTGGGTGCCTTAGATATTTACCGCATTATTGATATCATGAGCATCATTTCAGTTCACCACCATGTCAATAAAATTTATGGACACTGACATTAATTAGACAGACATTGATTGTGATGTACAATCAATGATTAGCTTGATTATCAGTGATGAAATAATGTATATATTCTGATCAATGTGACTAAGGATTAATTAGTCTTACAGATCAAGTCTCAGGTGAAGAGCGCATTTCCAGAGAATCAACCCCAAATACATTAAAGCATCTCTTTGTAGTAAGACCGAATTGCCATTCACATTTACTTCAGTGCATTATCCACACCATGATGGAATAAACGCTGCTTCTTCCGCCACCTTGAATAATCCTACACATCGTTACAGCAGGCTTAAATTAATCATATGTTAATTCTCATCATCCAAATCTACCTCAACGTTAAACGTCTTCAGGAACCAGGTCGTGAAAAATTGCAATAGTAAAGCATTTTCGTTAGGTAGAGGTCAAGTGAAGGTTCATTTTGGAGAATAACAATGGGGGTTAAGTCTGTTTTTGAAGTTGGGTTGTTGTTGTTGTTGTTGTTGTTGTTTGAGGTTGAAATGTAATGAGCATTTTCTATAGAAATACATGATAATAATAATGGGTAAAGAATATCCTCCACCATTGCAGTTGAAGGTTTCTGGTTATATGATGTGCCCACACCAGTTGCGAATGATGAATCCCATGGGGATAACAATAGACTTAGAAAAACGCGTTAGAACAGATAAAAGGGGTGGTGTAAAATGGCACATTTTTGGGTTAGTGACCTCTCCGCTTATTAATTTATATTGTGAGCAGTTGCCCCTAAGTAGGCTGTTTGGTAGGAAGCGGAAGTGGGAAGCCCGCGAAAAGAGAGAAAAGTTGCAAACCAAAAGAGTAAACAAGGACATTTTTATTTTGAATATATGTGACATGGATGTTTTACGAATATGGAGTCGTGTGCATACAATTGGAAGGACAAGAGTCAGTGCTGTAAGGTTTGATGTTTGGATTTGTAATCAGTAAGTTTTGATGTAAATGTTTTCGATGTGAACTCAAGGTTTGAATTTGTAAGCACATTCATTGTATAATTTTTGGTTGTATTCTAGATTCACGGTGCTCAGGTGCTACGATTTATCATGCATAGATGTCGGATGTGAGATAAAGGAAATAAAAGCATCAGTGGAATAATAAAGACTTCTAATTTCAATCACAAGGTTATCCTCGGACGCACATGACCATAAGACAAACTTTATAGGTGGTAGTGAACAAAGTGATATGCTGTAAGGCGTTGTTGAATGTTTTATAAAGGGCAGGGAATCAGAACGTTCTACAATCACTTTAGAGTCACCAATACCACTAAGCTCTCGCGTGATCATTAGCGTTTTGAAATGTAAGAACGGAACTCTATGTGTGAGATTGGAGGTGGAGCGAGTGAGCGGAAAGCGTTTAATCACGATTTTTGCCATGTTATTTGGCCGCATCGTATATGTGAGGAACCTCATTTGAAAGATGCAAGCAAAGTATATTTGGCAGGTGATTAGTACTTGGTCAAGCATCATTTTGCTGGTCGTCATTTGATTGGTATTCAGCATTTCGGAGGGGAGGTGCAAATACCTGGTTGTTAGCTAATCACCTGTTAAGTGAAGACGTATTGCCTCAGGTCTGTGAGACATTACAGCTACAGGGTATTTAAATGTGCAGCGACAAGTTGCATCTGCCTACTGGTTGACGACAAGGTGAAGGATACAAAATGGAGAAGATCACGACAACAGAAAAGATAGTGATTCCAGTCGACACTCGCAACTTCTGTAAATTTGTGTTGACGATGTGGGATAAGGACAGAGTATTTCTTCTTGACAAGGATCGGATAGATATGGATTTGAGAGACTTTTTGTATGGTGGCTTTGAACTATCAGCTATGACAGAGGCCCTAAACGCGGTAGAAGTGGGTGCGCATCAACAACAGGAGGTTTCCATGGGAGCCGAAGTCTCTATTAGTGTTCAACACCCGATCCTGCTGGAGAATATAAATCACGACCAGGTGAAACAGCGTTTAGATAGATTTGCCTCATGTTGGTTGACAGTTGGGAGGAATTGAACGAAGATAGAAATGCCAGGAGTTACTGGAAGGGGTGTCTTAAAACTGTCTACGTGGACTATTTGGTAAACTTGTTGAGACTTGTGATAAAAAAAAATCATGGTTGTCAAGTGGACCATCCAAGTCAATTACAGCATGATGTGTGTTAGAACATGGAGCGGGAGTAGCGGATGAAACTGCATTTGTCTGAGGCGTTGCTGCGCGTGAATGACCTGGAATTTATGGACATGTGGACCACTTTTTTGAGCTTGTTTGTGCCTACCCCTATTTGGACGGAAACCTGCCAATTCTGTTGCCCTGATTGTAGACCATGTTGTTTGACATTGGTAGAGAATGACATTAAAATTCTAGTGATTCACCAATTATTATGGCTTCAATAAAATATGTATATATCTTATCTTCTGTGTTCTTAAGTCTTCTGTATAATATGCTGTGTAATATGACGAATACAATAAACATTGGCTGAAAAAAACTAAAAGTGTTGGAAGTGACATCAGCACTACACGGTTATTAAAGCTAACAGAGTGATGTGATTGGTGAATGATTAAGTGGGTGTTGACATCACACCCGGCCTTAAACGAAATAGAGCCAAATGGAGAGAGGGACGTCCGACTCATGGCGATAAATGGTGTTTACGGCGAAGGATTCTAATCCCGGTGGTAACGTTACAGAATTGCAAACCATGCTGGAGAGACAAAACATCGATATGTTAAAAGTGGTGGGTGACTTTGAACAAGACCCCATGCATCAACAGATCCTTAAAACAGGACATTTATTTTGAAGTTTATGGGGACTGGACCAAAGCTACACAGTATGCCCTGTATCAGAAGTGATTTTTTTTGGAATGTCAAGTGAGGAAATTGAAACGTTTGGAGGCTGAAGAAGTCGAATAATGGTCGGAGCGTGTTAGGACATGTTGGTTGCGTGACTGATGAAGTCATTCTTTAATTTGTTTGATAAACGGGGTATCCTCGCCGTATTTGACCAGTCACTGTGAGGATAATCGACCACGACGCTACTACCTGACCATAAGAATGACCTGTCAGATGAGGATGACATACCCATACCACGTGGACCCGGGTATATCACCAATCAGCATTACTGAACTGGGGAGAGAATTAAATATAATGGTGCTTCATCAAATAAATAATTATATATAAATACATGGATTGTCGTTTCTTTAACCATATTCGTAAATAAGCGGCCTTGTGTCAACACGTTACCCAAAAAATATTAATCGATCCGAGATTTAAGCACCACTTTACATGTGTTGTGGCTGGTCCGACCGGTTGTGGAAGGCCCCTTTTTTAGCAAATTCATCAAAGATGTACGTCTCCACATGGATCCCATCCCTGAACGCATCGTGTGGTATTATAGTGAATAGCAAGTGTTTTATACAAAGTTCACACAAGTCGAATATGTTGAGGGTTTATCGTTTGATATTGATGGGAGTCAGCCCAAGCTACGGCTTATCGATGATTTGATGCATGAAACGGACCAACGTATCACCAAACTTTTAACCAAAGGCAGTCACCATCGCAGCATAAGCGTCATGTACCTGATGCAGAATTTATTTGATAAAGGCAGAGATCATCGCACATCATTTTGAATGGCCAATACCTCCTCGTATTTAGAAATCCTCGAGACGGAACGTAAATCACCAACTAAACAAATGTATCTGGGTCGTATCGAGTATGTTCAAGATGCTTTTTACGCCGTGAACCACGTATGTATTGGAGGAGCTGAAACAAGACACACCAGAACATTTGAACATTTGCGCCTTCGTACCCATGTGTGCTACAATAACACCATGAAGTCATTCTTAATTTGTTAATAAAAAATATATATATATATATATATATATATATATATATATATATATATATATATATATATATATAGATATATATATATTATATATATATATATATATATATATATATATATATATATATATATATATATATATATATATATATATATATATATATATATATATATATATATATATATATATATATATATATATATATATATGGAACAAGTAGGCGGGCATATTGTTGATCGGAAAAGTTAGCTGTATGGATTATATGTCAACTGCAGTGCAGTGCAGTACAACCTTAAGTGCTAGGTGACACGGTGGCCCCTCTGGTGGCCCCTCTGTTACGCATTATACCCCTTAAAGAGGAGTTCAAAGGTCATATGGTGACCCAGACCTATGAGCATATCTTGTATTCTCATGTAATGACCATTGTCCACTGTAGAAATCAATACCAGCGAAGTTGAATTTTAGGAAAGTGAGGACAACTTTGTTTTGACTCCACTAGGCCAATTCCTATTAACAGGCCACAGTGGTCCAGGCCAATGGTGATAATTTAGAGGTGGATACCCCTGTGGCCCCTGCTAATGTATGGTTACATTCAGTTTTTGGTCGTTTAGATGTAACTCTCAACGAAAAGCTAGTATATACCTCCTTCAACACTTATCCATTGGGCTTACATGGAAACTTTGTTGAGTTACGGTCCGGCAGCTAAAGAGTCATCCATTGATCCCATTCACGGTAAATTGCCTCTTTCAAGTCCGGTTTGACCACCTCTTCCAAACATTACCCGAAATGGCAAAATAGACAGAGACGGTGGCTATTTCACAATACTCGAAATATCATCTATCCACAAATTTAGCAACAAATTCAAAGTAAAACTCTAACTTTCTTAACTTGCATATCGGTAAACAAAGAAGCCAATTTGATGCGGTAAGTTAAACTTGATTGAAGCTTTAGCCATTTCCACTTCGATTGTGGATTTGTTCATTGAGGATGCGAAACGTTTTATCGTTAATAAGTTTGGCAGCACCAGGCTCATCCACATACTTTTTCATTTTGAGGTTTGGTTTGGTTTGTAAACATGCGCCGGTAACCCGAATTACCAAGAAGTTTCATGGTATCCGCCACTATTGTTGGGATCAGCATCTCCCTACACACACAATGAAGAAAATAATAAAGCTTTGATAAATACTGCATTTTTGCATCGTAAAATAATCCAGCTATAAAATAATAACAGACAAAAGTACAGTAATTAGATCAGTGATCATGAAATAATTAGATAATATATGTTACGAAAAAAACAATTGAATTTTTTTACCTAGCATTTGACACATGTCCTAAACATTGACGAAAGCAGGCCTTAGGTTGGTATTCCACAGTTAGGTAGATTCTTGTGACTACAAACCATGGTTTAGATACCATTTTAATAGTGGAGCGGTTGTTAATAGCGTTTCACCTCTGTAATTACCTATTAAGAACCTCCATGGTTGCTGTTATACATCATGGCATAAAACTACCGAATATGAGAACGTACTTTATTTAGATATTATAGCGATTATTTTTCTTATACAATTAAAGAATGAATAATAATAAATCATTCGCTGACTCTCAAAGACAAGGGTTTTATCGTCATTATTTTATGCCGTTCTGGCTATGACAGGTCCGATATCTTCCCGGCCGATGCTGATATTTTTGAAGATGGGTTGCATTTCTTGGAAGTGGTCTTTCAAATCATCTGGGATATGAAGAGCCACTTTCACCTCTCTCTCTCTGTCTCTCGCTCTCCTCTTTCTTCCCAACCCTGATTCTGTCACTCTCTACATCTCTCTCTGTCTCTCTCAGCCGCTCTCTCTCTCTCGCATGGTCACTGTCTCTCCGTGTATCAGTCTCTGTCTCCCTCTTCTGACCCTCCCTCACTCTACCATCTCTCACCCTGGCTACATGTATATGTGTCTCTCTGCATCTCTCACAGTCTTTTTGAGAAATAATGTACCACAAAAGCCTTTCGGCGATTAAAACACCTTCGTTGTACTTCTACACTCATGACCCCACAAACCACAAAGCATCCTTGTTGTACCCACACTAACTTAGACCCCATTTAAGAGTGTGTGCCATTGTATAATCTACAATAAATTGGTTACTTAAAAACGCACCTCTTCAGATGTTGACAACTGAAGCCAGTGATTTAGTCATCACTATCATACAATCCAGCTCCAAACCACTTTGAATGAAAGTAATGGGGTGACATCAGAGACTTTCTTCACAAAAATTCTTAGCTATGCCAAAAGGATTTAAAGCTTTGGATCGTAAACTATATTTTCTGCATCCTTTAAAAATCATATCAAATTATACTATAACATAGTAATTCATGTGGTTATATAATTCCTAGTACCGAGCTACCGAAACATTTTCCCGTCATGGAAATCTGGGAATTATCACGGGTCACATTTTAGGGCTGCACATCAAAATATTGACTGACGATCTGGTTTGATACCAATATATGATATTTTAATGTACTTTTTAACTCCCATGCGCTGTAATATTAGCCTGTACTAGCCTGTAGCCTGGTGCACACTTGTTTGTTTGTTGGTAATTACGCTTCCTAAAGGGTTTATATATATCATAGACATTTATAACTGTACTGATGGTGAACATAATAGACTAAAGGACGATTATTTGTGACAATCCGCTTGCGCGTGTTTGCGTTCTTCTACCATACTGCGGCGTGTCCAAGTGGTTCATTGAACGCGCAGACACCGCGGAAACGACCTCGCAGCGTTCAATAAAGAAAATTTTTGTAGCGCTTGTGAGGGTGGATAGGCAGGGTGACCCATAGAGTTTTACAGAAACACGATATCTGTTTGCTCACAGAGAAAAAATGTCTCGTATGCTAATTCATTCAACAACATTTGTCGATCGATATACGTGGATAGATAGTTGTTAAATGGGAACTGTCAGCCTGTTTTCAAGTTTTTCGTAGCAAGTTTGATGCCGGCGGAATATAACGGAATGCAATGGAAAAGCTCCGGCCGCCGGTGCTTATGGGGAACACTGGATTGGCATCAAAATGTTTCCAGAAGCATACCGCACATATCTCCATTACTAATTCTGAGCCAGTAACTTGACCTGAATCTCGCTAGAGGTTTAGTGACAATAAATCGAACCAATGCTTTGAATCGCTAATTTCAAAAGTTTATCTCACTGATGGAGCTTTTTCCAAACGCGCATCTGAAAACGGCATCAAATATTCGGTGTATCCAAAATGGAAAGTGGTTGACCGTGAGGAAATAGGCTGGCCCGATATTGATTACACCACTGTCATTCCCAAATAACGTTTCATCTGGTATTCCTATCAAAATTAGCAATCACTATTGGAACTCGCATTCCCAATGTTGCAGAAACACGAAAATAATGCGTCGCTCTCGGACATTATCTTTATTAGTGAGACTTGCATAGTCAATTTCTAGATATAGAAATATTGCGAAAAACAAGTCGATTTAGCTCAGTAAATTAATAGGCGCTGATTATCTCGACTAAATTCATCCTCTTGTTTATCCCTACGATGCCCCAATTTTAAAAATTAGATTGGGCGGCTATTGTGAGTTATCATAGCTTCCACAGATGCTTGCATAATCGCTTTGAGTCTTGCTTTAACGCATCGGTCAATGATCGAGATTTATAATCAAATATACAACTTTAAATATCGACTATTGAATACCGAATTCTACATGATTTTCATGTAGCAATATTGTCAATTAAGCCTTCTTGCTCTTTTGTCATTTATAGGACGTGAATGATGATTTCGAGGTACCTTATCCATCCACAGTCTTTGCTTGTGAGCTTTTGCGGCAAATTATGCAAATGGCTAGGTGCACAAAAACTACACCATGTCCACAAGTGAGTTCTGTGGTAATACATTGTCTTAGAGATATGAAAGCAGAATGTCCTCCATTGCTTTAACAAACTTTTGCCGTTTTAAGCCTTACTATGGGCCTCAATTGAAATTTTATGCGATCAGCCTTAATAATGTATCAGGACGTGCAATGTAATATCGAAAACCTTTATCAATTAATATCAATATCAGTGTGGGTACAGCTTAATGCTTGTGACAGCCATCTCCGCCGGCTAGCCATCATAGTGCTGTCGTGCAATGGCTATCGGTCTTTCACATGGGAGTGTATAGGCATAAAAGGGGATAACCTTAATACTGATAAATGGCGGTTTGTAGTTCCCCTTGTTGTGCAGTTCATCGTCGGTAATTAGGTAGATATTCTCGGATACACATCATTGGCTAAATGGAGTATCTGACAAGGGTTCCATTATGCTCGGCACCATTTAGATGCAAAGCGCACTATAAGTCTGCTTTATTCCCAGCGCAAATATGTCATACCACTCGCGACACCCCCACTCCCCTTTTCAAGTGCATTAGGCATCATGATGTGTCGGGATCAATGCATGGCTTATGACGAGAGCAGATTATTTTCTAATGATTCATCATACAGAAATTTACCACCCACTGTTTGCCCAAATGCATCACAACCTTGCAACGTCAACATAATGGGCAGTATGTTTAATCTCTTTGCACCTGATTTGGCTTTCTCCGATACAAATGAGAGGTTAGCCGATTATTGAGGGTGCTACTCTTCCTAAAAGATAAGCTCAATGTGATGTGACGCACGTAGCCAGAACATTTCGTATTATCAGCCGTGGTTATCAGCATGTTTTTACTGGAGCATGTGACATTCCTTGCATCTTAATTTTTTAACCGACTAATCATGATACATAGGTAAGTCGTTATATCTTTTACACCTGGGCTCTCCATATAAACTTATGAGGGTCACACATCTCACACATAGTATGAACACTTTGACCCTTCTGTTACATGCCTAGGATGTTTTGTATTTTATTGAAAAGGATGTATACTGATAAATCTGAATCGGTGATATATATTCATTAATTTGACAACACTTGACATGGCGTAGGTTTTCCCCTAACGGAAAAGCGTTAAATTGAATCCTAGGGACCTTATACGTTTACAATCCATGAAATAGGTATCTAAACAGGAGGTTTAAATAATTTCGTTTTATCACAATGGTTATGACTATCAATAGCACAAACATTTCCTGGCACTCCTAACTATGCATTAAAATAGAACTGTAAACTTAGTTCTTCAAAGTTGGCTGCTTTACCTGGTACATTTGCACCATCATCGCATCAATAATGCTATATGATCGAAAGACACGTGCTTCACTCTTAGGTAGAATACACGCAGGTTATGCTAACGTGATTCGTTTCTGATAACAGCCTTCTCACAGGCAGATATGTGACAAGGCCACATACCAGCGAGGTATTGAGCAATTATCTGCGAAATATATAGGTGAAGACTTCATCTGTAATATATGATTACGTAACTTCTTTTGACCACTTTGGCTTAACGGCGACATAATCAATTGATCCCTCCCTCATTTAGCATTTAAAATCTATAGCTATTTTCTTGTTAGAATAGCCCCAAATACGCAGCACCTGCTCATGAACTTATTTCATACAATATGAGGGTACATTAGGTCAGTTAAATAATATAACCTAATACAAATCCGAGTAATTATATTTGAATGAAATCTGGAACAGAAATACTTGAACCACGCAATTGAACCAAAGAGTTTATAGCTTCGCTAAGAGAGCTGGCTCAAGGCTTCCGCCCGAGGAAATATGTGAATACGCCACCTTTTAGCCGAAGCGTTTTTGTCATAGTCTCTTGTCATAGCATCTCTTAAAATCAAGTGGAATGCTCTGTTTACTTACGAGCTGTTGTCGCCTCGACAAATCAGATGACTATATATCTTTAACAGCCGCCGATCCCCGAGACGTTGGATCAACAGTCATATGTGCTTTTGTTGATTTCATGGTATCGTCGCCTGATGTCAGGGGTGTCTTTCGTGTAATTTCTTAATAGTCACGCAGCTCAGCGTGGCTCTAAACACTTCGCTCGAGACCTTCACATCCCCCTGACATGTTTATGTCGACCCCAGGTCAGTTCCCTCGTTTCAGACATGGACAATCTAAAACTACCATCCACAGTGCGGACATGAAAGATCTAGGATCTTAAACTGCGCTGACGCTGTTACAGGCGAACTGTTTTCCATAATTTATCAAGTTCACATTTATTTAGTAGAGCACTTGCTATTTTCGCCATTCATAAGCCTATTGTGTGACGTGTTTTGGCAGTGGCAAGGCTCTCTGAAAAGACATTTTTCCCGCTCTCAATGATCGCAGTGGCGTCAGCTCAGTATTCCAATGTGCTTTTGTTGGTGTCATGATAGCGCTACCTTTCCGATTGCAATGTATTATAATTAGGGAAGTGATCACCGCAGAGCCACTCGAAGTGAGCCCTCTTAGGGTAGCTATAAACTCTTTGATCGAGCCCACTTATATTGTAACGTTCGGTGGTCTTCTTATATATCACCCCATGCACCAGAACACTGAATTATTTAGCACCCATGTCTATGATCAATAACATTTTGGCGGAAACCAATAATTTCCAGCTGTAAGTCTTACAGGCTTTAATACATTATCATTCTCTTTAAACATGTCCCTAAAACTGCCTTTTGCGAATGGTTAAGGAATATTATTTGCGCGGACGTGAATTTAGCAAGAGCCTAGGCAATACATTGAGATTACTTATCAAGTATCCAAGATGATGCACCATACCTCATATCATATGACCTTCACAATATAAACCACATATTAACAGAAAAAAATTAATAGACTCCCATTTCTGATACATAATGAAAAGATTAAAAACCAAACATTTTATCTTCACAATCAATTTTCAGCTTCGATGACAATCAACACTAACAACTTCAGAAACAAGCTATCCTGTTGTTTGATGCAGGTTTGATCCGCTTGTAATAAGATGTAGGCGTGTAAAGCAGCTAGAATTAGAGCTTGTCCTTTGGATTATTCTCATTGCTCGATACGTTGTGTCTGTTTGAATTGTGCCAGGTCATAAGCGGTAGAACCTATACTTTTCCATGAATTATGGTTTTACTTGTAACAAACATCCATATGTACGCACGTACGTTCGTACGTACAAGTACGTACATACATACATACATACATGCATACATGCAAACATATATACATACATGCATACATACATACATACATACATATATACATACATACAAACTTACATACATACATACATACATATATACTTACATGCATACATGCATACATACATGCATGCATACATACATACATACATACATACATACATACATACATACATACATACATACATACATACATACATACATACATACATACATACATACATACATACATACATACATACATACATACATACATGTATATACATACATACATACATACATACATACATACATACATACATACATACATACATACATACATACATACATACATACATACATACATACATACACATACATACATACATACATACATACATACATACATACATACATACATACATACATACATACATACATACATACATACATACACACGTACATACATACATACATACATACATACATACATACATACATACATACATACATACATACACACACATACATACATACATACATACATACATACATACATACATACATACATACATACATACATACACATACATACATACATACATACATACATACATACATACATACATACATACATACATACATACATACATACATACATACATACATACATACATACATACATACATATATATATACATATATATATATATATATATATATATATATATGTATATATATATATATATATATATATATATATATATACATATATATATATATATATATATATATATATATATATATATATATATATATATATATATATATATATATATATATATATATACATACATACATACATACACGCAAGTGCAATGTAATCAAGCCATTGCAGCACTAAAAGCACCAAATTTCAGCTATTTGAGTGTACGAGTTATTTGTCGCACGCGTACGCATTGTGTACCATAGTTTTCAAACGGAACCAGCTCATATCCCAATCATTAATAAAAAAAGGATTAGCACTATTTGGCATATCATTATATTATCATCACCTTGAAACCATAGAATAGATGGACTTGAGGAAACATCAGAGGATTGATGATTCTTTCGCGAGATGTTGTGGCCATTTTAACCATCAAAGGTGTGAATGTGCAAGAAGCGTAAATAGAGGTCGTTGCAACAAAGATTCCAAACGTCCATAATTATAATCTATCTATCATTTTGCACATGAATGCTCATGATGACAGAAACTGACGTGGTAGTAACGAGTACTTTTTGATACACGCGTGGTCCGCGGGCGTCGGAAAACTGTCACGCTTCCGCTGCTGGTGCTAATTGTCCTTTCAGAAAAAACGTTATTACTGCTTCACACATAAATACGTCATGCCATTAACAGAAAACATCTAGGCCAATTTCAGCTATGCACTTGCCATTCCGAAGAGCAGGAGCTAATATCTATGGTAGCACTAATTCCAATTTTAAAATTCCGCATATTGTAAAATATATATATATGGAGAGCAAGAAGGGCGGAAATGCTCAGCAGTGCTATGTATGCATTATGCATACGAATGGTTCATAACATTTATTTCTAGCAATTTGTTCGCTTTAGCTACCCATTGTACAGTATTATTTGCTTTAGAATGCCAGAGCCTACGCTATTTCTGATCATTAATCTGCGTATTGTAAATATATATTGATCGAAATATACGAAGTGGCAGTGAGAGCTTGGATTTGTTGCTATGTAATCATTATTGAATTTAGCATCGAAAGGTTGATACTGTATTTGTCTAGCAATTTAAGCAATTCAGTTGCACGAGGACCAGTCGTGCTTGCTGTAACATGCCAAAGGTTTCGAGTTAAATTTATAGATGACAAGCAACAACATTTAGTCCTCAGTCGAATCCCTTGTCAACAAGTTCGTCCCTGCACTTTATAACAGGGAAGATGGGCATCATGTCGAAACGGTGGTGTACAAAATTACATCAGCATCGATAATGCACTCATAATTCTGATGTATTCAAAATAGGTCAAAATTGTATTTGTAAAACTCCGTACGCCTATCCGCATTGTTTTTAGTGCCTAAGCTGACATTCGGCTATTAATTGTGTCTACTTCGGAAAATTGAAAAGCAAACTGCCAGACTAAGATCATTCCTTGATGAGTACCTGGGTTCGTATGTAAAAATGATGTTGTGAGTTGTATTTTTACACAGTGTAAAAATATCCTTAAAGACAATACCACATCTGCCATTAGTAGCCAAATTGTCGTAGAGCTTTACAGTAGATGATGATTTATGGCATTTCGTAGTTACCTTTTCTTGTTTTTGACTTTTGATGACTTACGTTAAATGTAGATTATACTGCTGTTTAAAAATCTGATCTATAACTCCTCACATATAGTACTAAAACTTTCAATTGGGTTACTGATGAAGTAAATTCATATGATCATAAACTGACTAGGGACAATCACTCACGTAGGCACAACAACAGTGTTTCATTGCTCGATATTAGAAGAAAGTCCTAAGTAAGTGACAGATCCGATAATTACTTACCCTCAACATCCCAAATACTCTCTGAATCAATTAAATAAGGTAATTGTAGAGATAAGTGAAAATGTCGATCAAATCTTGCTAGTTGCTTAAAGCGTTAGGAGGTCTCAGGTTTCAAATTAACCGTACTCATGTGTTCTTAAGGGTAATGGTTTTTCAACGCAAGCTGCTGTATTCTCTTTGATTCTCTTAAAACAATTGAGGACGTGACTAATTATATTAATAAAATTCCATTCCAGAGGATAATTCGCACGCTCTCTTTTAATTTAATGAGCAAAACGGTGATTGGAATGAAAGGAAGGTTGCACAAACGAAAGCACAATTCGATTTAATTGGTTAAACAGCGTGGTTCCTCAAGGATCTGTTTTAAATCAAGCTGCTTAGTCGGGATTTATGAGGAGGGAGAGGGTGGGGGTGGGGGTGGCTTAACATGGGAACCCTTGACAAATCATGCGACAAGCGCAAAACAGCAGTTGCAAATGCTAAATAAGATATGATTAGACATTCAGTAGGTGCTACAATAAGGTTTCAACTAAGCGATATAAGACATTACGTAATTCAAGCCAAGTTCGGTAGCCTGCAGCTTGGGAGCTTATCAGTCATTGTATTCATAGTTCGATATTATTAAAGGCCTGAAGATTGTGTGGTTCACCTTTGCATTTATATTCCTAAACTCCGGTTCTTTGCAACTCTCTTCCTGAACCAATGGCACCATTTGACCTAAACAGATATAGTGTAAGTTCGGCGGTAATGGTATGGGCATCTAACTGAAAGAGACTGGAGTTGCTAGCACATATTACAGTAATGACAATAATGTTTGTATTAGCCATCTATACAGATCCCAGTTTAACTCATAAGCTACCCCAATAAGGAAGCTCAGTAGAGGAACAAAAGGTGAGTAGGACAATCACAAGATTGTTTATCCTATATATTGCTAAGCGTGTAACGACTGTTGATGTGCCTGAATATAATTACTATGTATCGTCTGTTAATGACTACATTACCAATTATGTAATTATGAAAGTCGCCTTACGTTCTTTATTATATATATATATATATATATATATATATATATAATATAGATATATATATATATATATATATATATACATATATATATATATATATATAAATATTTAATGTATTTGTATATATAACTATATTTATACATGTATATATGTATAAATATTTAAATGTATTTGTATATGCACCTATATGTATATATATATATTTATATATGCATATTATATATATGCACTATATATATATATATATATAGATATATATGCATATATACATATATATATATATATATATATATATATATCTATATATATATATATATATATATATATATTATATATATATATATGAATATATATATATATATATATTTATACATATATATATATAAATATATATATATATATATGCATATATATATACATGTATACATTTATAAACATGTATATATAAGCACATAGATGTATATATGGATGTGTGTCATATATGTATATGCACGAACTAAGGAGTTACACATACAACTCCTTGCATGAACCTAAGGCTATACACTTGAATGTATATCTTCCTAAAACAGGTCTAGGGGTGAGGGTGAAGTCTTCTGAGGAAAGGGACTCATGCAGTTAATACAGGCCATTGTAATATTCACACCTGCCGTATGAAACAGGATTATATCAGCCCATTTTCTCTGTTCATCACCTGTAAACGCGCGCCCAATTGAAAAGCGCGAGTGGCTTGCTGGCTTCTCCACTCGCTCCAACATGTAAGCCCTCTAGATAATTCGCTGCGAACTCTGTCTCGTTTTCAATTCGCACAGTAGACATGTTGGGCAACATTTCTTAAATTGTGTTACATTTCGATGATTTAGTTAAATAAGGAGCATGACTGTTGTTGCACGCTAGGCAAGATTGATGGAAAGACATTTATGGATAGGAAAATGTTTAAGTGCCCCTTGTCTGCATTGCTTATCGTCTTAAAGATTCTGCCATACTAAGGTGGCATCAGATCTTTATCAAAACACCAGGGACGAGCGCCTTGCCGTCCGGGTACTGAGATTGCTCGAAGTTATCGACTATTATCGCCTCCTGCATTTCATGACATGACCATTTTATTTCGAAACATCAGACAACTGTTTTAATATAGAAATACATATATTTACCTTTTTACCCAAGAGACATCCTCCTGATTACACCTGCCGTGTTAGATAGATGTTGCCACAACACAATTTCCCAATTCCACCCGGCCATATTGTTTTTCTAAAAAGTTGGCTTCTTTCTACCGGAGCTAACTTTAACAGCATTTTCGTATTTTATGTTTTTCAAAATTCCGAACTAAATAACAACAATTAATTCAACAGGCAGGTTTATATGTATTTATATTTACAAAACAAAATTCAGTAGTTCGATAACAATCGAAAATCTGTAATATGCACCAAAGAAAAACTCTCGCGTAGCTCGCAGCCCGCAGCGCTTCATCCCTAACGAGTGCAAGCAAATCTCTTGTGCAGAGTTTTATTGACAGTTCGATGGTCTTGTATCAGGGCGCGCGTCTGGTTCAGCGTGACTTGCTACCAGAACTTGGGAGATTGTTAAGTAACTGAATCGCGCGCTTTCTCTTTGTCTACTTTTCTCCAAGCGAACTGGATAATTTGTTAATGGTGGATCAGCCGAGTATTTTGAAACTCAACAACGTCAAAAACTATGGAGCGTTCGATTTTGTTTGGATGGTTCTAGTGGAGACTACACCAGTCCTGTGGTCTGTCATGCATTTTTGAACAGAGGAAGCTATTTAATGAATACAAGGAAGGGAATACAATCAAGGGAAGGGTCGAATTGAAATGCGTCATCCGAATAGGCGGTAAGCAGGTAAGGCACAATATTGAGTTACACATGTAATATTAGACACTTTTGACTGACAGTCTTTATTATTATTATTTATTATTATACCAACGACAATTTATTAGTAAAGATCTCAAAGGCGCGGCACAAGCACAGATAAATTAAATATTAGATCACATATCGGATATTCAAACTTTAAGAAGACAATAAAATCTATAAAAAATAAGAACAATAGTCAATAGACAATTAGTGCTGGGTAGACATTCTGTATGTTCAAACTGGGTGTATTTGAAATAACAAATTATATAACAAATTGTGCAAATCGTTCGTATCATTTATACCGTCCATCATCCTCAGTTATGTTGTCAAGACTTGAGTGCCTGTGAATTTAGTGGTTCATTAGTCATTTCACGATCTATTGCCTTTATTATTCAACAGTATACCAGTAATAAAGTGTTTTAAATTTAAATCAGACTCAATCATGAATATATCTCTGAATTTGTCATGAATTGAATCTTGTGACGCATTATAAATTATCATGATTATTCATGCACGGCTAGCCATGGATATTAGTAAACGTTAAGAGATATAAGGAGACAATTTATCGTTCATGGTAGATCACAAATACTCGCGACTGCCTGGATGACCATTATCAATGAACATTACTGATAATTCATTGATTATATCTTGTGGGGCAACATAAATACGTATGATTATTCATGATGTGGTTTACCATGAATATTCATCAACACTCAGCTGCAAAAGTGGCCATTAAACGTTCATGGTAGATCTGGAATACTCAAGGTTGCCCGTGGAACCATTATCAATGAACATTACTGATAATTCATGAATTAAATCTTGTGGGGCCACATGAATACGCACGATTATTCATGGTGTTGTTTACTATGAATATTCATTACTATTCAGTCGTAAAATTGGCCATTTAACGTTAATAGTAGATCACAAATATTCAAGGTTTCCCATGTGACCATTATCGATGAACATAAATGATATTTCATGAATTGGGTATTGTGGTGCAACATGAATAAGTATAATTATTCATATTGTGGTTTGTCATGAATATTCATCAGTATTCAGCTGAAAAGGTGGCCATTTAGCGTTTATGGTAGTTCACTAATATCCCTAAATACTCTGATAATTTATGTAGATTCAGTTCATTTGTTCATGAAATGTCATGGATTTTTCGTGAAATACCATGAATATTCCAAGATCAGGAAAGCTGAGTTATTGTACGCAACATGTGTCTGTATCGCCTTCCATTAACTAATTGGGATGATGAATATATATATATATATATAAATATATTTATATATATGCCAAATTCGCAATACATATTTTCTTATACTACCCATTCGGATTTCTCCATAAAGCAATATCACTTCCCACGGAGCCGAGACTAGGATTTGACACAGAGGGGACAACTGGATCGCATTAACAACTGCCACAAAACACCAACTTCCTATTCCTTCACCGACACTAATTCGAGACCATTTATAGCAAGTCTTGTGAAGTTTTCGTTGGGAAGCTGTCGTTGACTCTTAAAGTAGGGACTTCGCATTCTCATAGTGCCACACGCCTCCTAGCACAGCAATTGGCACTATTCATTACTGCCCCGGGAGCATCCAATCATTTGCATGACTATTGTGTGATTAATCTGGAAAAAGTCAACATTTTGTCACGACGTAGTTGCGAGTGCCATGATTTGATGGTTGCCGCAAAGCCTTTAACAAGAAGAGAACTTAACTTCTCTGATTCTAAAGCATTCTATCTCATGTTGATAATAAAAGAGAATAAGTCGGACAATAACACTAACGTTAGTGTTTGTTCGTTGTATGCTATATGCTTCTTTGAGAGCTTTGCTCTATTTGTGTGCCAGCGATTGAAAGAACAAACAGGGCCAGAAAAGGTAGACAATGTAAGTGTATACCATTAGTTTTGTGAAGGAACAAAGGGTAGATAAGCATCAGCCACCTTAGTTAAAACATTAATTTAAGCAATGCTTTCTCTCTGTACAAACGTGTTGCGTTCAAATGAACAGACTACAAGGGTTATGATATCCTACGCTGTATGGATGAAGCGACATCAAGAGACAACATCGCCTATTTTTCGCCAAATTATAGCCTTTTGCTTGAAAGTTTCTCAGGTTTGACGGCTAAAATTCCTTCAATAGCAAATTCCTTCATTTTGTTATAAAGATAATACATCGGTTCCAGCGCATTACTGATCGGATAGAGCATGCTCCATGATTAAATAGAACCCATCCTATTTGGCCAAAATGATATGTCAAGAATGAAAACGATTATGTTGGATCAATATATCGAGCTTGGTTCTGTCGACTTTGAATAAGTGATGAGTTGAAGACACAAACGACGTTGTAGGGCCGAAAGAGGATAGATATGCTTTATTTTTCTAAAGACAGGATAACATCTTTATTAATCAAAGTGACCGATATTTAAATATATTTGTTGATCCGCCCTGTGGTGAGCGTGTGTCCCCTCCCTTATATATTATGTTACTTATGGGGGCTGCCCCCCATCGGCGAGTGCTATTGGCTGAGAGGCTTCTAGCAGGTTCAGTAATGAAGTCGCCCCTTAATGAGGAAGTTAAGTTGGGGTTAAGGAAAAACTGACGGGTAAGCGTCGAGCCAGAAGCTTTAAGGTAGAGATGATAAAATTAAGTAAAACTGTTTACGACAAATATATATTTAAACCATGTGAATATGATACCAATCGGTTTACATTATGCGACATGCTATATCCAATCATTTATGATAATGACGGTTATTCGATTAAGAATACGCATACGTCAATCGCGTGCATTTCTTGTCTGAAACCCAATGACAGTTTCTCACAACAAACGTATGCATTTAAAGCCAAGCAGGAGACAAAAAGCCTGATGCGATAAGAAATAGATTTCCGACAGGACCACGATTTGCGTGATGAGAGCAGCGCATCGTAGATGTGCAATACAAGTGCCACTCGCGCAACTCCGTAGTAAGAATAACTCTTCTAGGATCCATACAGATGCGACAGTCTTATCCATCATGCCACTTTTAAGCTAGCCTTTGGGGATACTCTTGACTGGCATACAAGGCGAAATGTCGAACCTCAACGTGCGATCAACCTGACTATGCACTAAACATGTCCTCGTTCAGTAGGGAATCGAATTATTTTTATTTGACAGTTTATCAGTGCACCCACGGCAGTAAGAATGGGTTTTGTGACATACCGATGTATAGCTTAATACGGTGTAAAATGTTATCGGAATATGAAGCTTACGAATTATACAGTTGTCTACATTTGTCGATCCCCACGAACTGTTTTTCACCTTTATTTTGATGTGCCTTGAAATATTGTTCTGTCTGTCAAAAACATTATAGTTGACATTGTTACCTAAATCCCCCGCCAACAATTTCGTCGTTCACATTAATGGGATTTCCTTTGTCAAAGGTTCAAAGCACTTAACGTAAACCGATTCCACTGCACTATATTGAATATATGAAAGATAAAATATATATATTGAATATATATTGCATTTGGTGTTGTTGTAACCCCAGAATGGTGACTTACTGAGCAAACTTTCTTTTGCCACAATACGTTACAAATGCTTCCCCAATATTCACGGATAAACAGATGCACTCTTGTAGATGGTTCTTCCCCAATATTCACGGTAAAACGTTTGCACTCTTGCTGATAGTACGTCTGTCAGACTCAATTATGGTTGACGATATTCGTCAATTACGCGTCATTGTTTACGTCCGAATCTATGAAAGATAAAAATGCCCCTCACTGAGGTTCGCCGTGATATTCAAAACAACAGTCTTCAATACACTGTTGAGAGTCACACATCCGAATCAGTATTCTCAATAGACTAAACTGTTCTCATTTTGAACAAGCTATATATATGACTCGCCGGTTCAGTTATATCAGCATATATCAACCATGGAGTGCTTTGCTATTTTATCGGCGCTTTCATGTGCACTCTATGCACGTGCTGCCCGATGTCTATTCGAAGAAGAGAATCTATGTTCTTGCATAACGATAACATAGTGTTTACAATGTAGGGGTAAACAATCTGTGGTTCTCTATATAGATATTAGCTCAATGTTAGCACAATCTAAGTTTAGGATGTTAATTGACCGATTTCCATCGAATTACAAGAACTTGCATTCTTTTTCGATAGATTGAGGCACGGCATCACCGGCAGGACACTGACACTGTATATCATAAAATGTTACTAGTACTTTTAATCGGCATCGCAAAAATGATGAGTTCATGCATATATATATATCCATAGATGAAATCTGACTGAACATGCCTGTCATTGTGATTTGTTACTTATTCCACTCACAACGACCGTTGAGTGTAGGCGCACACGGTTGGCCAACAATCATTGAAGGGTAAATTGGAGACAAAGTAACAACAACGTATCAACGAAGCACCCTTGACAACAATTCGCATTCTAAGCTGATCTTAACTCTAATCAACTGTGATCATAGGTCAAGTTGTTTCATTCTTTAAGCAAATAATTAATGGGCCATATAAGATCATATATTTTAATGTAATTATCATGCGGACTCATCCTTTGTCAAGCGTTCATTTTACAAGAAGTGCAATTGTCACTATTGTAAATGTAAAATTTGAGAATGCGTCACCATCAACTCGGCAGATTACTTAGATAAAAGTCTTTACATTAAATTTCAGACAAACGCCTCTTACCCTGATCGACTCAACAGTTCTGCAGTTACTATTGCTCCTGAGTTGCCTGATATTTACATATTCTGAAGTTCGCAGAAATGTAACTGACTGTTAAGCTACCTTTAGCATATATTCAAGCAGGGCAATTGACAACAGTCAAGAAAATACTGGCTTGTCAGAGTAACATCCATAGAAAAAAGAAATTGTCATAGACTAATACATACATAATTAATAGATATCCCGTTGTAATACCGTACGCAAACAATCATGCTTTACTTTCTTGTGGATTGTTTTGAGAAATCAAACATTAACCATTGGGATAATGCTGCTCATTTATTTTATATTTAAAAACCCGATAGAGCTACCCATCACCGGTTAGCTGGCAAGCGTATAGTCGTATAGCGCTGGCATTGGTCAACATATTGCTTGTTAACAGAACGCACGAAACTACATAATCATATTCAGTGGTGTCCCTTAAGAGTCGGTACCCGTTCTCGTAGCAAAACACATAGATGAATTAAGTAGTGCCATAATGTTAAGAACATGTGGCTAAACTTTACTCCATATGAAAACCAAACACCAGACCACTGAAATCTTGCATATAGCATAAAAATGAGGAGCCATTTCTTTTAAATTCAGGAAAAAAACCTGTAAGAGAAACGATCTCATTGAATATCAATATCAATAGATAACTTTCTGGTTTTCACAGGAGCATCCATGGCTTCATCGTGTAACTAGAATCACGGCCATAATCAGTTTGGTGTCAAAGCTTGACAATATATTTCCGTTAACATTTCTATTCAATTTTCCAACCGTATTTACTTTTATAGTTTCTGCCATACATGCCGCATTCAAGCGCATCCTGTTTGGCGAAATGAAACGAAACCGCAATAGCAAGCGTCAAAATATCAGATAGTAGGCTTTGTGGCGCTGTGAACAACCACAGCATGCAAAATTGACATCCGTTAAGTTCTTCCGTCATGCAACTATCAATATCACTTGAGTGATAAAAAATTGACGTTTAATATATATACCCTAAATATTATGACTGTTGTAGCCTAATTATTATGTTAAAGCTTGTTTTCTGTTTAAAGCATATTGAAACCTGATTGCGTCGAGCTTGTTTTCTTTTATAAAACATGGGAGACCATGGTCATGGGAGACCTGATGCCCTCCGATACACGTTTTGAATAACATTCGCTGGACAATTAGTGTCAATCAGGCGAAAATAGAACCTGTGCACTAGAACCTGATGTCATAGCCAGGTAAAATTAGAATGATAAAACAATGGCACATGAGCATAATTAAACATGAAAGCCCAAAAGCCAGATATTAAATATCACCTATTGGATTGCACAGGTGGTAGATTAATAAGCCTTAAAACGACGTCCTGGTTGTTTTGTAGATGCTATATTAAGAAAGGTTAGCTGGTCATTCGCCAGCAATTGCGTATACTCACTGCATAAAAACAATGTAAGTAAGATTCTACACCGACAGACAAGCATGCAATATTCTTAATAATTGCTCACTTTCATATGGATTTGTTTTATGATGACATTAAATAAGGCATTGCAATGACACGCATTGCAAGTCGATCATTGTCTATGCATAATGAATACTATAATGCGTAATGTCATGCATAACTACCACTAAGATTAACAAAAAATGAAAACTATTCCTTGTTTATACGCTCACGGTTATATAATCTAGTAATGTAAGGCCTCTAAACGCAATATCTTGTGATATCAGCTCGTGTGCTGTGTGTTGGTGGCGACCTTTATCCCATGGAGAAAGATCTACGCACACAGGAACCCTCTGCCCTCAATGAAGCCGAAACCAATCCTAGACTCATCATGTGTAATATCGATTTTGCTCGATAATTACTGATTGTTATCAAACATTGTGCGTGCCCACTGAACTGAATCAGTCGCGAAATGCGAAAAGTCCTCATAAATAAACCACAACGTTAACTGTTCCCTAGTATGTCAAAAAGATCAGTTCAATCATTGCTAGCAAAAATGTAACATGTGTCAAAGCGACATCATGCGTGTCCGCAAAGCTTATTCAAGCTTATTGTAGGCAACATGTGTCTGTATCGCCTTCCATTAACATTTTAGAATGATTAATAGTTTGAAATCTGCATATAAAAATCATCATGTTAATTTGCCTTTCACTCCCAATTTTTAGAGTATAATACATCAAACAATGAGGATATATATATATATATATATATATATATATATATATATATATGCTATATATATATATATATATATATGTAGATAGATATATATATAATATATATATATATATATATAAAGAGATATATAAGATTTAACATCATGTAGCTATATAGATATGTGAGATAAATAGATAGAGAGATAAATATATATCTATATAGCCATAAATATATATATATATATATCTCTTTATTAGTGTTGCAATATATATCTTAAGTAATATATATATATATATATATCACTATATATATATATATTATATATCTATATCTCTATATATATATATCTATATATATCTGTTTAAATCAATGCTAGCAAAAATGTAACATGTGTCAAAGCGACATCATGCGTGTCCGCAAAGCTTATTCAAGCTTATTGTTACAAATATATATATATATATATATATATATATATATATATATATATATATATATATATATATATATATATATATATATATATATATATATATATATATATATATATTTTTTATATCTATATATATACACATATATATATATATATATATATATATATATATATATATATATATATATATATATATTTATATATATATATATATATATTCTTTTACTACCCATCTGGACTTCTGCATAAAGAAATATCATTTCCCATGGTGCCGAGACTGGGATTTGCCACAGCGGGGACAAGCAGATCGCATGAGCAACTGCCACAAAACCTATGCCTTCACCGACACTAACTCAAGAACATTTATAGCAAGTCTTGTGAAGTTTTTGTTGGGAAGCTGTCGTTGGCCCTTAAAGAAGGGACTTCGTATTCTCATAGGGCACAGCGATTGGCACTATTCATTACTGTCCCGGGAGCATCCATTCATTTGCATAGCTATTGTTTGATTAATCTGGAAAAAGTCTATATTTTGCCAGGACGTAGATGCGAGTGCCATGATCTGATGGGTTGCCATCCGCCTTATAATCTCAAAAAGCCTAAATTTATCACGGCGTAGATTCGATTTCCATGAAGTTGTATCTGTTATCGCTTTGATTCTAAAGCATTCTAGCTCATGTTGATAAAATAAGAGAATAAGTCAGACAATAACGCTAACGTGAGTGTGTGTTCGTTGATGTGCTCATGCTTGTTAATTAACGTGTGTGTCTCAGTTTGTGAGCGTTGTTGTGTCTCTGTGCCAGCAATTGCGAGAATTAACAGGGCCCGAAAAGGGAGACAATATAAGTGTATACGCATAGTTTTTTAGAGCATGGTATCGGAAATCGTTACAAAGGGTCGATTATTATCAGCGACCTTAGTTGAAACAATCATTCAAGCAATGTTTCTCTCTTTACAAACGTGTTGTGTCCATATGAAAAGACTACAATAGCTATGACATCCTACGTTGTATGGATGTAGCGACGCTTAGAATATCGAGCATTTTCACATGTCACAGTCAATTCAGGAATAGGGAGAGCGTTTGGACATGAAGAGACCACATCGCCTATTTTTTCGCCAAATTCTAGCCTTTTGTTTGAGAAATTTCTGAGGTTTGACGGCTATTATTCCTTCACATGCAAATTCCTTATTTTTGTTAAAAGATAATACATCGGTTCCAGCGTATTACAGATCGGATAGTGCAAGCTCAATGAATATATAGAACCCGCCTTATTTGGCCATAATGATATGCCAGGAATGAAAACGATTATGCTGGTTCCATATATATTTAAACCATGTGAATATGATACCAATCGGTTAACAATATGCGACATACCATATCCAATCATTTTATGATAATGTGAACAGTTATCAGATTTTGTATACATACATGCGTCAATCGCGCGCATTTCTTGTCTGAAACCTAATGACAGTTCATCACAACAAACGGTATGCATTCATTAAAAGTCAAGCAGGCGACAAAAAGCCTAATGCGATAAGAAATAGATTTCCGATATGACCAGGATTTGCGTGATGAGAGCAGCGCATCGTAGATATGCAATACAAGTGACACTCGCGCAACTCCGTAGTAAGAATAACTCTTCTGGGATCCATAAAGATGCGACAGTCTTATCCATCATGCCACCTTTAAGCTATCCCATAAGCAATACTCATGACTGGCATACAAGGCCAAAACTCGAACCTCAACGTGCGATCAACCTGACTATGCACTAAACATGTCTTCATTCAGTACAGAATCGAATTATTTTGATTCGACAGTTCATTGCACCCATGGCGGTAAGAATGGGTTTTGTGACATACCGATGTATAGCGCAATACGGTGTAAAAGATATCGCAATATCAGGCTTGTGAATTATACAGTTCTCTACATTTGACGAACACCATGAATTGTTTTTCACCTGTATTACAGATTAATATTTTGATGTGACTTGAAATATTTCTCTGCCTGTCAAAAACATTATAGTTTACACAATTACCTACATTTGGCAGAAGATGAATAATAAAACTTGCAATTTCTACTAAAAACAAAAGTTTTCCCCGTCCAACAATTTCAGCGTTCATGGGCTTTCCCATGTTAAAGATTCAAAGCAAGTAGCGTAAACCGATTCCACTGTACTATATAGAATATACATTGCATTTACTGTTGTAACCCCAGAATGGCAAGCTTACTGGGCGAGCTTTCTTTTGCCACAATACGTTACAAATGCTTCCTCAATATTCACGGATAAACTGTTGCACTCTTGCTGATGGTACGTTTTTCAGACTTAATTAAGGTAGTTGACATTCGGCAATTACGCGTCATTGTTTTCGTCCGAATCTATGAAAGATAAAAATGCTCCTCACTGAGGTTCGCCGTGATATTCAAAACAACAGTCTTCATTACACTGTTGAGTCAAACATCCTTATCTGTATTCCCAACAGACTAAACTGTTCTCATCTTGAACAAGCTATATATATGACTCGCCGGTTCAGTTATATCATTAAATATCAACCATGGAATGCTTTGCCATTTTATCGGCGCTTTCATGTGCACTCTACGCACGTGCTGCCCGATGTCTATTCGAAGAAGTGAATCTATGTTCTTGCATAACGATTACATAGTGTTTACAATGTAGGGGTAAACAATCTGTGGTTCTCTGTATAGATATTATCTCAATGTTAGCACAATTCAAGTTTAGGATGTAAATAGACCGACTTCCATGGACCTATGCGAATTCGCATTCTTTTTCGATAGATTGAGGCGCGGCATCGCCGTTAGGTGTTGCAATAGGATTTCATATAAATAATCATTCGCGGTGGTTAAACAGAAACCATATATCATTAAATGATACTAGTAGATTTTATGGGCATTGCAAAAAAATGCTGCGGTAATAGCATATATATATATCCATAGATGAAATCTGACTGAACATGCCATTAATCGAAGATACGACGTTGGAAAATATAACTAATGTGAAATATAATCCTACGATATATATACATATATATATATATATATATATATATATATATATATATATATATATATATATATACATACATATATATATATATATATATATATATATATATATATATATATATATATATATATATATATATATTAGCACGAACACGACCTTTTGTGGACAAACCGCCAAACTTTCGTAGACTTTGGTCCGCGAAAGGATGTACCAGTATGTCCACATAAAGTCAACTCACATTTTCGTCCAAATTAATTGAAAATATTTGTGTTTGACCAATCGAATGTGATAGTAACGTACAAAAATAATCTTTCACGCGATATTTCTTTGGATTTTGAATATCACAGCGAAATAAAATTTTAACAACTAACCATTGGTTGACGTAACCAGCAAACCTCAATATCTTCCATACAACCATATATACTTCGGTCCAAATTGGCGAAATAATGTTTAATCATGTGTGTTGGATATGATTATTTGAAAAATTAAAATATTTGATTTATGTTTAAATTTCCTTACCGAAAAACTCTATTTTTCTACTTATTCATATATCTACAAAATTGAATTGGATCGCGAAATGCTACCAATGGTTCATAATGATCACATCAACAACAAATGCTATGTTTCTAATCCATTATGACCGAAAATGATTTAAATATTTTGGTATTTCGCAAATATTCGAAAATATATATGGGCACGAAGGGTTGGATTTATACTTATAAAAGTATATACCAGGAATAAAAAGTGACAAAAATATTTTTATTCGCATTAAACTGTTTCATGGTATCAAGTAAAATATGCCGAATACATAATTGATAATTAATGATAGGAAAATGTACTATAAAAATTTGTCCACGAATGGTTGGAGTCTACGAATGGTTGCAATCGTCGTCGCTATATATATATATATATATATATATATATATATATATATATATATATATATATATATATATATATATATATATATATATATATATATATATATATATATATATATATATATATATATATATATATATATATATATATATATATATATATATATATATACAAGGGTAAGAGTTGAGAATTTTGAAAATCCTGAAAAAGCTGGGGGCCCCGGGGGCCGCAGAGCCCCCGGTCAGGTCCAGGGGGAAGCCTTTTGCCAGGGTTCCAGGGGGCCGGTTGCCCCCGAAAGGTCTTTGAACATAGCCATTTTAGTGGATATGAAATGCCTTTTCCAGGCTTTAATTTTAAATAATGAGGAGTATTGGAATAAGGTTTTTCAGACAAATATGACTGTGAATAAGTATACTGATATACACGTGACACTACATACTGAAGAATATCCTGCATATGGCTTTTTAATTTCTTTTTCCTTAATGTAGATTTTATGATAGCAACAGCCTCATAGTTCTCCACTGTGAGACTGGCCCTGTCCTTCTCCACAATGTCGTCCATAATGTTAAAACTGGCCTCTACAAGTGGCCCACTAAAAATGGTCAGGAGAGCCGTCACCAAAGATTTCATTGCCGGATATCTGGGCTTAAATGTCGAGTCTTTCCGTCATTCCGGCTTCGGCTTTCCCTGCAATGTCAGGTTTTCTTAGCCCGAACTCCATTTATCACCGTCAAAATCCACTTCCGTAAGCATTTTCGCCCGAAATGTGGCGCGCTCTCTCGCACTCACCTTTCGCATAACTCGTTCTAAGAATCATGGGATTGAACCGAAAGTAGTTCCAGCAAGATGGCAGCGTCTGTCAATGTTTGCGGTGTTTCTGATCGGGAAAATATCAAGCCTGTCGTTGGTAAGCAATTGTCAACCTTAATGTATCACACTAATGTTCAGTAATTGTATTTATATATTCAATAAATTAGAGTTGATTATGCAGGCTTTGTGACATATTAATTTTGGAAGTATGAGCGATGAAATAAAGTACACCGCATCGGTGCATGCATATGCCAGTGTGGTTGAAGCGGGGTCCGAGGGGGTAGAGAGGGAGAAATGGTAGTGATGCATTTTTTCAGTGATTTCTACGGTATTTACATACGCTGTATACACACTAGGGTTCACATGGTCATTCATGTTTACTGTCCTGTCACTTGGGGTCCACTGCTCTGGTTCTGGGTCTCTGGCATGCTCTCTCATAAATTAAAGCCTACTTGTTGGAAGTGTTGGTCACGAAAACTGCTTGAACAAAGCTGTTCTTCCTTACTGAGTCACAATTCATAATTTAAAAATGACTCGTTTTTATTTTATAAAATAGTATTCATTTGTTTGTGTCCATGCTTTAGAATTTCAGACTCCAATGAAGATAACCTTGTCCAGGTTGAGACCCTATCATCTATGCCTTTCGTGTATGGAGGACAGGAAGCATTGTCACCTTCGGCTTCTGAATAATGTGACTCTGCAGAGAACCTACATGAATTTGTTGAAGGATGTATTTTTGATAGAAATGCCCCATGACTGTGAATACTAATTATGTGAGAATTGTATCAATAGATTGACCAACACACTTCAGTGGAAAAGAGATGCCATTTCCATGTTCTATGTATTTCACACACAAAGCATAGATATTAATATTAGTAAATTAGCATAGCATGATATCATATGTGTACATGATTGGTCATCAAGTTGTTAAGAAATGCAGATTCAATATGCTCATAATTAAATAGTTTTTATGGAGGTGTTCATGTGTTTACATTCATATTGCTAAGCAGGTTTCTTATGTCTGTCTTTTAATATAGTTGGGGACATTGCAATTGTTAATGTCGTAATGTTTTGCTTTCTCTCGCTCTATACTTGTTTGATGCTCATGTGATCTATTGGCCAACAGCTTACCGCCCTGCGTGGAGGTCACATGACTTTTAACTAATTGCTTAGCCGATAGGGATGGTAATCACTTCCTGTTGTGACTCTGTTCCTTGCACACACAATTTTGATTTTCCTATCCCACCCTCCACTGTTTTCCTGTCTTGTTGTAGTTTATTTAAATGTACAACCTTTTCATGTTGTGGTGGTGGTTTTCTCCTCCACCTTTGCTGTGTGCAATGTATTTTTGTTTATTCCATTTCTTACATGCACCTGGCTTAAATAAACAAGCCCATTTATCAACTCTTATCATGTTTTATCTTTCACAGCAAACTATTTGCAAGGTTTTTGTTTTAACTCTCATAACTCATACAATTTCAGCCAACTTGATTTTATTATTTTTCCCCACGCCAGCAGTCTCCGACCAGCGCCGTTTCAACCTAAATAGGGGTGACTACCCCCGGCTCACGGGCATGCTTCAAGCAGTCGACTGGGACACTGAACTCGACTGTCCAAGTGCGCAGGAAGCCTGGACCCGTCTTGCCCAACACTTCAATACCGCCACCACCGAATGCATCCCCCGCTCAGCCCCCAAGCGCTCTAGGAAGCAGTTGTACACCACCCACGAGGTCGATCGTATGCGGAAAACCAAGAAAGCCCTCTGGCACACATACTGTGAGTCCCATAACCAATCTGACCATGTTAGCTACAAAAAGGTCAGGAATGCACTGCGATCGCTCTCCCGTCGACTCCGTACCGACTTCGAACGCCGTATTTTTGATGACGCGAAACACAACCCAAAGTCCATCTGGAGGTACATCAACTCGAGGCTTAAGACCCGATCTAAGGTTGACGATCTCATCCGCGAGGACGGAACCATCGCCAGCTCCGACTATGGTAAAGCGGAGACACTTAACTCTTTCTTCGCATCGGTATTCACTGTTGAAGACCTGTCCCACCCCCCGACATCGAAATCTCGGAGAAGAAAATCGAAGAGAAGCTGAAGAAACTCTCGCCTGGTAAATCCCCTGGGCCCGACGGATGGCACCCCCGCATCCTCAAGGAATGCTCCTCCGGACTGACCACCCCCCTCAAGAAGTGTTTCGAACTGTCCCTCACTGCTTCCGACTTCCCCGCTGAATGGAGAGTAGGCCATGTCACCCCAATCCATAAGAAGGGCTCCAGGAGATCGCCGTGCAACTACCGCCCAGTTAGCCTCACCGCTCTGGGATCGAGGGTTCTCGAGTCAAAAATACGCGACGCGATCATTGACCATATGAGCCGAAACAATCTCTTCGCAGATGAACAACATGGTTTTGTGCCAGGCCGCTCCTGCACAACACAACTCTTATCAACCCTCGAAGCCTGGACCGACGCCCTCGACCATGGCAAGTGCGTCGACTGCATATACCTCGATTTCGCCAAAGCATTCGACTACGTCCACCACGGCCGCCTACTCAGCAAGCTAACAGCTTACGGCATCGACGGTGCCTGCCACCAATGGATCAAGAAGTTCCTCGCAAATCGGCGCCAGCGAGTAGTAGTCAATGGCCAGCTGTCATCATGGCGTCCTGTGACGAATGGAATCCCACAGGGATCGGTCCTCGGGCCGGTCCTATTCGTCATCTTCATTAACGACCTCCCAGACTGCACCGTCAACTTCTGCCACCTCTTTGCCGATGATTTGAAGATAAGCCGCCCCATTGCATCCCAAGACGACCAGGATAGCATCCAAGACGACATCGACCGACTCGATAGCTGGTCCGCCACATGGCAGTTGCCATTCAACCGCCTCTCAATGCAAGGTGCTGCATATTGGTCCGAACAACCCAGGCTACGGTTACCACATCGGCACTTCGGCGATCGAGCCCGTACAACATGAACGCGACCTCGGGGTAATCGTTGATGTGGATCTCAAGTTTCGCCATCAGACTGCCACAGCGGCGAAGAAGGCCAGCAGCATCCTCGCTGTCATCAAGAGATCGTTTTACGTTTTGGATGAAGTCTCGCCGCCCCTGTCCACAAGGCATACGTCCGCCCTCATTTAGAATACTGCAACACGGTGTGGGGCCCCTACTCAAGACGGACAAAGAATTGATAGAAAGGGTGCAGAGACGAGCCACTAAGCTAGTACCCCGGAAAAGGGATTTAAGCTACCCAGATAGGCTACGCCACCTAAAACTCCCAAGCCTCCACTACCGGCACCGCCGAGGAGACATGATTCAGACATATAAAATCATGCATGAAATCGATCGATTGCAAATATCTGACTTATTCGAGCGAGCACCAGTACCAGGCACCCGCGGTCATGCCCTCAAGATTTTCAAGCAACACAGCACCCGCCTATGCAGGACGAACTTCTTCTCTCAGAGAGTGGTATCCGATTGGAACTCTCTCCCCGAGGGTGTGGCCACAGCCCCCTCCGTCAACTCTTTCAAGGCACGCCTTGACCGCCTCGGGACCGCCCACCAATACGACCTTCCGTCCGACCCCTGATCTTTCCCCCGGGCATGCCTCCAGCAGTGGTTTATAGTCTAAACGCCCAGATTGGACCTACAGGCTCTAGCCTTATTCCCAATATATTACTATTACTATTGCTATTATATGACCACCAACCATAAAATATTTAGTTTTTTTTTTCCATGATAGTTAGATTTTTCCATGTGTCAATTTCCCAGAACTTTAAAACAAAGATGGCTATGTGTTGCACAACAGTGAACTTTGGTAATGTATTCACACCATAATTTTCCCTTTCGTTTATTAAAACAATAACTTTAGAGCCTTATTATTTTTAATTGTAGATGAGTTAAATTGGGAGAGCATTACCTCGTTTAAATTACCCATTGCATTCACCCGATTTTCCAATGGCATAACCGGTCGCTTCTTGAAATATGAATATCAACACCCTTTACGATCCTAATACATCTTCAGAAATGCTAGGGACTGGATGATACCCATTTTCGAATATCTTACCCCACCCCCTTCCGTGCCCACCGCGCTTGTGTACACGTGATTTCTTTTTATTTCTTTGCTCCAATTTCTTCAACCCAACAGTTAAATATGAATATGAAGAACTCGTGAGTTTTCCAATATTAGCATCGGTGATTACAAGGTATTGTAGAATCGTTGATGTGGATCTCAAGTTTCGCCATCAGACTGCCACAGCGGCGAAGAAGGCCAGCAGCATCCTCGCTGTCATCAAGAGATCGTTTTACGTTTTGGATGAAGTCTCGCCGCCCCTGCTCCACAAGGCATACGTCCGCCCTCATTTAGAATACTGCAACACGGTGTGGGGCCCCTACTCAAGACGGACAAAGAATTGATAGAAAGGGTGCAGAGACGAGCCACTAAGCTAGTACCCGGGAAAAGGGATTTAAGCTACCCAGATAGGCTACGCCACCTAAAACTCCCAAGCCTCCACTACCGGCACACCGCCGAGGAGACATGATTCAGACATATAAAATCATGCATGAAATCGATCGATTGCAAATATCTGACTTATTCGAGCGAGCACCAGTACCAGGCACCCGCGGTCATGCCCTCAAGATTTTCAAGCAACACAGCACCCGCCTATGCAGGACGAACTTCTTCTCTCAGAGAGTGGTATCCGATTGGAACTCTCTCCCCGAGGGTGTGGCCACAGCCCCCTCCGTCAACTCTTTCAAGGCACGCCTTGACCGCCTCGGGACCGCCCACCAATACGACCTTCCGTCCGACCCCTGATCTTTCCCCCGGGCATGCCTCCAGCAGTGGTTTATAGTCTAAACGCCCAGATTGGACCTACAGGCTCTAGCCTTATTCCCAATATATTACTATTACTATTGCTATTATATGACCACCAACCATAAAATATATTTTTTTTCCATGATAGTTAGATTTTTCCATGTGTCAATTTCCCAGAACTTTAAAACAAAGATGGCTATGTGTTGCACAACAGTGAACTTTGGTAATGTATTCACACCATAATTTTCCCTTTCGTTTATTAAAACAATAACTTTAGAGCCTTATTATTTTTAATTGTAGATGAGTTAAATTGGGAGAGCATTACCTCGTTTAAATTACCCATTGCATTCACCCGATTTTCCAATGGCATAACCGGTCGCTTCTTGAAATATGAATATCAACACCCTTTACGATCCTAATACATCTTCAGAAATGCTAGGGACTGGATGATACCCATTTTCGAATATCTTACCCCACCCCCTTCCGTGCCCACCGCGCTTGTGTACACGTGATTTCTTTTTATTTCTTTTGCTCCAATTTCTTCAACCCAACAGTTAAATATGAATATGAAGAACTCGTGAGTTTTCCAATATTAGCATCGGTGATTACAAGGTGTTAGAATCGTTGATGTGGATCTCAAGTTTCGCCATCAGACTGCCACAGCGGCGAAGAAGGCCAGCAGCATCCTCGCTGTCATCAAGAGATCGTTTTACGTTTTGGATGAAGTCTCGCCGCCCCTGCTCCACAAGGCATACGTCCGCCCTCATTTAGAATACTGCAACACGGTGTGGGGCCCCTACTCAAGACGGACAAAGAATTGATAGAAAGGGTGCAGAGACGAGCCACTAAGCTAGTACCCGGGAAAAGGGATTTAAGCTACCCAGATAGGCTACGCCACCTAAAACTCCCAAGCCTCCACTACCGGCACCGCCGAGGAGACATGATTCAGACATATAAAATCATGCATGAAATCGATCGATTGCAAATATCTGACTTATTCGAGCGAGCACCAGTACCAGGCACCCGCGGTCATGCCCTCAAGATTTTCAAGCAACACAGCACCCGCCTATGCAGGACGAACTTCTTCTCTCAGAGAGTGGTATCCGATTGGAACTCTCTCCCCGAGGGTGTGGCCACAGCCCCCTCCGTCAACTCTTTCAAGGCACGCCTTGACCGCCTCGGGACCGCCCACCAATACGACCTTCCGTCCGACCCCTGATCTTTCCCCCGGGCATGCCTCCAGCAGTGGTTTATAGTCTAAACGCCCAGATTGGACCTACAGGCTCTAGCCTTATTCCCAATATATTACTATTACTATTGCTATTATATGACCACCAACCATAAAATATATTTTTTTTCCATGATAGTTAGATTTTTCCATGTGTCAATTTCCCAGAACTTTAAAACAAAGATGGCTATGTGTTGCACAACAGTGAACTTTGGTAATGTATTCACACCATAATTTTCCCTTTCGTTTATTAAAACAATAACTTTAGAGCCTTATTATTTTTAATTGTAGATGAGTTAAATTGGGAGAGCATTACCTCGTTTAAATTACCCATTGCATTCACCCGATTTTCCAATGGCATAACCGGTCGCTTCTTGAAATATGAATATCAACACCCTTTACGATCCTAATACATCTTCAGAAATGCTAGGGACTGGATGATACCCATTTTCGAATATCTTACCCCACCCCCTTCCGTGCCCACCGCGCTTGTGTACACGTGATTTCTTTTTATTTCTTTGCTCCAATTTCTTCAACCCAACAGTTAAATATGAATATGAAGAACTCGTGAGTTTTCCAATATTAGCATCGGTGATTACAAGGTGTTAGAATCGTTGATGTGGATCTCAAGTTTCGCCATCAGACTGCCACAGCGGCGAAGAAGGCCAGCAGCATCCTCGCTGTCATCAAGAGATCGTTTTACGTTTTGGATGAAGTCTCGCCGCCCCTGCTCCACAAGGCATACGTCCGCCCTCATTTAGAATACTGCAACACGGTGTGGGGCCCCTACTCAAGACGGACAAAGAATTGATAGAAAGGGTGCAGAGACGAGCCACTAAGCTAGTACCCGGGAAAAGGGATTTAAGCTACCCAGATAGGCTACGCCACCTAAAACTCCCAAGCCTCCACTACCGGCACCGCCGAGGAGACATGATTCAGACATATAAAATCATGCATGAAATCGATCGATTGCAAATATCTGACTTATTCGAGCGAGCACCAGTACCAGGCACCCGCGGTCATGCCCTCAAGATTTTCAAGCAACACAGCACCCGCCTATGCAGGACGAACTTCTTCTCTCAGAGAGTGGTATCCGATTGGAACTCTCTCCCCGAGGGTGTGGCCACAGCCCCCTCCGTCAACTCTTTCAAGGCACGCCTTGACCGCCTCGGGACCGCCCACCAATACGACCTTCCGTCCGACCCCTGATCTTTCCCCCGGGCATGCCTCCAGCAGTGGTTTATAGTCTAAACGCCCAGATTGGACCTACAGGCTCTAGCCTTATTCCCAATATATTACTATTACTATTGCTATTATATGACCACCAACCATAAAATATATTTTTTTTCCATGATAGTTAGATTTTTCCATGTGTCAATTTCCCAGAACTTTAAAACAAAGATGGCTATGTGTTGCACAACAGTGAACTTTGGTAATGTATTCACACCATAATTTTCCCTTTCGTTTATTAAAACAATAACTTTAGAGCCTTATTATTTTTAATTGTAGATGAGTTAAATTGGGAGAGCATTACCTCGTTTAAATTACCCATTGCATTCACCCGATTTTCCAATGGCATAACCGGTCGCTTCTTGAAATATGAATATCAAACACCCTTTACGATCCTAATACATCTTCAGAAATGCTAGGGACTGGATGATACCCATTTTCGAATATCTTACCCCACCCCCTTCCGTGCCCACCGCGCTTGTGTACACGTGATTTCTTTTTATTTCTTTGCTCCAATTTCTTCAACCCAACAGTTAAATATGAATATGAAGAACTCGTGAGTTTTCCAATATTAGCATCGGTGATTACAAGGTGTTAGAATCGTTGATGTGGATCTCAAGTTTCGCCATCAGACTGCCACAGCGGCGAAGAAGGCCAGCAGCATCCTCGCTGTCATCAAGAGATCGTTTTACGTTTTGGATGAAGTCTCGCCGCCCCTGCTCCACAAGGCATACGTCCGCCCTCATTTAGAATACTGCAACACGGTGTGGGGCCCCTACTCAAGACGGACAAAGAATTGATAGAAAGGGTGCAGAGACGAGCCACTAAGCTAGTACCCGGGAAAAGGGATTTAAGCTACCCAGATAGGCTACGCCACCTAAAACTCCCAAGCCTCCACTACCGGCACCGCCGAGGAGACATGATTCAGACATATAAAATCATGCATGAAATCGATCGATTGCAAATATCTGACTTATTCGAGCGAGCACCAGTACCAGGCACCCGCGGTCATGCCCTCAAGATTTTCAAGCAACACAGCACCCGCCTATGCAGGACGAACTTCTTCTCTCAGAGAGTGGTATCCGATTGGAACTCTCTCCCCGAGGGTGTGGCCACAGCCCCCTCCGTCAACTCTTTCAAGGCACGCCTTGACCGCCTCGGGACCGCCCACCAATACGACCTTCCGTCCGACCCCTGATCTTTCCCCCGGGCATGCCTCCAGCAGTGGTTTATAGTCTAAACGCCCAGATTGGACCTACAGGCTCTAGCCTTATTCCCAATATATTACTATTACTATTGCTATTATATGACCACCAACCATAAAATATATTTTTTTTCCATGATAGTTAGATTTTTCCATGTGTCATTTTCCCAGAACTTTAAAACAATGATGGCTATGTGTTGCACAACAGTGAACTTTGGTAATGTATTCACACCATAATTTTCCCTTTCGTTTATTAAAACAATAACTTTAGAGCCTTATTATTTTTAATTGTAGATGAGTTAAATTGGGAGAGCATTACCTCGTTTAAATTACCCATTGCATTCACCCGATTTTCCAATGGCATAACCGGTCGCTTCTTGAAATATGAATATCAACACCCTTTACGATCCTAATACATCTTCAGAAATGCTAGGGACTGGATGATACCCATTTTCGAATATCTTACCCCACCCCCTTCCGTGCCCACCGCGCTTGTGTACACGTGATTCTTTTTATTTCTTTGCTCCAATTTCTTCAAACCCAACAGTTAAATATGAATATGAAGAACTCGTGAGTTTTCCAATATTAGCATCGGTGATTACAAGGTGTTAGAATCGTTGATGTGGATCTCAAGTTTCGCCATCAGACTGCCACAGCGGCGAAGAAGGCCAGCAGCATCCTCGCTGTCATCAAGAGATCGTTTTACGTTTTGGATGAAGTCTCGCCGCCCCTGCTCCACAAGGCATACGTCCGCCCTCATTTAGAATACTGCAACACGGTGTGGGGCCCCTACTCAAGACGGACAAAGAATTGATAGAAAGGGTGCAGAGACGAGCCACTAAGCTAGTACCCGGGAAAAGGGATTTAAGCTACCCAGATAGGCTACGCCACCTAAAACTCCCAAGCCTCCACTACCGGCACCGCCGAGGAGACATGATTCAGACATATATATATAAAATCATGCATGAAATCGATCGATTGCAAATATCTGACTTATTCGAGCGAGCACCAGTACCAGGCACCCGCGGTCATGCCCTCAAGATTTTCAAGCAACACAGCACCCGCCTATGCAGGACGAACTTCTTCTCTCAGAGAGTGGTATCCGATTGGAACTCTCTCCCCGAGGGTGTGGCCACAGCCCCCTCCGTCAACTCTTTCAAGGCACGCCTTGACCGCCTCGGGACCGCCCACCAATACGACCTTCCGTCCGACCCCTGATCTTTCCCCCGGGCATGCCTCCAGCAGTGGTTTATAGTCTAAACGCCCAGATTGGACCTACAGGCTCTAGCCTTATTCCCAATATATTACTATTACTATTGCTATTATATGACCACCAACCATAAAATATATTTTTTTTCCATGATAGTTAGATTTTTCCATGTGTCAATTTCCCAGAACTTTAAAACAAAGATGGCTATGTGTTGCACAACAGTGAACTTTGGTAATGTATTCACACCATAATTTTCCCTTTCGTTTATTAAAACAATAACTTTAGAGCCTTATTATTTTTAATTGTAGATGAGTTAAATTGGGAGAGCATTACCTCGTTTAAATTACCCATTGCATTCACCCGATTTTCCAATGGCATAACCGGTCGCTTCTTGAAATATGAATATCAACACCCTTTACGAAATACATCTTCAGAAATGCTAGGGACTGGATGATACCCATTTTCGAATATCTTACCCCACCCCCTTCCGTGCCCACCGCGCTTGTGTACACGTGATTTCTTTTTATTTCTTTGCTCCAATTTCTTCAACCCAACAGTTAAATATGAATATGAAGAACTCGTGAGTTTTCCAATATTAGCATCGGTGATTACAAGGTGTTAGAATCGTTGATGTGGATCTCAAGTTTCGCCATCAGACTGCCACAGCGGCGAAGAAGGCCAGCAGCATCCTCGCTGTCATCAAGAGATCGTTTTACGTTTTGGATGAAGTCTCGCCGCCCCTGCTCCACAAGGCATACGTCCGCCCTCATTTAGAATACTGCAACACGGTGTGTGGGGCCCCTACTCAAGACGGACAAAGAATTGATAGAAAGGGTGCAGAGACGAGCCACTAAGCTAGTACCCGGGAAAAGGGATTTAAGCTACCCAGATAGGCTACGCCACCTAAAACTCCCAAGCCTCCACTACCGGCACCGCCGAGGAGACATGATTCAGACATATAAAATCATGCATGAAATCGATCGATTGCAAATATCTGACTTTTTCGAGCGAGCACCAGTACCAGGCACCCGCGGTCATGCCCTCAAGATTTTCAAGCAACACAGCACCCGCCTATGCAGGACGAACTTCTTCTCTCAGAGAGTGGTATCCGACTGGAACTCTCTCCCCGAGGGTGTGGCCACAGCCCCCTCCGTCAACTCTTTCAAGGCACGCCTTGACCGCCTCTGGACCGCCCACCAATACGACCTTCCGTCCGACCCCTGATCTTTCCCCCGGGCATGCCTCCAGCAGTGGTTTATAGTCTAAACGCCCAGATTGGACCTACAGGCTCTAGCCTTATTCCCAATATATTACTATTACTATTGCTATTATATGACCACCAACCATAAAATATATATTTTTTTTCCATGATAGTTAGATTTTTCCATGTGTCATTTTCCCAGAACTTTAAAACAATGATGGCTATGTGTTGCACAACAGTGAACTTTGGTAATGTATTCACACCATAATTTTCCCTTTCGTTTATTAAAACAATAACTTTAGAGCCTTATTATTTTTAATTGTAGATGAGTTAAATTGGGAGAGCATTACCTCGTTTAAATTACCCATTGCATTCACCCGATTTTCCAATGGCATAACCGGTCGCTTCTTGAAATATGAATATCAACACCCTTTACGATCCTAATTCATCTTCAGAAATGCTAGGGACTGGATGATACCCATTTTCGAATATCTTACCCCACCCCCTTCCGTGCCCACCGCGCTTGTGTACACGTGATTTCTTTTTATTTCTTTGCTCCAATTTCTTCAACCCAACAGTTAAATATGAATATGAAAAACTCGTGAGTTTTCCAATATTAGCATCGGTGATTACAAGGTGTTAGAATCATATGAAGAAAACTGCTTTCGCGACCCTTGCAGCGAACTGATTGCCATGTAAAACCACGTGCAGAATTTGACTCGAATGTTTACTTGTATTGAGTAGTAATTTTTAGAACTATGTTTTTGGCGTAAGGAGACTCCCGAGAATCTCGGGACTTGGTGAATCAGTTATGAGAAAGGGGTATGCTGTAAGGAACAGGAAGCGGCCCCTTGCGGGAGAAAATGCTTCTGTAAGCCATTTCCATGACCATTTGTTTTTCTCTCCACGATCTAAGGCTTTAGTGTCATACCCCGCAGGTAGAAACTTCATTTTCGTAAGTTTTTCACACGTTTTCAATGATCTTTAATGTTTGAATAACACCTACGCTGACACTTTGTTTGCAAATAAATTGTAAGCCTTTGTTCTTTAAAATAGCGTTTTTATTACAATATACGACGGGCCAATCAAAACTGACGTAGTAAACTCAGCAAGTTCGCGGTTATTTTTGTAAGGACCGCGTCTGCCATATATGGAAACTTTCGTGATTCTTCGCAATGCCGTTAATCTTCCGATCGATTCGATTGGTCGAGCAGCAAGTATTGTTTTCCCGCCTATTTCCGTGAAATATACGTTACAGCGTCGTTTCAAAATACCGCAGTGTTCGGATAAGACAATAATAACATAAGTTATCTCGGATCTATACGAACGTCGAAGTGTCGAATAAGCGATGGAAAATATATTTCAAGGTCCTAGCCTAACCCCCCTCCCACACTCCCCTCCAAATTTTCTCAACGGTTATCGACGAACTGGAAAATCGACCCTCCGGGAATATGAAAATCCGGAATTTCCTGATAAATCCGGAAAACTTTTACCCATGTATATATATATAGATATATATATATATATATATATATATATATATAGATATATATATATATATATATATATATAGATATATAGATATATATATATATATCTATATATATCTCATATATATATATATATATATAGATATATATATATATATATATATATATATATATATATATATATATATATATATATATATATATATATATATATATATATATATATATATATATATATATATATACATATATATATATATACCTATATAAAGAAACAATCTCAGGGTTCGACTTGTTCACTCTGAAAGGAAGTATTTCATTTAATAAATGTGTTGTTCAGTTTTGCATCTAGAGCTTATACCTTGTGGTCCATTGGATATCAATGGGATTATTTGGCTAGATAATGGAAATATATCCTTTAAAATTGCTTACCCAATGAAATATCGCTGATAGTTATTCTTGCGGGGCAGAATCCACCTTTAGTTAAACGAGCTAGCTTTTTAGCTATGCGATGGTAGCCCTTGCCAAAAACGTTCAAACTCTTTTGATCGTCCGCCTATGACTTAAGTCGCTCATCGTACGCTCTATGGCGCATAGTTAATTATCTTAAACACATTTGGTTGCCCTGGCAAATTTACATAGCTTGTTTGATGTTGGGTGAGTGGGGGTGATGACGCCCCCTAACTCTGTATTCACCCAAATGTACCAAGTGCGAAAAATGCAATCAAAAATGCAATCAACTGCTATTCACCGTTGGCTTTTAAATCCTACAAGATGATGACATGTAATTATCAACCTAATAGTTATAGCTACTGCAAAGACATTTGCATGTGAATGATGGTCCTTTATATCGCTGAATGTGTCGCGAAAAACAGTTGATACATTCCTTTTTTTTGTCAATGGAAAGCAATGTCTACGTATGGTATATCCAATTGCCTCGGGATAACTTTAGGTATGATACACAATTTGTTTTATCCAAATCCGGGCAAGATCCCTCTCAGGCATCCTTTATACGTAAGCCAAACGAAGGCATTGCATTCGGCTTAATTATTTCTGGGATGGAATATCTATAATATGCTGTATTGTTTGGATATGTTTTGAGTTTCAATGCGTATTGGATGGCAAGCTGTTCCCGTCAGATGTGCAATGGTTGCTCGTTGGTATCACCATGCAGTCTTGCTATTGTCCATGTCCTAAAAGCTTCGACACATGATCGCAGAGCTTGTTTTTGTACGATTTCAAGACTTTTTAAAAAAGCCAACCTCGCCGAATCATAAATATTGGCACCATAATCAAGTTTGGACCGGATGAGAGAGCAATAAAGTGTCATGCTGGACACCACTTTTAGGAGTAACAATGTCCTCAAGCATTTTGGCCCTAGGTAGGCTATGTGGGCTATGTAATTAAGTTTGCGGTCACGAATAAGACCAAGACACTAAGTCCCTTCCACCATAAGGAAAGCACTTCTATCAATAGATCAAGTGGGGTCAGGATGTAGACCCAGATGTTACGAAACTGCATGCAAACAGGTTTGGTTTTGAGAAAGCCAATCTGGTCAGCCCTTCACTGTATGCTATTTAGACTGAGTTTGAGTTGTCTCTCAACAATGGTTTGCTTATTCATGAATTTGTAAGAAACGATGAACAATCAACTTCCGGTTTGACAGACTTAATAACATTATTGATCTTGACATTAAAAAGGGTGACGGATAAAATGCTTCCCCATGGGACACCCATTTCCTGATTGTGATGATCAGAAAGCGTGGTATTAACGCGAATTTTAAAGTACCCTGTTGGTAAAAAAACTGCTCAGTAAACGTGGTCATAGGGCCTTATGGGCCCATTAAATTTAAATACGATAAAATACTGTGCTTTAATGTTGTGTCGTATGCACAAAGTAAACACATAACAGACTAAACGCGCCCCCCCCCCCCCTCGCTTGTAAATGTATCACAGATGATTGTTCCAAAGTGGACAGGCTAATCCGTTGGGCTACTCCCATGTAGGAATTTGCTTTGATGTTTTGTAATAAGTTGGTTCAGTTCCATGTTCTTGCAGACGCAGCTAGTCATAGGAATGGGATGGTATTTGGCCGGATTGGTGCAAAACGGATCCTCTGACACGCGTGTGCAATCAAACGATAATGAAATTCGCAGTGTATAGAGACAACCCGATATTGTAGATATAAATTCAATAGCTTAAACTGGAAATTGTAATGCAAATAAATAATACTCATTACTTTGCATTACAGAATGACGCTTCTATTTCGCAAACATTGAAGTTAAAGAAGTTATTTAGAATTGATAGAGCGTATTGAATTAACGGTTAACTTTTATAAATAATGACACAAACTACTGGCTGAGGTGTAAATACAACTGTGCTTCCAAAGATTTTTTCTATGTTGCCTACTGCTATGACCTTGAGATTTTTGAATCATGCAATTCGGTTGGGACATCGTAGTCGTTGAATTTGTAAACGTAAATGAACCGTTTCATGACGTTTCA
>CM067351.1:10958672-11011172 GCA_034190875.2 Urechis unicinctus
ATTATGTCAATCAGGCAAAATAAACCGGTCACTAGAACCTGATGCATAGCCAGGAAAATTTAGAAGGAGAAACATGCATATGAGCATAATTAAACATAAAGCCCAAACCAGAATTTAAATATCACCTAGTGGATTGCACAGGTGGTAGATTAATAGCCTTAAGCCGACTCCCTGGTTGTTTGTGTAGATGCTAATTTCGAAAGGTTTAGTGGTCGTTCGCCATCAATTGCGTATCCTCTCAGGCATAAAAACAATGTATGTAAGATTCTACAACAAACCCGACAACCAAGCATGCAATATTCTTAATAATTGCTCACTTGTCATATCGGTTTACATTATGCGACATGCTATATCCAATCATTTTATGATAATGATGGTTATTCGATTAAGAATACGCATACGTCAATCGCGTGCATTTCTTGTCAGAAACCCCAATGACAGTTTCTCACAACAAGCGTATGCATTTAAAGCCAAGCAGGCGACAAAAAGCCTGATGCGATAAGAAATAGATTTCCGACAGGACCACGATTTGCGTGATGAGAGCAGCGCATCGTAGATGTGCAATACAAGTGCCACTCGCGCAACTCCGTAGTAAGAATAACTCTTCTAGGATCCATACAGATGCGACAGTCTTATCCATCATGCCACTTTTAAGCTAGCCTATGGGGATACTTTTGACTGGCATACAAGGCGAAATGTCGAACCTCAACGTGCGATCAACCTGACTATGCACTAAACATGTCCTCGTTCAGTAGGGAATCGAATTATTTTTATTTGACAGTTTATCAGTGCACCAATGCAGTAAGAATGGGTTTTGTGACATACCGATGTATAGCTTAATACGGTGTAAAATGTTATCGGAATATGAAGCTTACGAATTATACAGTTGTCTACATTTGTCGATCCCCACGAACTGTTTTTCACCTTTATTTTGATGTGCCTTGAAATATTGGTCTGTCTGTCAAAAACATTATAGTTGACATTGTTACCTAAATCCCCCGTCAACAATTTCGTCGCTCACATTAATGGGATTTCCTTTGTCAAAGGTTCAAAGCACTTAACGTAAAACCGATTCCACTGCACTATATTGAATATATGAAAGATAAAATATATATATTGATTATATATTGCATTTGGTGTTGTTTGTAACCCCAGAATGGTGAGCTTACTGAACGAACTTTCTTTTGCCACAATACGTTACAAATGCTTCCCCAATATTCACGGATAAACAGATGCACTCTTGCTGATAGTACGTTTGTCAGACTCAATTATGGATGACGACATTCGTCAATTACGCGTCATTGTTTTCGTCCGAATCTATGAAAGATAAAAATGCCCCTCACTGAGGTTCGCCGTGATATTCAAAACAACAGTCTTCAATACACTGTTGAGTCACACATCCGAATCAGTATTCTCAATAGACTAAACTGTTCTCATTTTGAACAAGCTATATATATGACTCGCCGGTTCAGTTATATCAGCATATATCAACCATGGAGTGCTTTGCTATTTTATCGGCGCTTTCATGTGCACTCTACGCACCTGCTGCCCGATGTCTATTCGAAGAAGAGAATCTATGTTCTTGCATAACGATAACATAGTGTTTACAATGTAGGGGTAAACAATCTGTGGTTCTCTGTATAGATATTAGCTCAATGTTAACACAATCCAAGTTTAGGATGTCAATTGACCGATATCCATCGAATTACAAGAATTTGCATTCTTTTTCGATAGATTGAGGCACGGCATCACCGGCAGGACACTGACACTGTATATCATAAAATGATACTAGTACATTTAATCGGCATCGCAAAAATGCTGAGTTCATAGCATATATATATATCCATAGATGAAATCTGACTGAACATGCCTGTCATTGTGATTTGTTACTTATTCCACTCACAACGACCATTGAGTGTAGGCGCACACGGTTGGCCAACAATCATTGAAGGGTAAATTGGAGACAAAGTAACAACAACGTATCAACGAAGCACCCTTGACAACAATTCGCATTCTAAGCTGATCTTAACTCTAATCAACTTTGATCATAGGTCAAGCTGTTTCATTCTTTAAGCAAATAATTAATGGGCCATATAAGATCATATATTTTAATGTAATCATCATGCGGACTCATTCTTTGTCAAGCGTTCATTTTACAAGAAGTGCAATTGTCACTATTGTAAATGTAAAATTTGAGAATGCGTCACCATCAACTCGGCAGATTACTTAGATAAAAGTCTTTACATTAAATTTCAGACAAACGCCTCTTACCCTGATCGACTCAACAGTTCTGCAGTTACTATTGCTCCTGAGTTGCCTGATATTTACATATTCTGAAGTTCGCAGAAATGTAACTGACTGTTAAGCTAACTTTAGCATATATTCAAGCAGGGCAATTGACAACAGTCAAGAAAATACTGGCTTGTCAGAGTAACATCCATAGAAAAAAGATATTGTCATAGACTAATACATACATAATTAATAGATATCCCGTTGTAATACCGTACGCAAACAATCATGCTTTACTTTCTTGTGGATTGTTTTGAGAAGATCAAACATTAACCATTGGGATAATGCTGCTCATTTATTTTATATTTAAAAACCCGATAGAGCTACCCATCACCGGTTAGCTGGCAAGCGTATAGTCGTATAGCGCTGGCATTGGTCAACATATTGCTTGTTAACAGAACGCACGAAACTACATAATCATATTCAGTGGTGTCCCTTAAGAGTAGGTACCCGTTCTCGTAGCAAAACACATAGATGAATTAAGTAGTGCCATAATGTTAAGAACATGTGGCTAAACTTTACTTCATATGAAAACCAAACCCCAGACCACTGAAATCTTGCATATAGCATAAAAATGAGGAACCATTTCTTTTAAATTCAGGAAATGTAAAACCTGTAAGAGAAACGAACTCATTGAATATCAATATCAATAGATAACTTTCTGGTTTTCACAGGAGCATCCATGGCTTCATCATGTAACTAGAATCACGGCCATAATCAGTTTGGTGTCAAAGCTAGTTTGGACAATATATTTCCGTTAACGTTTCTATTCAATTTTCCAACCGCATTTACTTTTATAGTTTCTGCCACACATGCCGCATTCAAGCGCATCCTGTTTGGCGAAATGAAACGAAACCGCAATAGCAAGCGTCTAAATATCAGATAGTAGGCTTTGTGGCGCTGTGAACAACCACAGCATGCAAAATTGACATCCGTTAAGTTCTTCCGTCATGCAACTATCAATATCACTTGAGTAATAAAAAATTGACGGTTAATATATATACCCTAAATATTATGACTGTTGTAGCCTAATTATTATGTCAAAGCTTGTTTTCTGTTTAAAGCATATTGAAACCTGATTGCGTCGAGCTTGTTTTCTTTTATTAAACATGGGAGACCATGGTCATGGGAGACCTGATGCCCTCCGATACACGTTTTGAAAAACATTCGCTGGACAATTAGTGTCAATCAGGCGAAAATAGAACCTGTGCACTAGAACCTGATGTCATAGCCAGGTAAAATTAGAATGATAAAACAATGGCATATGAGCATAATTAAACATGAAAGCCCAAAAGCCAGATATTAAATATCACCTATTGGATTGCACAGGTGGTAGATTAATAAGCCTTAAGCCGACGTCCTGGTTGTTGTGTAGATGCTATATTAAGAAAGGTTAGCTGGTCGTTCGCCAGCAATTGCGTATACTCACTGCATAAAAACAATGTAGGTAAGATTCTACACCGACAGACAAGCATGCAATATTCTTAATAATTGCTCACTTTCATATGGATCTGTTTTATGATGACATTAAATAAGGCATTGCAATGACACGCATTGCATGTCGATCATTGTCTACGCATAATGAATACTATAATGTGTACTGTCATGCATAATTACCACTAAGATTAACAAAAAATGAAAAACTATTCCTTGTTTATATACGCTCACGGTTATATAATCTAGTAATGTAAGGCCTCTAAACGCAATATCTTGTGATATCAGCTCGTGTGCTGTGTGTTGTTGGCGACCTTTATCCCATGGAGAAAGATTTACGCACACAGGAACCCTCTGCCCTCAATGAAGCCGAAACCAATCCTAGACTCATCATGTGTAATATCGATTATGCTCGATAATTACTGATGGTTATCAAACATTGTTCGTGCCCTCTGAACTGAATCAGTCGCGAAATGCGAAAAGTCCTCATAAATAAACCACAACGTTAACTGTTCCCTAGTATGTCAAAAAGATCAGTTCAATCAATGCCAGCGAAAATGTAACATGTGTCAAAGCGACATCATGTGTGTCCGCAAAGCTTATTGAAGCTTATTGTAGGCAACATGTGTCTGTATCGCCTTCCATTAACATATTAGAATGATTAATAGTTTGAAATGTGCATATAAAAATCATCATTTTAATTTGCACTTCACTTCCAAATTTTAGAGTATAATGCATCAAACAATGTATATATATATATATATATATATATATATATATATATATATATATATATATATATATATATATATATATATATATATATATATATATATATATATATATATATATATATATTTATGTGAATACGATACCAATCGGTTTACATTATGCGACATGCTATATCCAATCATTTTATGATAATGATGGTTATTCGATTAAGAATACGCATACGTCAATCGCGTGCATTTCTTGTCAGAAACCAAATGACAGTTTCTCACAACAAGCGTATGCATTTAAAGCCAAGCAGGCGACAAAAAGCCTGATGCGATAAGAAATAGATTTCCGACAGGACCACGATTTGCGTGATGAGAGCAGCGCATCGTAGATGTGCAATACAAGTGTCACTCGCGCAGCTCCGTAGTAAGAATAACTCTTCTAGGATCCATACAGATGCGACAGTCTTATCCATCATGCCACTTTTAAGCTAGCCTATGGGGATACTCTTGACTGGCATACAAGGCGAAATGTCGAACCTCAACGTGCGATCAACCTGACTATGCACTAAACATGTCCTCGTTCAGTAGGGAATCGAATTATTTTTATTTGACAGTTTATCAGTGCACCAATGGCAGTAAGAATGGGTTTTGTGACATACCGATGTATAGCTTAATACGGTGTAAAATGTTATCGGAATATGAAGCTTACGAATTATACAGTTGTCTACATTTGTCGATCCCCACGAACTGTTTTTCACCTTTATTTTGATGTGCCTTGAAATATTGGTCTGTCTGTCAAAAACATTATAGTTGACATTGTTACCTAAATCCCCCGTCAACAATTTCGTCGCTCACATTAATGGGATTTCCTTTGTCAAAGGTTCAAAGCACTTAACGTAAACCGATTCCACTGCACTATATTGAATATATGAAAGATAAAATATATATATTGATTATATATTGCATTTGGTGTTGTTGTAACCCCAGAATGGTGAGCTTACTGAACGAACTTTCTTTTGCCACAATACGTTACAAATGCTTCCCCAATATTCACGGATAAACAGATGCACTCTTGCTGATAGTACGTTTGTCAGACTCAATTATGGATGACGACATTCGTCAATTACGCGTCATTGTTTTCGTCCGAATCTATGAAAGATAAAAATGCCCCTCACTGAGGTTCGCCGTGATATTCAAAACAACAGTCTTCAATACACTGTTGAGTCACACATCCGAATCAGTATTCTCAATAGACTAAACTGTTCTCATTTTGAACAAGCTATATATATGACTCGCCGGTTCAGTTATATCAGCATATATCAACCATGGAGTGCTTTGCTATTTTATCGGCGCTTTCATGTGCACTCTACGCACCTGCTGCCCGATGTCTATTCGAAGAAGAGAATCTATGTTCTTGCATAACGATAACATAGTGTTTACAATGTAGGGGTAAACAATCTGTGGTTCTCTGTATAGATATTAGCTCAATGTTAACACAATCCAAGTTTAGGATGTTAATTGACCGATATCCATCGAATTACAAGAATTTGCATTCTTTTTCGATAGATTGAGGCACGGCATCACCGGCAGGACACTGACACTGTATATCATAAAATGATACTAGTACATTTAATCGGCATCGCAAAAATGCTGAGTTCATAGCATATATATATATCCATAGATGAAATCTGACTGAACATGCCTGTCATTGTGATTTGTTACTTATTCCACTCACAACGACCATTGAGTGTAGGCGCACACGGTTGGCCAACAATCATTGAAGGGTAAATTGGAGACAAAGTAACAACAACGTATCAACGAAGCACCCTTGACAACAATTCGCATTCTAAGCTGATCTTAACTCTAATCAACTTTGATCATAGGTCAAGCTGTTTCATTCTTTAAGCAAATAATTAATGGGCCATATAAGATCATATATTTTAATGTAATCATCATGCGGACTCATTCTTTGTCAAGCGTTCATTTTACAAGAAGTGCAATTGTCACTATTGTAAATGTAAAATTTGAGAATGCGTCACCATCAACTCGGCAGATTACTTAGATAAAAGTCTTTACATTAAATTTCAGACAAACGCCTCTTACCCTGATCGACTCAACAGTTCTGCAGTTACTATTGCTCCTGAGTTGCCTGATATTTACATATTCTGAAGTTCGCAGAAATGTAACTGACTGTTAAGCTAACTTTAGCATATATTCAAGCAGGGCAATTGACAACAGTCAAGAAAATACTGGCTTGTCAGAGTAACATCCATAGAAAAAAGATATTGTCATAGACTAATACATACATAATTAATAGAGATCCCGTTGTAATACCGTACGCAAACAATCATGCTTTACTTTCTTGTGGATTGTTTTGAGAAGATCAAACATTAACCATTGGGATAATGCTGCTCATTTTTTTTATATTTAAAAACCCGATAGAGCTACCCATCACCGGTTAGCTGGCAAGCGTATAGTCGTATAGCGCTGGCATTGGTCAACATATTGCTTGTTAACAGAACGCACGAAACTACATAATCATATTCAGTGGTGTCCCTTAAGAGTAGGTACCCGTTCTCGTAGCAAAACACATAGATGAATTAAGTAGTGCCATAATGTTAAGAACATGTGGCTAAACTTTACTTCATATGAAAACCAAACCCCAGACCACTGAAATCTTGCATATAGCATAAAAATGAGGAACCATTTCTTTTAAATTCAGGAAATGTAAAACCTGTAAGAGAAACGAACTCATTGAATATCAATATCAATAGATAACTTTCTGGTTTTCACAGGAGCATCCATGGCTTCATCATGTAACTAGAATCACGGCCATAATCAGTTTGGTGTCAAAGCTAGTTTGGACAATATATTTCCGTTAACGTTTCTATTCAATTTTCCAACCGCATTTACTTTTATAGTTTCTGCCACACATGCCGCATTCAAGCGCATCCTGTTTGGCGAAATGAAACGAAACCGCAATAGCAAGCGTCTAAATATCAGATAGTAGGCTTTGTGGCGCTGTGAACAACCACAGCATGCAAAATTGACATCCGTTAAGTTCTTCCGTCATGCAACTATCAATATCACTTGAGTAATAAAAAATTGACGGTTAATATATATACCCTAAATATTATGACTGTTGTAGCCTAATTATTATGTCAAAGCTTGTTTTCTGTTTAAAGCATATTGAAACCTGATTGCGTCGAGCTTGTTTTCTTTTATTAAACATGGGAGACCATGGTCATGGGAGACCTGATGCCCTCCGATACACGTTTTGAAAAACATTCGCTGGACAATTAGTGTCAATCAGGCGAAAATAGAACCTGTGCACTAGAACCTGATGTCATAGCCAGGTAAAATTAGAATGATAAAACAATGGCATATGAGCATAATTAAACATGAAAGCCCAAAAGCCAGATATTAAATATCACCTATTGGATTGCACAGGTGGTAGATTAATAAGCCTTAAGCCGACGTCCTGGTTGTTGTGTAGATGCTATATTAAGAAAGGTTAGCTGGTCGTTCGCCAGCAATTGCGTATACTCACTGCATAAAAACAATGTAGGTAAGATTCTACACCGACAGACAAGCATGCAATATTCTTAATAATTGCTCACTTTCATATGGATCTGTTTTATGATGACATTAAATAAGGCATTGCAATGACACGCATTGCATGTCGATCATTGTCTACGCATAATGAATACTATAATGTGTACTGTCATGCATAATTACCACTAAGATTAACAAAAAATGAAAACTATTCCTTGTTTATACGCTCACGGTTATATAATCTAGTAATGTAAGGCCTCTAAACGCAATATCTTGTGATATCAGCTCGTGTGCTGTGTGTTGTTGGCGACCTTTATCCCATGGAGAAAGATTTACGCACACAGGAACCCTCTGCCCTCAATGAAGCCGAAACCAATCCTAGACTCATCATGTGTAATATCGATTATGCTCGATAATTACTGATGGTTATCAAACATTGTTCGTGCCCTCTGAACTGAATCAGTCGCGAAATGCGAAAAGTCCTCATAAATAAACCACAACGTTAACTGTTCCCTAGTATGTCAAAAAGATCAGTTCAATCAATGCCAGCGAAAATGTAACATGTGTCAAAGCGACATCATGTGTGTCCGCAAAGCTTATTGAAGCTTATTGTAGGCAACATGTGTCTGTATCGCCTTCCATTAACATATTAGAATGATTAATAGTTTGAAATGTGCATATAAAAATCATCATTTTAATTTGCACTTCACTTCCAAATTTTAGAGTATAATGCATCAAACAATGTATATATATATATATATATATATATATATATATATATATATATATATATATATATATATATATATATATATATATATATATATATATCTATATATATAAATATATATATATATATATTTATGTGAATACGATACCAATCGGTTTACATTATGCGACATGCTATATCCAATCATTTTATGATAATGATGGTTATTCGATTAAGAATACGCATACGTCAATCGCGTGCATTTCTTGTCAGAAACCAAATGACAGTTTCTCACAACAAGCGTATGCATTTAAAGCCAAGCAGGCGACAAAAAGCCTGATGCGATAAGAAATAGATTTCCGACAGGACCACGATTTGCGTGATGAGAGCAGCGCATCGTAGATGTGCAATACAAGTGTCACTCGCGCAGCTCCGTAGTAAGAATAACTCTTCTAGGATCCATACAGATGCGACAGTCTTATCCATCATGCCACTTTTAAGCTAGCCTATGGGGATACTCTTGACTGGCATACAAGGCGAAATGTCGAACCTCAACGTGCGATCAACCTGACTATGCACTAAACATGTCCTCGTTCAGTAGGGAATCGAATTATTTTTATTTGACAGTTTATCAGTGCACCAATGGCAGTAAGAATGGGTTTTGTGACATACCGATGTATAGCTTAATACGGTGTAAAATGTTATCGGAATATGAAGCTTACGAATTATACAGTTGTCTACATTTGTCGATCCCCACGAACTGTTTTTCACCTTTATTTTGATGTGCCTTGAAATATTGGTCTGTCTGTCAAAAACATTATAGTTGACATTGTTACCTAAATCCCCCGTCAACAATTTCGTCGTTCACATTAATGGGATTTCCTTTGTCAAAGGTTCAAAGCACTTAACGTAAACCGATTCCACTGCACTATATTGAATATATGAAAGATAAAATATATATATTGATTATATATTGCATTTGGTGTTGTTGTAACCCCAGAATGGTGAGCTTACTGAACGAACTTTCTTTTGCCACAATACGTTACAAATGCTTCCCCAATATTCACGGATAAACAGATGCACTCTTGCTGATAGTACGTTTGTCAGACTCAATTATGGTTGACGACATTCGTCAATTACGCGTCATTGTTTTCGTCCGAATCTATGAAAGATAAAAATGCCCCTCACTGAGGTTCGCCGTGATATTCAAAACAACAGTCTTCAATACACTGTTGAGTCACACATCCGAATCAGTATTCTCAATAGACTAAACTGTTCTCATTTTGAACAAGCTATATATATGACTCGCCGGTTCAGTTATATCAGCATATATCAACCATGGAGTGCTTTGCTATTTTATCGGCGCTTTCATGTGCACTCTACGCACCTGCTGCCCGATGTCTATTCGAAGAAGAGAATCTATGTTCTTGCATAACGATAACATAGTGTTTACAATGTAGGGGTAAACAATCTGTGGTTCTCTGTATAGATATTAGCTCAATGTTAACACAATCCAAGTTTAGGATGTTAATTGACCGATATCCATCGAATTACAAGAATTTGCATTCTTTTTCTATAGATTGAGGCACGGCATCACCGACAGGACACTGACACTGTATATCATAAAATGATACTAGTACATTTAATCGGCATCGCAAAAATGCTGAGTTCATAGCATATATATATATCCATAGATGAAATCTGACTGAACATGCCTGTCATTGTGATTTGTTACTTATTCCACTCACAACGACCATTGAGTGTAGGCGCACACGGTTGGCCAACAATCATTGAAGGGTAAATTGGAGACAAAGTAACAACAACGTATCAACGAAGCACCCTTGACAACAATTCGCATTCTAAGCTGATCTTAACTCTAATCAACTTTGACAATAGGACAAGTTGTTTCATTCTTTAAGCAAATAATTAATGGGCCATATAAGATCATATATTTTAATGTAATCATCATGCGGACTCATTCTTTGTCAAGCGTTCATTTTACAAGAAGTGCAATTGTCACTATTGTAAATGTAAAATTTGAGAATGCGTCACCATCAACTCGGCAGATTACTTAGATAAAAGTCTTTACATTAAATTTCAGACAAACGCCTCTTACCCTGATCGACTCAACAGTTCTGCAGTTACTATTGCTCCTGAGTTGCCTGATATTTACATATTCTGAAGTTCGCAGAAAAATGTAACTGACTGTTAAGCTAACTTTAGCATATATTCAAGCAGGGCAATTGACAACAGTCAAGAAAATACTGGCTTGTCAGAGTAACATCCATAGAAAAAAGATATTGTCATAGACTAATACATACATAATTAATAGATATCCCGTTGTAATACCGTACGCAAACAATCATGCTTTACTTTCTTGTGGATTGTTTTGAGAAGATCAAACATTAACCATTGGGATAATGCTGCTCATTTATTTTATATTTAAAAACCCGATAGAGCTACCCATCACCGGTTAGCTGGCAAGCGTATAGTCGTATAGCGCTGGCATTGGTCAACATATTGCTTGTTAACAGAACGCACGAAACTACATAATCATATTCAGTGGTGTCCCTTAAGAGTAGGTACCCGTTCTCGTAGCAAAAACACATAGATGAATTAAGTAGTGCCATAATGTTAAGAACATGTGGCTAAACTTTACTTCATATGAAAAACCAAACCCCAGACCACTGAAATCTTGCATATAGCATAAAAATGAGGAACCATTTCTTTTAAATTCAGGAAATGTAAAACCTGTAAGAGAAACGAACTCATTGAATATCAATATCAATAGATAACTTTCTGGTTTTCACAGGAGCATCCATGGCTTCATCATGTAACTAGAATCACGGCCATAATCAGTTTGGTGTCAAAGCTAGTTTGGACAATATATTTCCGTTAACGTTTCTATTCAATTTTTCAACCGTATTTACTTTTATAGTTTCTGCCACACATGCCGCATTCAAGCGCATCCTGTTTGGCGAAATGAAACGAAACCGCAATAGCAAGCGTCTAAATATCAGATAGTAGGCTTTGTGGCGCTGTGAATAACCACAGCATGCAAAATTGACATCCGTTAAGTTCTTCCTTCATGCAACTATCAATATCACTTGAGTAATAAAAAAATTATCCCATGGAGAAAGATCTACGCACACAGGAACCCTCTGCCCTCAATGAAGCCGAAACCAATCCTAGACTCATCATGTGTAATATCGATTATGCTCGATAATTACTGATGGTTATCAAACATTGTGCGTACCCTCTTAACTGAATCAGTCGCGAAATGCGAAATGTCCTCATAAATAAACCACAACGTTAACTGTTCCCTAGTATGTCAAAAAGATCAGTTCAATCAATGCTAGCAAAAATGTAACATGTGTCAAAGCGACATCATGCGTGTCCGCAAAGCTTATTCAAGCTTATTGTAGGCAACATGTGTCTGTATCGACTTCCATTAACATATTAGAATGATTAATAGTTTGAAATGTGCATATAAAAATCATCATTTTGATTTGCACTTCACTTCCAATTTTTAGTGTATAATGCATCAAACAATGTATATATATATATATATATATATATATATATATATATAGATATAGAGAGATATAGAGATTTAGAGGGAGGGAGAGAGATATAGACAAATATTTATATATATATTTATATATAGAAATATATATAGAGGGATATATATAAATATATAGATATCAATATATATAAATATATATATATATATATTTTATATATATATATATATACAAATATATATATATGTATTTATATATATATATATATATATATATATATATATATATATATCAGTTAAATCAATGCAAGCAAAAATGTAACGTGTCAAAGCGACATCATGCGTGTCCGCAAAGCTTATTCAAGCTTATTGTTACAAATATATATATATATATATATAATATATATATATATATATAGGTTTATATATATATGGAGATATATATAGATATATATTGTGTATATATATTTATATAGATACACAAATATATATCTCTCTATATAGATATTTTTTTTATATATATAGAGGGGAAATATCTATATCTAGATCTATATAGATATATATATATATATATATATATATATATATATATATATATATATATATATATATATATATATATATATATATATATATATATATATATTCTTTTTTTACCCATCTGGACTTCTGCATAAAGAAATATCATTTCCCATGGTGCCGAGACTAGGATTTGCCACAGCGGGGACAAGCAGATCGCATGAGCAACTGCCACAAAACCTATGCCTTCATCGACATTTATTGCAAGTCTTGTGAAGTTTTTGTTGGGAAGCTGTTGTTGGCCCTTAAAGAAGGGACTTCGTATTCTCATAGGGCACAGCGATTGGCACTATTCATTACTGTCCCGGGAGCATCCATTCATTTGCATAGCTATTGTTTGATTAATCTGGAAAAAGTCTATATTTTGCCAGGACGTAGATGCGAGTGCCATGATCTGATGGGTTGCCGTAAAGCCTTATAATCTCAAAAGAAGACTAAATTGTAACACGGGTAGATTCGATTTCCATGATTAGTTGTATCTGTTATCGCTTCACTGATTCTAAAGCATTCTAGCTCATGTTGATAATGAAAGAGAATAATTTGGACAATAACGCTAACGTGAGTGTGTGTTCGTTGATGTGCTCATGCTGGTTATTTAACATGTGAGTCTCAGTTAGTGAGCGTTGTTGTGTCTGTTTGCCAGCATGTGAGAGAACAAAGAGGGCCTGACAAGGAAGACAATATAAGTGTACACGATTAGATGTGTGGAGTTTGGCATCGTATATCATTAAAAAGGGTAGATTAGCATCAGCCTCCTCAGTTAAAACAATAATTTAAGTAATGCTTTCTCTCCGTACAAACCTGTTGTGTTCATGTGAAAAGACTACAATAGCTATGACATCCTACGTTGTATGTATGTAGCGAAGCTTAGAATATCGAGCATTTTCACATGTCACAGTCAATTCAGGAATGGAGAGCGTTTGGACATCAAGAGACCACATCGCCTATTTTTTTCGCCAAGTTCTAGCCATTTGCTTGAGAGGATTCTGAGGTTTGATGGCTATATTTCCTTCAAGTGCAAATTCCTTCTTTTTGTTATTAAATTAATACATCGGTTTCAGCGTATTACAGATCGGATAGTGCAAGCTCCAGGAATATATACAACCCGTTCCATTTGACCATAATGATATGCCAGGAATGAAAACGATTATGTTGGATCAATATATATTTAAACCATGTGAATATGATACCAATCGGTTTACAATATGCGCCATACCATATCCAATCATTTTATGATTATGTGAACAGTTATCAGATTTTGTATACGTACACGTCAATCGAGTGCATTTCTTGTCTGAAACCTAATGACAGTTTAACACAACAAACCGTATGCATTAAGAGCCAAGCAGGCGAAAAAACAAAGATTTCGATTGGACCACGATTTGCGTGATGAGAGCAGCGCATCGTAGATGTGCAATACAAATACCAGTCGCGCAACTCCGTAGTAAGAATAACTCTTCTGGGATCAATAAAGATGTGACAGTCTCATCCATTATGTCACCTTCAAGCTATCCCATAGGCAATACACATGACTGGCATACCAGGCCAAAACTCAAACCTCAACGTGCGATCAACCTGACTATGCACTAAACATGTCTTCGTTCAGTACAGAATCGAATTATTTTGATTTGACAGTTCATTGCACCCATGGCGGTAAGAATGGGTTTTGTGACATACCGATGTATAGCGCAATACGGTGTAAAATACGTTGACGACGTTGGAAAATATAACTTATGTGAAATATAATCCTACGATATATATATATATATATATATATATATATATATATATATATATATATATATATATATATATATATATATATATATATATATATATATATATATATATATATATATATATATATATATATATATAATATATATATATATATATATATATATATCTATATATATATATATATATATATATATATATATACAAGGGTAAGAGTTGAGAATTTTGAAAATCCTGAAAAAGCTGGGGGCCCGGGGGCCGCAGAGCCCCCGGTCAGGTCCAGGGGGAAGCCTTTTGCCAGGGGTCCAGGGGGCCGGATGCCCCCGAAAGGTCCTTGAACATAGCCATTTTTGTGGATATGAAATGCCTTTTCCAGGCTTTAATTTTAAATAATGAGGAGTATTGGAATAAGGTTTTTCAGACAAATATGACTATGAATAAGTATACTGATATACACGTGACACTACATACTGAAGAATATCCTGCATATGGCTTTTTAATTTCTTTTTCCTTAATGTAGATTTTATGATAGCAACAGCCTCATAGTTCTCCACTGTGAGACTGGCCCTGTCCTTCTCCACAATGTCGTCCATAATGTTAAAACTGGCCTCTACAAGTGGCCCACTAAAAATGGTCAGGAGAGCCGTCACCAAAGATTTCATTGCCGGATATCTGGGCTTTAATGTCGAGTCTTAAAGGAGTATTACGTACATGATTTGTCTTCACAATCCTTTTGTTCTTTTTGTGGTCAGTATAACTTCCGACGTGTTTTCTCAGTGCCGACTTTCCACTAGATCCGTGTTTCAACAGTTTATCACAACACTTGCAATATGCTTTCCCTGCAATGTCAGGTTTTCTTAGCCCGAACTCCATTTATCACCGTCAAAATCCACTTCCGTAAGCATTTTCGCCCGAAATGTGGCGCGCTCTCTCGCACTCACCTTTCGCATAACTCGTTCTAAGAATCATGGGATTGAACCGAAAGTAGTTCCAGCAAGATGGCAGCGTCTGTCAATGTTTGCGGTGTTTCTGATCGCTTCAGAATTTCAGACTCCAATGAAGATAACCTTGTCCAGGTTGAGACCCTATTATCTATGCTTTTCGTGTATGGAGGACAGGAAGCATTGTCACCTTCGGCTTCTGAATAATGTGACTCTGCAGAGAACCTACATGAATTTGTTGAAGGATGTATTTTTGATAGAAATGCCCCATGACTGTGAATACTAATTATGTGAGAATTGTATCAATAGATTGACCAAAACACTTCAGTGGAAAAGAGATGCCATTTCCATGTTCTATGTATTTCACACACAAAGCATAGATATTAATATTAGTAAATTAGAATAGCATGATATTATATGTGTGCATGATTGGTCATCAAGTTGTTAAGAAATGCAGATTCAACATGCTCATAATTAAATAGTTTTTATGGAGGTGTTCATGTGTTTACATTCATATTGCTAAGCAGGTTTCTTATGTCTGTCTTTTAATATAGTTGGGGACATTGCAATTGTTAATGTCGTAATGTTTTGCTTTCTCTCGCTCTATACTTGTTCGATGCTCATGTGATCTATTGGCCAACAGCTTACCGCCCTGCGTGGAGGTCACATGACTTTTAACTAATTGCTTAGCCGATAGGGATGGTAATCACTTCCTGTTGTGACTCTGTTCCTTGCACACACAATTTTGATTTTCCTATCCCACCCTCCACTGTTTTCCTGTCTTGTTGTAGTTTATTTAAATGTACAACCTTTTCATGTTGTGGTGGTGGTTTTCTCCCCCACCTTTGCTGTGTGCAATGTATTTTTGTTTATTGCATTTCTTATATGCACCTGGCTTAAATAAACAAGCCCATTTATCAACTCTAATCATGTTTTATCTTTCACAGCAAACTATTTACAAGGTTTTTGTTTTAACTCTCATAACTCATACAATTTCAGCCAACTTGATTTTATTATTTTCCCCCCTCCGACCAGCGCCGTTTCAACCTAAATAGGGGTGACTACCCCCGGCTCACGGGCATGCTTCAAGCAGTCGACTGGGACACTGAACACGACTGTCCAAGTGCGCAGGAAGACTGGACCCGTCTTGCCCAACACTTCGATACCGCCACCACCGAATGCATCCCCCGCTCAGCCCCCAAGCGCTCTAGGAAGCAGTTGTACACCACCCACGAGGTCGATCGTATGCGGAAAACCAAGAAAGCCCTCTGGCACACATACTGTGAGTCCCATAACCAATCTGACCATGTTAGCTACAAAAAGGTCAGGAATGCACTGCGATCGCTCTCCCGTCGACTCCGTACCGACTTCGAACGCCGTATTTTTGATGACGCGAAACACAACCCAAAGTCCATCTGGAGGTACATCAACTCGAGGCTTAAGACCCGATCTAAGGTTGACGATCTCATCCGCGAGGACGGAACCATCGCCAGCTCCGACTATGGTAAAGCGGAGACACTTAACTCTTTCTTCGCATCGGTATTCACTGTTGAAGACCTGTCCCACCCCCCGACTCTTCCACACCGCCCGGTCGACTATCCACTGTTCAACATCGAAATCTCGGAGAAGAAAATCGAAGAGAAGCTGAAGAAACTCTCGCCTAGTAAATCCCCTGGGCCCGACGGATGGCACCCCCACATCCTCAAGGAATGCTCCTCCGGACTGACCACCCCCCTCAAGAAGTGTTTCGAACTGTCCCTCACTGCTTCCGACTTCCCCGCTGAATGGAGAGTAGGCCATGTCACCCCAATCCATAAGAAGGGCTCCAGGAGATCGCCGTGCAACTACCGCCCAGTTAGCCTCACCGCTCTGGGATCGAGGGTTCTCGAGTCAAAAATACGCGACGCGATCATTGACCATATGAGCCGAAACAATCTCTTCGCAGATGAACAACAAGGTTTTGTGCCAGGCCGCTCCTGCACAACACAACTCTTATCAACCCTCGAAGCCTGGACCGACGCCCTCGACCATGGCAAGTGCGTCGACTGCATATACCTCGATTTCGCCAAAGCATTCGACTACGTCCACCACGGCCGCCTACTCAGCAAGCTAACAGCTTAAGGCATCGACGGCGCCTGCCACCAATGGATCAAGAAGTTCCTCGCAAATCGGCGCCAGCGAGTAGTAGTCAATGGCCAGCTGTCATCATGGCGTCCTGTGACGAGTGGAATCCCACAGGGATCGGTCCTCGGGCCGGTCCTATTCGTCATCTTCATTAACGACCTCCCAGACTGCACCCTCAACTTCTGCCACCTCTTTGCCGATGATTCGAAGATAAGCCGCCCCATTGCATCCCAAGCCGACCAGGATAGCATCCAAGACGACATCGACCGACTCGATAGCTGGTCCGCCACATGGCAGTTGCCATTCAACCGCCTCAAATGCAAGGTGCTGCATATTGGTCCGAACAACCCAGGCTACGGTTACCACATCGGCACTTCGGCGATCGAGCCCGTACAACATGAACGCGACCTCGGGGTAATCGTTGATGTGGATCTCAAGTTTCGCCATCAGACTGCCACAGCGGCGAAGAAGGCCAGCAGCATCCTCGCTGTCATCAAGAGATTGTTTTACGTTTTGGATGAAGTCTCGCTACCCCTGCTCCACAAGGCATACGTCCGCCCTCATTTAGAATACTGCAACACGGTGTGGGGGCCCCTACTCAAGACGGACAAAGAATTGATAGAAAGGGTGCAGAGACGAGCCACTAAGCTAGTACCCGGGAAAAGGGATTTAAGCTACCCAGATAGGCTACGCCACCTAAAACTCCCAAGCCTCCACTACCGGCACCGCCGAGGAGACATGATTCAGACATATAAAATCATGCATGAAATCGATCGATTGCAAATATCTGACTTTTTCTAGCGAGCACCAGTACCAGGCACCCGCGGTCATGCCCTCAAGATTTTCAAGCAACACAGCACCCGCCTATGCAGGACGAACTTCTTCTCTCAGAGAGTGGTATCCGACTGGAATTCTCTCCCCGAGGGTGTGGCCACAGCCCCCTCCGTCAACTCTTTCAAGGCACGCCTTGACCGCCTCTGGACCGCCCACCAATACGACCTTCCGTCCGACCCCTGATCTTTCCCCCGGGCATGCCTCCAGCAGTGGTTTATAGTCTAAACGCCCAGATTGGACCTACAGGCTCTAGCCTTATTCCCAATATATTACTATTACTATTGCTATTATATGACCACCAACCATAAAATATATTTTTTCCATGATAGTTAGATTTTTCCATGTGTCAATTTCCCAGAACTTTAAAACAAAGATGGCTATGTGTTGCACAACAGTGAACTTTGGTAATGTATTCACACCATAATTTTCCCTTTAGTTTATTAAAACAATAACTTTAGAGCCTTATTATTTTTAATTGTAGATGAGTTAAATTGGGAGAGCATTACCTCGTTTAAATTACCCATTGCATTCACCCGATTTTCCAATGGCATAACCGGTCGCTTCTTGAAATATGAATATCAACACCCTTTACGATCCTAATTCATCTTCAGAAATGCTAGGGACTGGATGATACCCATTTTCGAATATCTTACCCCACCCCCTTCCGTGCCCACCGCGCTTGTGTACACGTGATTTCTTTTTATTTCTTTGCTCCAATTTCTTCAACCCAACAGTTAAATAATGAATAACTGAAAAACTCGTGAGTTTTTTCCAATATTAGCATCGGTCGAATTACAAGGTGTTAGAATCATATGAAGAGAAATGCTGCTTTGCGCGAAGCCCTTGCAGCGAACTGATTCGCAGGTAGAAACATGTAAAACCACGTGCAGAATTTGACTCGAACTTTGTTTACTTGTATTGAGTATAATTTTTAGAACTATGTTTTTGGCGTAAGGAGACTCCCGAGAATCTCGGGACTTGGTGAATCAGTTTATGAGAAAGGGGTATGCTGTAAGGAACAGGAAGCGCTTGCGGGAGAAAATGCTCGCTGATAGTTATTTCTTGCGGGGCAGAATCCCACCTTTAGTTCCACGAGAAGGCTTTAGTGTCATAGCTCGCGATGGCGCATAGTTAATTATCTTAAACACATTTGGCCCTGGCAAATTTACATAGCTTGTTTGATGTTGGGTGAGTGGGGGTGATGACGCCCCCTAACTCCGTATTCACCCAAATGTACCAAGTGCGAAAAATGCAATCAAAAATGCAATCAATTGCTATTCACCGTTGGCTTTTAAATCTTACAAGATGATGACATGTAATTATCAACCTAATAGTTATAGCTACTGCAAAGACATTTGCATGTGAATGATGGTCCTTTATATCTCTGAATGTGTCGCGAAAAACAGTTGATACATTCCTTTTTTTTTGTCAATGGAAACCAATGTCTACGTATGGTATATCCAATTGCCTCGGGATAACTTTAGATATGATGCACAATTTGTTTTATCCAAATCCGGGCAAGATCCCTCCCAGGCATCCTTTATACGTAAGCCAAACGAAGGCATTGCATTCGGCTTAATTATTTCTGGGATGGAATATCTATAATATGCTGTATTGTTTGGATATGTTTTGAGTTTCAATGCGTATTGGATGGCAAGCTGTTCCCGTCAGATGTGCAATGGTTGCTCGTTGGTATCACCATGCAGTCTTGCTATTGTCCATGTCCTAAAAGCTTCGACACATGATCGCAGAGCTTGTTTTTGTACGATTTCAAGACATTTTAAATAAGCCAACCTCGCCGAATCATAAATATTGGCACCATAATCAAGTTTGGACCGGATGAGAGAGCAATAAAGTGTCATGCTGGACACCACTTTTAGGAGTAACAATGTCCTCAAGCATTTTGGCCCTAGGTAGGCTATGTGGGCTTTGTAATTAAGTTTGCGGTCACGAATAAGACCAAGACACTAAGTCCCTTCCACCATAAGGAAAGCACTTCTATCAATAGATCAAGTGGGGTCAGGATGTAGACCCAGATGTTACAAAACTGCATGCAAACAGGTTTGGTTTTGAGAAAGCCATTCTGGTCAGCCCGTCACTGTATGCTATTTAGACTGAGTTTGAGTTGTCTCTCAATGGTTTGCTTATTCATGAATTTGTAAGAAACGATGAACAATCAACTTCCGGTTTGACAGACTTAATAACATTATTGATCTTGACATTAAAAAGGGTGACGGATAAAATACTTCCCCATGGGACCCTTATTTCCTGATTGTGATGATCAGAAAGCGTGGTATTAACGCGAATTTTAAAGTACCTTGTTGGTAAAAAAACTGCTCAGTAAACGTGGTAATAGGGCCTTATGGGCCCATTAAATTTAAATACGATAAAATACTGTGCTTTAATGTTGTGTCGTATGCACAAAGTAAACACAAAACACATGACCAAACGCGCCCCCCCCCCCCACCCTCGCTTTAAAATGTATCACAGATGATTGTTCTAAAGTGGACAGGTAATCCGTTGGGCTACTCCCATGTAGGAATTTGCTTTGATGTTTTGTAATAAGTTGGTTCAGTTCCATGTTCTTGCAGACGCAGCTAGTCATAGGAATGGGATGGTATTTGGCCGGATTGGTGCAAAACGGATCCTCTGACACGCGTGTGCAATCAAACAATTCGCAGTGTATAGAGACAACCCGATATTGTAGATATAAATTCAATAGCTTAAACTGGAAATTGTAATGCAAATAAATAATACACATTACTTTGCATTACAGAATGACGCTTCTATTTCGCAAACATTGAAGTTAAAGAAGTTATTTAGAATTGATAGAGCGTATTGAATTAACGGTTAACTTTTATAAAGAATGACACAAACTACTGGCTGAGGTGTAAATACAACTGTGCTTCCAAAGATTTTTTCTATGTTGCCTACTGCTATGACCTTGAGATTTTTCAATCATGCAATTCGGTTGGGACATCGTAGTCGTTGAATTTGTAAACGTAAATGAACCGTTTCATGACGTTTCAGTTACGTAGCAGTTGTGTTTTCCCATAGTCATGATGATCTGTTTTCCTATAACGCAGTTATATATCATGCAGCACATGATGCGTTCGGGCAGTACGGCATCTTACAAAGTCTATTGTGCTGTAAACCTGATCGACATTATAACCGATTTATCCCAGGTAACAGCCGACGGAATAGTCAATAGACATCAGAACATTATTTCAACACCTATATTTACGCTCGTTGTGGGTGCTTATTGGTGTATGCCTAAAACAGACTATCATGCCTTGGGTAAGGCTTAGATATTATTATTATTTGTTCTTCTATTGCGTGTTCCGTTTTACTTCTAATTACCAGCACAGTTTATAAGTGCACAGGTAAATGAAAGGACCAAAACTGGTTTATTTCTAGTATAATCCACAAACAGAAAACAAGATAGAAGTGGCCTCTTGGAGTCGAAGTGAGTCAGTCACTGTTTGGAGTCTGGCTGTCTGGCTGTGAGGGAGCGCGTTTGTGGCTATTTGTTACCGTAGAATTGGCTTTACCGTCTCCATATAAGGAAAGGAATAATCAACTACACCAGAGCTACCTCTTCTAATGCTTTTGTGTCTTCATCGGGCTTTAAATTATTTCCTGTAAACGCGCAAGTACAAGGATATACCAATAAAGCTTTTATCGGTGAATGCGTAAATTTCTACTGACCTGAAACATATGCATGCACCCCATGTCCAAAAGTGTCCATCGATAGTAGAAACGAAAGCATTAGTTGATCTACAATTATATAGAGCTAAATATTTAATGATCGATTAAAATCTGCTTATCTCGAGATACCAAAAAAAATCACTCGTTCTTGCAACTAAGCACGTTGGTATCAAACGCATTGCCTAATGATACGAACCTCGAACGTACATCATCACCTCGAATATTTTCTGTGATCATACATTGACTTCTAGCGCAGAAATGGTCGTGGATGTTTGAATAAATTTTCATAGGGGTCAATTCAAGACGCACAAAAGATTTCAAATCATATTGACCTATATGCAGTTTGTTATAGAAACTATTTCTCGAGATAATTCACTATCAGCAAGGGCACAACAAACGGACAAAACCTTAACCTTCATCAACTTAGCCCTCTGATCGTCTTGCTGTCCTGAACATTTTCTTTTGTCATGACAATGTTATCAGCTGATATCAATGGAAATTCATTTGGCATAAGCCCTTCACCTATACGTCAATACATCAATGCCATTTTTGAAACATGAGATCATCAACATAAAATTCCTGACGACTATAAATACAGGCATCACCCCCCAAAAACAGACGCTATTTGGCTAAGAAACCTTTTAACATGCGCTACGACTATGAATGCACAAACATTACCGTCTGCTGCGTGCCCTTTTACAAAGATGATGGCATGATAAGATCGTATGTCACATTTTAGGACACTTTGTTTATGAAACGGACACAAAACCTATTATAAACGTACGGAACTGCTCCATGAAATATTCGCAAATATTCCCGGGGATGAAAAAAATGACATTTGTCTCTCTGAAGCATCAATAGTTATTCAGCTAACTGCAGTATGTGGGCATCACGGACGCGGATCGTTCAAAGGTCGCTGAAAGTGACCATCTTTATAAGGACAACCGTTGTCAATATCATTTTCAGTAGATATTCGTGTTCAACAACGCCAATGTAAGTGAAATATTTAAACTAGCAAATAAATACATAGACCATAAATACCGATATGAAGGCACACTCATATATATGCGAACTATACGCGCTGCACATTTTAGCCACTTTCTGTGCCCTTTGGTAATTCATCCATTAATACAATCGCGTTATACAGGGGGACATGTTGCTGCAGTGACGGTTACATGCAATTCATTTAGAAACATCGCTGATTTCATTTTGTGGTAGATATGCATAAAGCATACAGAGTCAACATCCACATGCAGACCCCGCATTGTTTTCCAGCAAGATTCAGCTTCTCAAATTTAAAAAATTAAATAGAACCGCTGCATACAGAAACCATTGCTGAGTACCACCCTTCAATGAATCGTCTCTCAGTAGACATGTCGCTAAACATGACAGCCCATGGTGCCAGAGCGCTGTACATCTGTGGAAAGCACCAATTATCGATGTGCACAACACAGCTAACTCGTTTATATCCATTCCTATTTGTTTTTAATCAACACGTCCTTCTCATGTAACAGTGTAATTTCGATTCTCAATTTATCATTTAAGCACACTTACTGAACGCACTCTATAGTGTGTTCATAGTTTAAAGATGGATCACAGGAAGCCAGGCTTTCGGATCTTTATTTGGTTTAATTAAACTTATTGATACTCAATCGCGCACTGTACATTGTTGGTAAAAGACAAAAAATATTTTTTTTCTTCATAATAACTCTCATTATCATTTGTTTTGCTTCACAAAAGAGGTTGGGTTAATATGTAAAAAACCGTGAATGGCTATCGATCTGTAAGAGCTCTTGAAGAGCTGTGGACCAATTTGGACAAAGCGTGTCTGAGATTATAGCTTGTCACTTGTAAAATGCCGTCCATAAGATGATTTACACTTATTGTGATTCATAGAGTTGGTGGAGGAATTTGTCATTGTATTGGTGACAAAAATGCGGCTCGTGCGCACAATGAACATTCTGTCTATGCAATCTTGCATTGCAGTATCATCACTACAGCTAGTTTTTGCGCGCAGTCGTCTGTGATCAATTCCAATGAATCTACGATGAAATCTTTAGCTCAAAACTATTACTGCTGAGCCATATACTCGTCAAGCACATCGACGCCAATAATAAACGCCCATTGAAGTGTACTAATAAAAAGCCGCTTTAATGGAAGAAAATGCAAGTAAAGCGCACTGCAACTTAACCGTGATTTATGAGCGCTTCGAGTCGTTCAACTGGCAAATAGATAGAAGGCAAACTTAAGTGTCTAGTACTTTATACATCGGATTTATTGCTATTGTTTATAATCTTATTTTCTCCTTTTTATACAGGCAACATAATCGAACCATGAAACAAAACATGACGATTGCTAGATATTATGACGGTTAGTTGTAGCAGCCGCATGTATAGATTAACAATTGGTTACTTTATAAATTCGCAATACGCAGCGTGAATTTGATTTTATTGCCATATTCATAACAATATACATCGCATGATACGACTTATGCAACCTGAGATTATAAATGTGGATGTGATAAGAATGACGGGAATGTTCAAGTAAAGCATGATGCGGGATTGTTCAGTAACCGGGTAAGTTTTACTGCACAATATTTCCCTCAATTCTTTCCTTGAAATAAAGAGACGCTAAATGTGAAAATGATTATGTATTAATCTGGTTCAATGACAAATGCTGTTTTTCATTTGATCGCATTTAAACCTTTCTAACGCACAAACAAAACATCAAGTAACAGAGCTTACGTACGTGATCACCTATATCTCTAACCATTAGGGAGTAGTGTGCCAGAGAAATTATCATTTAGCTATTACATAACATTTAACCCTAGTTTCTAAAGTCTTGTTCGGTTAACATTAGCAAAACTGAAGGTAGTTTACTTCAGCGGCTTGACATATTCAAAAAAAAATCTCTCGGTCAAAACATTATTAATATTTTCAAAGAATAGCCCGTTCGATCCACTTGAGGCTAGGGGTACGCACGCTCAGGCACTTATATGTTATAAGCAAAAATGGTTAATTAGGGCCTGTAATATATTAATTTGTTGCATCAAAATCAATCTGGAAATGCTTGGTATCATGAAGCAGTGGCTTCTGTAATTTACCCCGGATAGAGTAAGGCAAGTGGTCGTGACAGAGTATAGCAACTGATTTAGAGGAAGGAGCCTGAAGAGTTTTTGCAGAAGCGAAGAAAAAATATATAATGCGTTAATGAGAGCATAGGCGGACCCCGAGCTACACTTTCCACATGTTCCTCGCCATAAGCTGGCATAAACGCAGTGAGGCATTGCAGGTACTTCACAAATTTTTAGAGTTAGTTTTGAGGCGAGGCTGCATACTTGTTATGAGACATATTTGCGCGCAAATTATCCAATGTCATTTGTATTACATAGGGGCGTAGTAACACAAAGATTGTATTGCTATGCTTAACCACACACTAGCGGGTCATTTTCGGTACGCCGTAAAATGTTAAAGCACTAACCAGATCTATGATAAGCAATTTGCTGAGTCAGGGTGGTGGGTTCAATGACATCAGCCCCCTCTAGTATCGCTTAGCATGCAGATAAAACCCCTGGTAAGACCCATGTTATAATTGCGAAAATGAAAAGAGTATGAATTATCGCTGGCTCATATGAAAGCAGGCTGCGTCAATTGTGGCAAGAAGTGCTATTGTACTATGTATAATCGAATCTGCCGAATGGGATCTGAATAATATTGTCTCGCTTGAGGACCCTGGTTTTGGCATAATAGACAGAGATAATAGAGAGAGTGTAATGCACTCTGTGCCTATTTACACTCAATGACTTTATGGAGGTGCCTGCCGAAGGTGCCTATTTAATTTTTCTGCACCATTGTCCACCTGGAATATTGCTGGCTATCATATAAGCGTTTCCTAATAATATAAAGAAAATGTTAAATGGGCGTTATTCTCCAAATCTTATTTCAAGACTATCACTCGGTTTAGTAATGTAGCAATGATAATGGACCGTTGCTTAGTGCTGTTGATTTCCACATTATAGTTAACCGCAATGAATACCATTAGAATAGGGACATCATCCACGGTCAATTTCACCAATCATACAGTCTGCTACTGAGAAATCCACAACCAGGCGGCTTAAAGGCCTTGGCCAAATGTCAACTGATACACTTTACATGATTATTTGGTGTTGTAATCTCCCTCGTGACGTGAAGAATCAATATCAATATTATATTGTTGTGTATATTCTGGGTTATCGATATGAAATTCGTCATGAGACATTTCATATGGCATCAGGCGATAATAATATTTCCCTGTTGTGCCCTAATCCCATCGTGCACTATGCACTGGTACCTTACCTTAGTGCAGACATGTAACTGATCCCAAGGTTGGTCAAAACCATCAATTATAACTCATAAACTTGTGAGACAAAATGTACGCCGGATTTAAACCAGGCGAGAGAGAGATTAACCACCGAGTTTTTGCCATGATGCGTGCAGCAAAAGGTGAAAACACCACAGTAGTAGCTATGGATTGTTGTAACGTTGAAGTTGTGCCAATTAAATACTTAGCTGACATGGTTCAGCTCCGTTTGTCTCTCTAGTTTCTAGGTTCGATCCAATGCAAAAGAAAGAAGCTATCGCAAAAAAATTGACTCAAAATATCAACACAGATATTGGATTTGATAAGCCTGAAATACTTTTAAACAAGTATTTCAAAATTCAATGACGTCAATAGTAATTCGTTACCATCATGAATAGGTGCTATTCCTCCTTGTAGAATCTATCTGGGCAAATATATCTTAACAACCAGAGTAAGCAGGGTTATACGACAAAAACCGTTCCATTCATGGCTGTTTTAATAGAACTTTGGTGCTGACCGAATATGCGTTGTTTATAACATACGACTCATGACAGTTAAACACATCTGTGCGCATGCTCCGAAGTCAGGCATGAGATTAACAAGATGCAAGAAAGTAAAATTACAAGTCTAGAGGGCTTCGCTGACTATTTTCTAATTATCTTAATTGCTTCGAGTCTTACATGAAGAGGGGCAAGTCTACTGTTTATGACTGTTTTTCTTCATTAGCTCTCTAACATAAGCCTAAACATGAGTTTTGTGAACGGCGAGGGGTTAAACAGGACAATGACGCCGTATATCAAGCAGCAGAACCCCAACTTAGCTTTTGTGGTATGAAGGTTGGGTGACTTTGATACATAAAATATCTAACAAAGAGAGTGCGGAGTGCTTCACATCAAATGTCTTCCACATTTTACACATGTCATCTATTTGCATGCTTTCTGATAATTGGTTGATGTAAAACATTTACAAACTACCTGCGTAATATAGAAAACTTTGAAGATCATTCTTGTTCATATTACCCAATTCATTGCGTAGTCATTCTGTTGCAATTGTAATCCATACTCACTTTGATAATTAATTACGCCGCATATGGTATAAGTAGGCCAAAAGTGGGGAGGGGATAACCTATTGCTTAGGATCGGTCAAATGACAATGATATATTTTGGCATTCTTTACCAAGCAATCAATCAGCATTCTGGGCACAGACTATTTATCAACAATATCTAGTTTGAATCCTTATACTATAAAATCGACGCGTGCAGTCCCAACCGGAAAATCCCTTAAAATGTTACAGCCTTGATCGGTCCATTAATACAAGATGATTTGTCGAGTGGGCACATAAATCTGATGATTTGATATCTAAAGCAAGTGCGAATGCTGTTCAAGCATCATATTATAATACAAAAGTCAAATCGTTCCCTGAAATCTTATTGCTTTTGTCTTAATGCAGTGCATGACGAAACACAAGTGGATACATATCCAAAGGAAGTGTTAGTATTTACGGATGCCCTTGCATGGATAAGTCCGTCCATATCTATGATTACAGACGCCCTTTCTGCATAAACACTACTTTTTTGGCTGGTATCGTACTTTCCCGTATGTTTATACCATGTATGCTTAAAACACCTCGTTTCATTTAAGCACTTTGCCATCAATTAAGTTATCTAGTAATGAGGTTCAGAGCAATGGGCTGTTACAAACAGAAAACTGGTTTGAACATAACTTCAGCATCAGTAATGCGAGCTGAAACAAACATGTGAACAAGTAAACTGTTAATATAATCAGACGTGTGTAATTGTCACGGTCTGTGTGTATCACGATTAGCAATTTGAAAGACACACTAAGAGCATGATGATTGTCCGACTCGTCAACATGCGTAATTAACGAAGAGGAGTAGGTAAATAAAACATTGCGTTCTCTGTAATGAGCAGAGCAAATTTAACACATCACTCTAGTTCATTTGCTACTCGATTGCGACATAAAATAAACCGCGTCTATTTAAGCTATTTATCTAGGCCACAACAGCGTTTATTTTAAATATTGACTGTCATGCCCAAGTCAGCTACACATCACTTAAATGTGGTTAGATACTGATCTACTTCTTGTTACAAGTATATCCTGTACTTCATTTGAAGCTAGATGGGGCGATGAATTACATTACAAAACAATCAATCAATACAAACATTACATTTCCTCTTATGGGTGTGGTTGCAACACAAAGTTTAAGCCGATATGCCTAGAGTAAATATATGCGCCGTAATATGCCAAATGTCATGTCCATATCCTGACACTTCAGCTGTGGTCACATGAGGCCAGTGGTGTAGGCTACCAAACAATTGATATAGGACTGTCGAATGCACTTGTGTAGGAAACAGTGTTTCTTTGGGCATCTTGGGTGTGATGGATCAAGCCGCAGTACCATGTTAAGGTTCAAAGTAGCCACCTTTTGGCAATGAATAAAGTAAAAATAGTCACCTTGAGTAAAGTGAATATTGCTAATCTCTAATTCCCCACTATCAAACAGTCCGATTGTAACAACATTTTGAAGGAATAGTAATATTTTCAAATTTTCAATGTGATTTTACGATGTCACTTTGAATCGGTATCAGAGTAAAACGAAATATCAATCACGGAGGGTCAGAGTTGATTCCGATGGGCCGTAAATGTGAATAGGTGAATTCCAGGATCTATGAAGTTGGACACCATTGTGCAGCTAAAATCTTTGATCCTGTCCCTCTCTGGCTCAGCAGAAATCAATAACCATTATTGTATATGACAAAATGAAGAAACAAAAACCATAACTGCTGCAGTTGGTAAGATATATTCATCCGCAGAAAACATCAAATACATTGCGGAAGATGGACATTCGACTTTAAACGTGTACCAGTACTTTCCATAACGCACTATTCAATAAGAGATATGCCAAAATGTCTAGAGATTGCTTATTTGTAGTCACGACAGACTTTTGAATGGCGTGTTTAGTCGTTCCTTGATGCTTTTGGGAGTCGTTAATTTAAGATCCCAAGACAAACAGTATTCCTTTATTGGTACTTATGAAGAATATAGCGGGCTTTGCAGATCCGTATCGCTCCAACGTAGCAAAAAGCACCATCGTATTATTTCTATCTCATCATGTCGTTATCATGATGCAAGAGTTAGCAGCATGCGATTATGGTCGTGCTGGAATGCTATGTAAGAAACAAAAAACTGCAGTGTTAGGTTTTCAATACGAAATATTAAAATTGTTCATTTGCAAGCGGTTTCTGGCTAGAGATGTAGAATCTGAATTAAGGTTTCATTGTATGATGATGATGATCAGCGCCACGGGAACTTGCTTGCATGATTAAATCGACATATTGTAGAAAAGGAGCCCAAGAGCAATTTAATTAACTTGGAAATATATTCTGTTCAGATTCTTAACATTACTTTATACTTATTCAAAAGATGTCTTTACCTGCAAAGAAAAATACGAAATTCTCGCTGTCAACCACAACAAGAGAAAGATGTGTATATAATAACAGTGACCGAAAAGTTGAGATGAAAATGAAAAATGAAATTAAAAGAACATGTTAAATTGCTTGTGTCAACACCGAGACGTTTATCACACACTGACACTGTATATAATCCTGTTCCTTGAAGCCCTAGCACTGTCACAGTAGAGTCAATTACTACGCTTTGTAAGGCTTCAAGCACGAGCACAATCGCATATTGCGTTGGGATAGGGGCACTTTGGGTTTGCGTCGCTACGATTTCCAGCGAGACCCGATTGCTCTTGTTGGGTTCAATGATGTCGTTACCCATGTGAAAGTCACTTCAGTCTACATTTGTGCTGCTTTAGCGGGTTCTCTTGTTAGGATTCTGCTTTATATGACAAGTTTCCGATAAATAACCACCGTGCATCGATGCATCCGTGGCTATCTCTTGCCTCGTTCCGCATAGCAAATGACCTAAAAATACATGAGTTACCAATTTTTATCTGGCATAACTCAAGAATAGTCCACACCCTCTTTACAGTCAACGGGCTAAATAATACCCGGTTCTGACAACCTTAACATACTCAGAAACTTTCCAACCATTAATGGCCGTAGTCTATTCAAGTGACAAAACGCATAAGTACGCCATTAACAAATAAATATGCCAGAAGGTCACACTGACCATGGGTATGTCACTATTGTGCCACTTTTGGTTGATTATCATTGACATACATGGCTTATCAGCAAGGTCTGCTACTTATAAAAAAGCAGGTAGTTATACAATTACCAACGTGCACCCTATTTATCAATTTAGAATAACTGAACAATTATTATGAGATTAATTGGAAACCTAACGCATATCTATTGCCGCAGATGCACGAATTGACAACAAACACACCTATCGCTCTAGAAGGTCATAAGGAAACCGACCTTGGTAGAGGACACCAAAAGTACGTATTTATACTTTGCGTCACCATTCCCTCGAAGCCTCGAGCCAATTCAATTATACACGGTAGAGATGGATAAAAGGCAGGCGCAATACGCCATACTCAATAAGGACGAATCTTCACTCGGGTTGCAAAGGGTCAAGGTTCCAAACACAAGTTGCCTTAGTAATCCAGAGAAAAATATTAGGAACGCACCTATTAAGCCACATCTATTTCCATGCAACAAATCGTTTCGCCAGCTGTTTGGTACGGCCGATCTAATGATAATATAAACCGCATGTGAACTTGCGCTTGTACGAGTCGCAAATAACACAATTATAATCTTTAGCAACACTTGATTGATGCAATATGATTTGAAAGTATATGTAAATGCTCTTTGATTTCACGCATTGTGACTTCTTGCTAATAAGTGTGAGAGAAGACGTTTTTTTAAACTGTTTGGGCGGTACTTCTGCTTAGAGGTTACGAATCTATTTGTTTAACCGATTAGTGCGGCGATGTATTTACAATGACCAACGAACCTCACGGAATGTTGAGAAGTAGCATCTCCATAGAGACTTTTGAACAGCCACATAAGCCCATCTAAATTTGTTTTAAGTCCTCAAGCCATGCAGTCAGGGGTTTGTCAGGTACTAGTAGGGTTCATATTACTATGGTGATGAGAGTCTGAATCTCGTGTTGTTCCTCGTTATATACACAGTCGCTCATTTTACCAGAGAAGAAATGTTTGCATTTAAGAGCGAGAGAAGCGTGCGTTTGAGAATATGATGATAGTCATTTTGTAGCATATGTTTCACATGATGCATAAGACGACCATTAGTTATTGACTGAAGAGCGGAGTAAGATGTACAATTAAGAGTCGATAAGACAATGTCATGCAATATTGTAGTGATGGGTTGCTGAATGGGGGAGAACATCATTACATGTACTCGCAGATGTAATGGAGCAGACACCTGACTGAAATATACGACTTAGACAGGAAATATCAGGGTTAAATGGAATTCGTGTATGTCATACTGTATACCAGTGTGGTCTATACTTTGAATTGTTCATACAAGTACCCATTGAATTATTGACTGCTTCGTTTGTTACGTACAATTCTTGTTGTCAATAAGTACACTTATGAGCAGCTACGATAGAAAAGCAATGAATATCCAGAAAATAGCTTATTATGTCATGTACGTTGAAGTTGCAAGTCAGACGTGATAAAACAACATGGAAAAACCCTAATAGTGTATATATATATATATATATATATCACTATATATATATATATATATATATATATATATATATATATATATATATATATATAATATATATATATATATATAAATATATATATATATATATATATATATATATATATATATATATGGGATATATATATATATATATGTATATATTGTGTGTGTGTGTGTGTGTGTGTGTGTGTGTGTGTGTGTGTGTGCGTTTGCGTGTGTTTCTGTATGGGTATATTTTAATACATGCGGTAAACACGTAGATAATAGTATATTCGTTTTATTGCTATGTACTCATCCACTGTTCATCCAAGAGAAAACAATGTACTAAACATCGGGCCAAATCGTTTGCAATTACTGATTCGATCCCATGGCAAAACAAGTAGATCTTTTGCCAAAGTCAGTTGAATTTTTTCCTGGTGTGGAAGGAGTGAGGATACAAAAGTTGAACGGTGCATTCGAAAGAATACACATATACAGTATCCTAACCCCCTTCCATTACCCTCTCCGAAATATTTTCTTGAGCATATAGGTAGCAATAAAGGTCTGTGTTAGTGTTATTTTGTAGTAAATCTTAGATATATGCTAGGTAACTAGATAGTGCAGTGGGTTTCAGTAAAGCCACCAAGGAACAGAGGGTAACTAGTGTCTTGCAGTAGTGTGTGACTGTTCATCATCACCAGTCGGCTAACGGTTTCCTAAATGTTAAAGAGCTGATAATGTGTGAGCAATTTAAGTCATTAGTCAATGAAATAAAACGAAGTTCGTCGATGTCAGAATAGGGTAGCGTCTAGATAGGGGTTCAATCCATGGGAGATCAGTAATAGCATGTGTACGCTATTGGTGTGGGTGGCAGTGGTTCTGCAGTCACTCCAAATGCATTCTGCCACTTAGAATTGTATCAAATTGGATCATGGCTTGAAAACACGACACCATGCTGCATGATCTGGAATGGTCTGTAGACGTTATTGTCAGGAAAGTATATCAGATGATGTTCAGATTTAGCTGTTGGTATAACAGATATGGATATTGTTTATAAGAGATATCGAAGGTTTACAGCAGTAAAAAGTATAACATCACAGCTTGGCCTGGCAGCGTTTATTTTATGACAGCATGTTGATTGATTGTGGTCAACAACAACGCAAGTATTCATAATACACATTTTTATGTTTCTTTACCTCAGCATGATCATATTGCGCATTCCAAGATAATAAAACTTCAGCAGCAACTGGCAGCAATAGACTTGCACTGTTCCTCTTTACAATTAATGCGCATATTTTGTCTAGAATCATACAGTCAAATTTTCTCAACAAAAAAAGTAATGATAAAGGGTCCTCAATAGTTGTTAACCGAGGCATATTCTGTGCGGTTATTCAGTGTAGCTGGACAATTGATTATAAGATCATTTTATCCCCGTAACCAATATGTAATACGTAAACGTGCAGTAAACATCAGTAACAATATGAGGGCAACTGCATAAATTAGAATCTCATATGATATATCCGCCTAATAGCCCCTTACTACTAAGTGCTATATTACATATGAAGTGGTTAGATTGACGTCAGCGTTGATGAGTTGTGTGAATGCCCAACTTGTCGAATAACAAAACGTTGGATGCTACCCAGGGATTAGTTGTCACACTTTACCCCGAGCGATAGATAATACTGACTGCAATTACGACACTCAGGAGAGTATGGTTCGTTAGCCCATTCAAGCAAATGCCGGAAGATGACCAGCCATGTCTGGCTGTTTACCGCTGATTGAAGTCACAGTCTAAGTGGTGTTTCTGCTTATGTTTTTTTATATGCAATAAAACGTATCTCAGCATGATATACACAATTTATTTGATATATTCTAGCCACATATATCATACAAGGGCATTGACATACCTAACAAGAATTACATTTGTTCAAGTAGCGACATACAGGCCAACAAATCCGTAGCTACACTCTACAGGAATGATTAAAAAATGTTTTGATATCATCCATTATAACTCGTGCATTTTTGTATGAGCACTTGCTCTATTGCAAAATGTACGGTTTTATACCAATTTATACTCCGGACCCATTCATTGGTTTTAATTTCATTCAAAATATTAACGATTAATGGATGCAATCTACTCCAGAATAATACAACAGGGAATTGATTTGAAGCGAGACCATGGGTAACGAATAAGAGCTGTTGTTGCAGTACCTGCAAGATCATGATTTTTCCAATAGATTATTTATGTCAGTGGAGGAAAATACCTGGATGTAGATTCACTAGAATAGTGACACACTTAACCTTGATCGGGTGAATGCAATAAGTTACTCCATAATATCACATGGAGTCTGAAGCTTCCATGCGGATGGTACAGACAGGGATTGGAAAGAACATCAATCTGCTTCACACATTGCTCAATTATTACTCAATCTAAATATATGTTTTTGCTTTTCTAGATCAGATGAACGCAACTAGTATTTCCGTTTGAATGTAAACAAGTAGGAATCAGTTCTTTGATCTGCACGAACTAGAGCAAATTTGTGGCAAATGAGTCTTTATATATCTGTCGATGAGCTCTGCAACGTTCATGTTAATTTGTAAGCAACCAGTATTCTAATAGAAAATGGGCATGGAAATACTTTTATACTCGTATGGGCTCCTAATGACAGCTATTATATCCTTAGATGCTCTGTTTTATGTCATCGATTGTTGTGATTGCTAGAGTGGTAGTATAATAATTTGTTTGAATTAAGAAAAAAAGCTAAGGGTTCACTCACACTTACGCCCGAGAAAATAAATGAACACTCCAACATGAGTCGCGTGGTATTTTGCAATATCATCTCTTCAAACCGCATGAAATTGGGTCAATTCGATGGGAGAGGGGCGGGGGTAGGGGTGGCTGATGGTCGTCTCGACCATTCAAAAGACTAAATATTTAACATTATTAGCCAGATATGGGATCAACAGTCCCCTACGCTTTTGTAAATTTCATTGCAGCTAAACCTGGCGACGGGCGTGTGTTTCACTCAACTGCATACTCATCACAAATATAGTCTGCGTGAGCTCTCTTACACCGCTGTAAACTCTTGGTTAAGGTGCCAAGCTATGATTGTACTCCGCTTGTCTTTTACCTGCCTTTTAACCGACAGGTTAGTGCTAGGGGTCATATTAAGCAATGGCTTGTAATGAACAAGGTTAGAGCAAGATAATGATAAATGACGTAAGATAATGGCCACGTTTGTAAGCTTTAATCCATCGCACTATTCATCATATCCATTCCCTTTGGTTAAATGTGGTTAAATGCATGTGACCTATAGATTGATGATTGGATACCTTAGTGTGTCAACCTGACTGACTACTTAACGATTGCAGGATCACGTCATAGGACACTTTGGCTTTAATTTTTATATAAATCTTAAACAAAACGAATATAAAATTTCAGCCCACAGTAGCAAGCTACCTGAAATTTATCAGCACTCTCAGCTTTTAACTATCTATAGCGTAACTGTACTCTCTTCTCTGGGTACTATGCACATCTAACCAAAGGTCAATTGATTATACCTTTTGGCAAAATCACATTTCATAACCCAATGAATTGTTAACTCACCACCACACTTGCTAATAGCTTCCACTACAAGTGCTTCACAGGGAGTGCTAATAAACGCAAGCCTTCTACATCACTAATGCAATTCGGTTGCGAAGGCAAATTGCACAAAATTCGTCCCTTACCCTCTATTCAGGCGTGTACCGCATAGAACTTTTTTTATATATGTGTGTATATATACATACATTTATATATGCATATATTCATTCATATGTATATATATATATATCTGTTATATTATATATATATATATTATATATATATATATATATATATATATATATATATATATATATATATATATATATATATATATATATACATATATATATATATATAATATATATATATATACATATATATATAACCATGTATATATATATACATATATATATATGCATATGTATGCATATATATATATATATCAACATATATATATAGTAGTATATATATATATTTTATATGTATATATATATATAATATATATATAGATATATATATATATATATATATAGATATATATATATGTACATATAGATATATATATATATATATATATATATATATATATATATATATATATATATATGTATATATATGTATATATATTTATATATATATATATATATATATATTTATATATGTATATGCATATTCATATATATATATATATATATATATATATATATATATATATATATATATATATATATATATATATACATTTAAATATATCGATTTCACTATCTATGAACTTAGATTGTTGTGTAGGATTTATACGCTTGAATAAACCCACTTAATCATGTCTCAGTTTATGCAATCGGCTATCAATCAAAACTGCACACAAAAAATTATCATTAACATGAGCATAAATACTGGTCGGATGTAAAATTCACGGACAATTAGTCGATGCAATGTTACAAAACACACTTATCTCTACACACGACTTAAAACCCTTAATGGGTTACCTACTGTGTATTAGTTGCCCTCCTAGATCTTGATGATTGTAAGAAAACCAGGTGAATAGATATTGTGCTAAAGGGCAAAGGTGTCGCAAAGGGTGCTCGACTCAAAGCTTGTATATATCGACAGTTGCTTTGAAGATTATTTAATAATAGAAATAATGGTATCGATATTTCTATGAGTCCAGCTAATCCACGTGTCTATTTGTGTTAGGCAAACTGCCCAGTTGTCCTCATCTTTGTCGTTCAAATAGATACATACTAAATCTGAGCAACCGCTCTGCAAATCTTGCATTGTCTTCTAAAACTATGATGCCAGTATTGTCTATATAAGTAGTCCAATAGTTTACTAAGCTTTCAAATAATTGATATGTGTATTTCTGTCCAAGTAGGAATCTCAATATGATCATTTAGATCAGTGACTGAAGTCCTCCTCGGATGTTCCAGCCTATTGTAGCTCATGCTCAATCGGGTATCATGTCCTTGGCTTTACTAGAAGTAAAGGGCTCTTTGTACCCGATGTAGTTCTCGCATTCTAATATCCTTAGTTTACATTTATTTGCTATTGGAGAGTAGAGAGCTCATTCTTAACTATTGTTTTTGGTTTGTTAAAGGATATCCAACGTTTTCCCTGTTCACTTTTTCAATAGCCTCTTTCGTAGTGCATATCAAAGACAATTTGGTATATACACCAAAATATTGCACTTCAATTTTTGATTATTAGTTTCAGTTTTGTATACTATTTTGATGAGCGGTTTATCCGACTTTATATTTTTTTACCAGCTAACCTGGTGGTCCTCGGGTAAAATATAAATACTCATCAATCTTCCAAATGATTCTATTGCGATGCGCTTGAACCATTTTTAACGAGGCAGAAGATCATTGAGTATCCACTCGGTGTGCCATTAACTTGGCAATCTGAGTTTTGTAATTACACAAATATTTTTTCCCTGGTGCCCTGGCTACCACTGCTGTACGTGTTTTATGTTTTCACCCCAGTAAACAATTAACTAATGTCAAAGACTTACGCCGTGTGAATATTGAACACTCCAGATTCACAACGCGTGAAGTACACAAGGTACAAAATCCACGGCACAATCAGCAATGACAGTCACTGAAGATAAATAATAAGAGAGATATTTCTCAAAACATTGTTAAACCAACATGAGTAACAGTCTATGCTTATGCGAACCCCATGGTGAACCATAACCCCACCTAGCAGCCTAAAATAGCGGTTTTCGAATATAGCAGCATCGATGGAGGTGCATGGCGTTTCCACGTTCTAATATTAAACCGTTCATTTCTAAAGTTGCAAAACCGTTCTAAGGATATTATCTGCCCGTCTGGCATAACTTCGCCAGGTACCAGTTTCCGATAGGCCCCAAATCATGATTCCACTGTCAATTGGAAGATTGTCTACGAATGTTGCGGCGTTACACTTGGTAACGATGGTACATGGTCGAATGGTCATGCTTGTATCCGAGTCAATACACCTGTACTCAACCTGTGGGCAAAATTAATCGTGTACTACATTTTAACTGTATGTCGTAAACAGTTTTACTTAATTTTACCCTCTCTACATTAAAGCATGTTACCCGTCAGTTATTCCTTAAGCCCGACTTAACTACCTCATTAAGGGGCGACCTCATTGGTGATCCTGCTAGAAGCCTCTCAGCCAATAGCACTCGCCGATGGGGCTCAGCCCCCAAAAGTAACAGGATATAAAAGGGAGGGAACACACGCTAACGAGAGAGATCACCGACCATATTTAAATATCATCCTTTTCGGCCACGTTTATTAAATAAAAAGTTATCCTGTATTAAGAATAATAAAAATATATTTCATCCTTTTCGGCCCTACAACGTCGTTTGTGTCTTCAATTCATCACGTCTTCGAAGTCGACAAAACCAAGCTCGATATGTACTTGACCCATCGTTCCCTACCGAGCGTTAATGACTCGAAATGTGGACATGAGAGCCACACGAATCTGATCCATGCTCACTATGAGAATATATGATATAAGTTTAAATAGCTATTAGTTTGACACTACGGAAAAACAGCTTGGTTGGGATGGTTTTAGATGGGGCATATTCGCTCCTTTGACATCTTCTTCCAGACGATTAATCTCTGATGTTTTGCCGCTGAAATGGGCAATCCATTCTGCAATCAGATCCCCTCTAGCGCGTGTGTTAACACGCCTGAAGTCAATAAGTGGCTAGTGAATCAATTATTTTATTGGCCCATTGAATGTTGGAATTGCATAAAAGAGCTATTTTTCTATAACCCACTCTACTTAGCGTTTCATTCCACACCAATTCAAGCATTTCATTTAAAGACATGTTATATTCTGCGATATCAGTAATTACCAATCTCTGAGGTAGGAAACGTGCTACAAAGACACAATATTTAAAATCAATGCAATGTTCAATTCGAGAGGTTGACTATCTTTCTGGATGAACTGAAATTATCTAGTTAATGTTACTCGTTTGTAGAAGGACATCACATCTGAATACATCCGTGGAACGCAGTAATGTAAAATATGCAATGAGTATGTTCTGTTATTTTCAAAAGCATGGTTAAACAAAGTGATGACACTTATTAACATATGCACAAGAGACAGAAATGCCGATATAATAGACATTTGAATAGCCGCATGTATGTGTTTGCTCAGGCCTCTACGGCTTTCACATACCATTACTCGCTATTACATTTCGGCGGTGTATATTATACACCAAGCATATATATCTATATTTGAACGATGCCCTTCCTGTATTTTTGTGCCGTACCGAGATAGCCTTGAATAGAACTAATGACATTGGCGTTCTTTCCCAGGCAATCCCTTGAGTAGAACATTATGCCCGTTTCAGACTAACTCTCTCGGCATTCTGTTACAGACCCATGTTGTGTATATATAACGAAGGATTACAGCTGACACGACGTGCGAAAATCCCTTGAAGTATTATACAGAACAAACGAGGTCGAATAAGCAAATATTCAACGCATGTAGGCGAAATTAAGCGTTAATTCATAGTTTTGACAATTGAGACGCATTGCGTCCATCCCGAAAGATGTTAGTTCGGATGTATCTGATATGACTGGTTTGAATTCCATTATCAAACATAAGTTTCTTAAAAGGGTCCTTTCCGAGTTGCTGGGCTATGTTGTCAAGTGATGCAGTGTGCGAAACATAGTAGTAAGCGGAATAAGTACAAGTATGCTACGGTTTTGAATTGCGTTCATTATAAGTGTATGGCACAAATGTAATTTTGGTGAAAGTGCGCATAATGTTGCTTCGCTATAAGCATTGCTTCTACGACTCAGGAAGAGGATCCATTCACAACATATGGTGGTAAATGGTTTTTGGAGGCCTTTCTCATTGCTCATCATTGCAGATAAAAGGTCAAATAGGCATTCTCTCGGGTATCCAATTGATAGACCATAAACGATAACAATTGAACGCCACAAAAACTTCCTTAGCATGTAATAGACGACTAATTTTATGAAGCTATGTGATCTAAGCTAAGATGATGTCTTTACCTGCGTAAGATTTCGCATATATGGATGATGGGTAAATAAGAAGTTGGCCCAGGAAACAATAAAATAGATGCAATAGCGTTCAAAACTAACTGTTTTTTCTATATATAGAACGCACCTAATTCTGTTAGAATTGCCCAGGATTTAAAAATGTGTTTATTTGCTGGGGCGAAGAGAATATGTGCGAGTGTGTGTGTGTAAAAGAGGGAGGGGTGGGGGGGGGGGGGGGGGTAGTTAGTCATGCCAGCGTGGTTACACTGAAAATATACTCTTGTCCATTCATTGCTCGCTGGATATAATATTAAGTATAGACCGTGACAAGTTCATGCTGTTGCCTTAAATTTTTCAGAAAAAAATCGATGCTTACTTACTGGTGGCAATGGTCATAGACCATAAACAATAATTCTTCAAATGCAATTTGTTTTTCTTTTTGGTGGATTTATCATTGTTGTTTGAGCGAGTAACTATAACCATAAGAATCAATGCGCCCAAACCAATACTGAACACTGTCGAGATCGTGCACTCGTGTATTTGCGTATCGAAGCATATTTGCAGCGAAACGATTTTCTTTGCACTTTATCTGTAATTATTGCTCGAGTTGACGCTAATACTGTCTTGAAACACGGACCACCAATAAACTTGACACCAATTGCATTCAAGTGTTTTTCTCTGCGAAGTGGTTAAGAAAATCCTTCCCTCATACATAATTATAAATATCTTCATGGGAATCGCGACACTAGGTATTGCATAATAAGTATGACTTCCCTTATGCAGGAGATTACTCGTTTACTGGAATTCTGTTGTTGCAAGGCTTTAATGAGAGCCAGTTCGCCTCGATGCAGACGTTATTTGAATTGGTATCGTCATTATTGCCACAGTGACAATATCGATTCCTATATGCACCGATTGTTAATCATAACGTTGTCTATCGTCATCTGAAAACTGTTGTACGCAGCACCGATTGATGTATTGCTCACAATCTATTTATTGCGATGAACATTTAAATACTATTCTCCATATGCATCCATTCTAGTCAATAGCTGAGCAGTGATTGTACATATGTAACCCCACATTCAACACTTGCGGAATTATCAGTTGTTTTTTATTGGCGAAATATTATTTGTAGGTACAAAGATGCTAACACAGTACAGGTGTAGCTATAATATGGAAAAGGTGGCAGCCTGTTTTAAGTGTCGCCCCACATATTGATAGCAATTACATAAGCTATAAACAAGCGCAAGCAGATTTGCTGTCACAACTAATCTCATCATCATGTTTTCACACATCGTTAATACCATACCCTGATAGCTTAAGCGCTGCTTAATCTGTACCGACGACGTAAATGATATGCTTAATTACCCCAAGAAGGGTCAGTAAATAATATCAGTTTGTTTGGGTCTTTTGATGTTATCATTTTGATACAATATCATGTTCCTGTATGTAGGCGTTTGTGTTTTCATTGTAAGCATTAACGTTATATCTTTGATCGACAGTGACCTCATAAAAGTGAATTAATTGAGGCTACACGTCACAGGTAAACGAGAATGTGTCCACATATTCCAAGATATTTAACCTTTCTGTAACGTAGTTGTTAAAAGACACCATCTTTATCACAACTTAACGTAACGATGCAAGTAACAAAGTAACAATGAAACCATTGACCAATGATTTAAGCTCCAGAGGTCACATCGTAGGAGATGGCATGTATAGCACGATGAGGTCTCTTATGTACTGTGGTGCATGTCCATTAAGCGCTTTGTAATTGTAATGAAGCACCTTGTACACAATTCTGTACTCCACCGGCAACCAATAGAGTTCAACTAGAACTGGCGTGATGTGGTCTCTACGCGATGTCTTTGTAATAAGGCGAGCACATGTATTTTGAACTAGTTGGAGTCTGTTGAGCAATGACCTTGGTAGGTTGTGTTGCAGGATGTTAGCATAGTCCAGTCGTAATGTTACCAAGGACTGAACCAGAGAGCGACAGGCATCAACAGTGATGCACTTTCTGACCTTGCTAATGGAGCAGATCTGATGATAGCATATTTTGATGATGGATGACAAATGCTTCTCCTAGGTTGGCGACTTATCCTGGTAGACACCCAGGTTCTTGACATAAGACGCTGGCATGAATGTATTCTCACCGAGGGTGATGGTGAAGTTCTGCTGATGGATGGGATGATGTAGGATGAAAAATAATGAACTCAAACTTAGCCTGGTTAAGTTTTAACATGTTCTTTTTCATCCAAGCCTGCAGCTCTTCCACACATGCTACAATTCGGGTTGATGTTTCTGACCATTGAGATGGAAGGACTAGCATGTCATACGTTTGGGTATCGTCGGCATAGCTCATATGTTGCACGTGGTGACGTCTTGCAATATTTCCTACTGGTCGTGTGATACCAAATGTGTGCCGGAAGCGTTCCAGCAGGATAGAGTGGTCCAGGGTATCAAACGCTGCTGAGATATCAATCATGATGAGTACCACTGATGCGCCCTTGTCTAGAGCTTCCAGTATATCGGTTTGGACTCGGAGCAGAGCCGTTTCCGTCGAGTGGTACTGTCTGTAGACGGATTGATATGGGTCATGAAGGCTGTGTGTGCGGAGGTTGACCTCTATGCGTTCAGAAACCACCCTCTTAATGACCTTGGATATAAAGCTCAGGTTCGAAACTGGCCGATAATTCGTTAAACATTCCTTGTCAAGACCGGGTTTCTTGATGAGGGGGCGGCCAATAGCTCGTTTGAAAGTTGCAGGAACTGTTGCCTCAGAAAGGAACTTGTTCATTATGGCCGTCATGATGGGAATCAGAGTGTCAAGACATTGCTTGAGTAGCGAGGTTGGAATTGCATCAAGCTCACAGGACTTAGCTAGTGCGTGGGACAGCATCTTCCGGAGTTCCTCTTCTGTGACTGGGGCGAACTCAGCTAATTGTTGACCTTAAAAGGGATCTCGCCAGCACACACATTGTGACAGCTGTCATTGTCAGCAGGTGAATGCAGGATCTGACAGCTGAGATCTTTGAGATGAAAAACTCACTGAACTTCTCTGCCAATTCCAGCTTTGAGTCATGCGTAGGTAATACTACACCACAACTATCTCCCATGAGGCTTCTTGTTATCTTATACAGCTTCTTCTGGCACCTCTCGCACGCGACATCTTTTCTACATAGAATGACCGTTTTGCTTTGCGTAACAGAGAGTTTATAGTTCTGCACTGTTCACGGTAGAGCTCTTAAAGCACAGTGAGCTTTGTAATTTTCCATGTACGTTCCCTCTTTCTCTTCTCATGCTTTGTCTTACGAAGCTCCTCAGTATACCAGGGGGTGTTGGGGCGGAGGGTAATGGTCTTGGTACACATAGGGGAATGTGTTTCCAATAAGGACTGAAGCTCTGAGTTGTAGCAATCAACTAACGCAGCGCGAGGTTATTACTTTTCCAGACAATTTATTCGGAAAATTCTACCAACGTATGTCTTATGTATTGTATTGATGCCTACATACTGTCCCCTACATGCATCTAGTCGGATGATATAAATCAGCCTTATCGTTATCGACATAATTATCAGCCAATCATAAATCTACCATATTTATAACATTTATCTGAATATTGCCTGATATTTGACAGGTCTGTCTCAATTAATTTGTGTTATTTCCGAGAGGCATTTTTATGCAGTTAATACTTTGTGGGTACAGTTCATCTTTTGCGTCTAGAGTATGTAATGAATAACCAAAATAAGAGTATATTTATTGACGCACCCCGGGCGATATTTGCATGACTGATTCTTTGAACAGGGGAAATTGAATTTTGTTCTACCGGCATGTCTGCTGTTTTAATTGCGGTTAGTAAGGGTAGTGATTATAGTTATGCGAATCGGTCCTAATTAAATAATAGCGGTCCATTTTATGGCACATCAGTAATTTGATCACTCTATAATAGGCACACAATTTTGCAGTAGAATACCTAGCAATATGAAATGTACAGTCACCAATGGCCAAATTATAAATTGGCTTGCTTGGATATTACAAATCATAATAGTATTAGCAGACTTGCGCAAAAAGGAGGACGTAACATCGCGTGCATTTTCTACAGTGACTGCTTGTTGAGCGACTAAAAAACAAGAGGGACGCGGCAGTTGCTATTGTCTTTTACTGCCAAAACAGTTATTGTCATTTCATAAAAATAACGATACTGCATGTTACCCCCTGTGTGTCAATTGTTCAAATTGCTAAAACTCTAATGCATTCGAGGTAGAGGTATGGAGAGACCCATGCATTACAGGTTTTGCCTTGTTCTCTACACTTAATCAAGTTAATGACCATCATGACATCAGTATGTATTATTTCAAAGATTCTTTTTCAATAATTGCATGTACAGGGTTTTTCTAATTGTCATTCAAAGGAAAAAAGGACTAGCACAAATACCGGGGGAAACTATGAACTATATTTCCCCTAGGTAACGTTTGTTCATACGGGTCCAAAGTATTTTCTCCCGGATCATAGTACAAACAATCTTAGGATTTATGTTGCATATCTAACCGGTCCTAATAGTACACATTGACATGGGATCGTGCGCAAGTTGCTGCTATTTTATCATAGCATTCTGAATGTCTTATCATTGTAATGGTAAGTGAGTGTTCAATTTGGATACGATCGGCTAACAGCATCAAATATTACAATGAAAATAACATTAAGGTCATTTGACGATTGCACAAACAACGCCGGCTGATCTGTATGCGAAGTATGGATAAGACACAAGTGCGTGAATTAAAACTCGCACCTCCTCGTTATTTTCTGTCATCTTCGGGCATAATTGGAAATCACTCATGTCACCACCGCCACAAGGCTCGATAGAGGGGCAATCGACGAGTAGAATAGTCACAATGTATTGGATTGCGTAACATAAACATTGTGTAATTAACAGAAGAGGTAGTCTGTATATATAGTAAACACAAGGCAAATAAGATCTATTGATTTGACAGCAAATAACTTTCGTCGAAGCTTTTTGGGTGTCTCCCAAATTGGTCGGGTTGACTTCTGTAAAGTTCTGAGCAGCTAGATGTACGCAGAATGATCACGGAGTAGTGGAGGCAGCATCACATAGCGTTAAGAACCCAGTCCTTGCTCTTATAATGTACGTTTCAATAATTTATGTTTGCATTGTTAAATATTAACGGCAATCATGCAAGCCAGGGCACTTATCACTCTTTGTGAATGATATAAATCCCCTCAGGAAACCATGATTAAACACGGATTAAACGATTTTAAATATATCATCTTTATTTAGTTAGCCACATGATAACATGTAGTTACGAAATGAATAATACAGCTGCATTTGCAGGCAATGTGCTGAAGGATTTGTAAAGGTCGGGACCAGGTAGAAGATTTGTTTTGTTGATGATTAAACGTTGATTATCTAGGGTCATATAAATTCTACAAATTATATATCGACAATAAAGGTATTCAGAGTTGATTCGGCTGAATAAATTGACCTCAATTGACAGAATGTATTGACTTCATAAGGGTTAACAATATAAGGACCTTAAATCAATGATTAGAAACCAAGCAAATACTTGTGGTCATATCAACAGATCAATTTGAACATGATCGGCAGGAACTACCACAACAGTGTCTTATGTTTCACTAGCAGTAATATACTTTTAAGAGGTTCAGTCTTGGTGGGTTTCTATATAGACACAAATAGTGAATCCATACAACAGCTTGTCTGTATGATTCAGCAAAAGACGATTCCGCTGTGCGCCAGTTATAGTTGCACATTCTGTTACACATATCAAAGTATCTTGTCAAACTGGCTATCTGTCTTATATCGTTAGCACTAAAGGAAGTATATGTAAAATATTACACAACATAATTCTTGCACTTTACTTTGATTATCAATACAATATGTAACATGAATCATTCTCTTGTTATTAAGTAACGGAAGTAAAAAGTAATCCACTCTCATGTGGCAGAAACTGAATCTACATTTAAATATTAACTATTAAATATTGGTAAAAACACATTGTAAGCTTGATCCTATTAATATGAACTTGAAACTGCAATTATATAACCAATAACAAACAGCTCACCCAACAACAGTTAATTCAACATTCCTTCATTGACACCTGATGACAACTTTAACATTCTCTTCCTGGGTATTGAGATGACAGGCATTGACTAGTGACCACCATGGGTTGCTATGGAGCTGAGCATTGATAAATTAATAGAATATAATGATTGGATGCTCCTCTGGATTGGCTTCGGGGCATCTCCCATGGTCACTTAACCATTGATTGAATAGTGTCTCATTTACATCAGCCAGCTCTCTTCACCCTAAACCTGAGGTCACACATACAGTTGTGCATGTCTGAAAATTAGTTTATAGTGAGGATGAGGACATACATATCTGGTGTTGATTCACCAGATGTTTAGAATAAGTCTACAGCCCAGTGAGCATAGCTCAGTTACAGAAACGTACATTAGGCCGCATAATCTCTTCACTATTCCTTAACCACACATTTATCTCAAATCCCCAAATGTCATGAAATGATAAGACTAAAGAATATTTCTTCTCACTGAGCAAGAGCCGAGTGGCCCTAAAGAAAAACACTGCTCCCTTTGATATGAAGCGATATCTTGCAGAGATAAATGAGCATAATGGTGATGTTGGGACAGCTGATACTGTTGCCCATCTTGAACAAATAAATTCCCCAAATAGGGCTTATGAACCAACACAGCTGTAATGAATCTCTAATATGATTCAATTGAGATGCTGGGCCCATAACAGTGCCATTCCAGGTTGTAGCACCATGGTATTAAACCCACAACAGGAGGTGAAGCAGTTAATCTATCATGAGTGCTGCTGAGCAAAATGTCATCACAAACATCTCACTGTCTAACAATAAAGACAGGAGGCCGATAGCCCATGAAGCTCTGCTACTTTGGACACGATTTTCATTTATTAGGTATGACAACATTTAATCATAGCGTTTATAGTTTAACATTGTTTTCAATGACACCTCGGGACTGAAGAATGACCCCCAAACCCACCAGTCTGGCAACAATAGTCCATTGACAAGTAGTCATGCAAATAGTTATAGCATTTAGGCCTTATAATTAAAGTTGTAAAGAAATGATGCACCCAAACACACATGAGTTATTAATAACATTTTTCATGGAACAAGGAATTTTGATTTGCTTTTATTTAGCTAGTCAGGGGTCAAAATCCATAAAGCTATGAGTTATAGTTTGAAAGGAGATATAAAGCCCATGCATTGCATGATTTGAGACATGAAGCTTGATACAAGAGGTCAATATTCATTGAAGCTCTGCTGCTTTGGATGTGATTTTCAATAATAAGTTATGACAAATTAAATCATTCAACTACACACAGGGGTGAACACTAATCCCAAAAACAATTTTTGGGGTTTGGCAAATGGCCAATATTACCAATTGCCCTGTGACATTTTCACTTGACGTGTATTTACAACAATAATCAAAAAATTTTGGCTGAGGTCAAGAACCTTACAGATCGAATTTCTAGTTCGCAAGGAGATATTGACATGAGGAGGCCCTATGTAGGATTTGGGCCATTGGCTTGATTTATAACAAAATGTGACATCAAAACTTTCAATACCCCTTTGGGTTCATAAGCACAGGAGATTATTCAATAATAATCCAGGGGTCAAAGGTTATGCAGGAAGATTTGGTCGATGTGAAGTTGCTAGCTTACATTACCAGAAAACGTGCCATCAAGAATAATTCCCCATTGAGTAAATCACTTAGTGACAAAAGGTCATACAGAGCTGATATTTACTTTGTAAGTGATGGTCAATATAAGAGTGGTTCATGTTCATTTGATACTGGCAGCATGCTTTACAAGAAAACGTGTCATTAAAAATGATTCCCTACTTGGTTAACATAGGTAATGAGATTATTTCTCAATAATAAGGTCACAAAGAGCTGGTAATTTGTTAGTAAGTAACAATCGATATAACAATGGCTTGCTTTATTTAAAAAAATGCGTCACCAAAAGTTTACCAACAGACAGATGGACAGGGAAAAGCTGTGCTGAGAGGCAGAACTAATGATGGTAGCTGCCTCATGGTCCCAAAAATGTTACCTTATATGTGGCATGCAACAGGTTGGGTAACCCCTTTCAGGGATGGGCAACTATTCAAAGTAATCATCCAAGTCATGCAAAACCAGTCGGATAGTCACATCTTGGGAGATGCACAGTCCTAAAAGGCCTTGTGTGTGATTTGGGGTTTCAAATATGCTTAATACCACTATCAAAACTAGCACATATTTTAAGACAAACTGGCAGATAACCATGGCATTAATAGCTTATACCTAATAGATTCAAATGGGGTAATTGTACTATTGAAGAATTACTTGGATTACAAACATTGAACATTTGGGATAGCTACTATTGAGATCTAAAGGATCATTGTCCTGACTAAATGATGACATAAGTGTGACGGTTATATGTAAGTTAGAAAATGCAATGGTAATCGGTAGCGCTGTCCAACCAATCTGTTGCCACCTAGTAACATTAACGTGGTATCTGGGTATTGTTGGTCGTTGGATTAGTTATCGGTTAGTGTGACTGAGCAGCTGAGTCCACGTCCAGAACAGTCCGCTGAAGCTCGTTAACCACTGTAAACTACAGGTATTTCAAACAATTTGTCGTGCATGAAATATCTTCCCGCAACGATAAGGTTCAATGTCACATGAATGATATTCAATCTATAAACGTTGGAATCATACTGACCGAACGAGAATCATATGGAAACAGAGCGTGTAAAATGGTCTTGGCTGACAAATCGCCTTTGTTTATATTCGCTCGTGTACCGAAAATTCCATGCGGTATGGAAAGCTGGACTTAATACAATTCCAAAATAGACCTTCTGGTTGAGCCCGCGGTTCTGTGCGTGGGGACACTTGGATAAGCGAACTGATAACACCAAACAATCTGGCTAATAGTTCCTTGTCCGTTGATACGATATGATTTTATTCCTTGCCTGAAACTTTACGCATCACAGATCAAGAAAACCGGTATCTCATATCAATAAGATTCTTCCAAATTTTTAAATGCTGATCTGCATCTCGAATTCCAAGCAAAAGTGTTGCAATTGTTCTAATCTATTTAAATGAAACATTATCAGACGGATATATATGGAGAAAAAAACACCTAAAATGAGTTGAAAAAGACTTACAACCCCGGATTTCCCTGTAAAATGACCGATTATTCAACATGTCCAAAATGGTCGTTTGGGCCACAATGTAAAATAAGGCATAGGCATTAAAACGCAAATAAAAGTGGATAGTTAGCCCATATAACGAAGTAGGAAGAATCCTTATAACAAACCTAACGTTTGCCTTACAGTCACCAGATTCCCTGACCAGATGTCTAAAAATGTTTTTAAATGCTACATTTAACTTCTTGACTGATTCTTGGTTTGTGACCACCAAATCTGAGGTATATACAGTTAAGTACAATGTGATATGATGAGGGCAGGTTTTAGCACCTACTTAATTTTGCGAATGAGCATATTGCCTTGAGCATAATTCTTTTTAATTTGTCTAGCAATATCATCGCAATATTACTATTAAGTTTCCTTCAACATTTTGCATTGATAAATCATTATATTACTCTTTTGAAGAATTTTAATTACAATAACAACAAAGAAACTTGATTTTGGTAGAAGACCATGAATAAAAAGACCAGTAAAGCACCTGCACGACACTTGAATAAATCTATAGCAACCATATGTTCTGCATAATTGCATCTATACAACAGCTTTTATTACAGTTAAGCCATTTATGTCATTTGAGATCTCAGAGATTGACAGTGTTCTCTATCCAATCGCTTCTTCAATGACATAAGACTGAGAGAGTTTACTATTATTCATTGATTTGATATCCACCCAGAAATCTTTGTCACTTTTTGTTAGTAGCATTTTTACCAGCAATTGTCTTCGCAGTGCATCCTCATTATTCTTTATGAACTTCATGGCACAGTTAAACCTCGCTCCAGCACGATTTTTCATATTAAACAATTAACCTTGCATAGGACAACCACTTGCTTTCATTGACAGATACAACTTCCTCGAGGATTTGTATAAATCAGAGGCAAACTCATTCCAACCTGCACGAATTGGCTTGTTATTTCTAACATTACTTTTAAAGTGTCCATCCCAGCGTTCACCAGACTTTGTACAATATCCTCATAAAACTGACTTAGAGCATTCAAGTGATTATTATTTGTGCAAGGGCAGTCTACACAAGTCAACATTTCAGAAGCGCGACGGGGATATCGTTTTTAGGCATCTTATATTGTACAACGGGTTTTTGGGCCTATATTGTACGACGGGGTATATTTTCCAGGTTCAATGTGTACGACGGGTATATACATTCGCATAATACCTTGTATACGGGGTACGCTTTTTGGCCATTTTGACCTTGTACGACGGGTACGGGTTTTTGAGGTCCCGCGGCACACCCCCTATCCAGAATAAGGCCAAGTGCCCCCCCCCGGGGAGCATTCAAGTGATTATTGTTTGTGCAAGGGCAGTCTACACAAGTCATAGTACATTTTGAGATATTCGTTACTAGCATTCTTATATTCACAAACAATATATATATATATATATATATATATATATATTAGATATAGATAGATAGATATATATATAGAAAGAGAGAGATATTTTAGAGAGAGATCTGATATATATATATATATAGAGATATATATATATATATATATATATATATATATCTATATCTATATATATATATATATATATATATATATATATATATATATATCTCTCTCTCTCTCTCTCTCTCTCTCTCTCTCTCTCTCTCTCTCTCTCTCTCTCTCTCTACCTATATATATATATATATATATATATATATCTATATATATATATATATATATATACATACATAAAAATATGGTCTATGTAAACTCCATCTACGGCTTCAAAAGCAACTCGCAATAGAAATATAGTTTCCACTCCTTGTCATATTCAGCCATGAATGAAGGCACTATTTTAGATGATTTGAAAACTTAATGATACGAAAAAAACCATTGTCAGCAACCAACCTATTACCCGCCAATCAGCTAAACATCCGTGGTGAGCAAATATTTGGAAACGCTTGTAACAGACAAGCTGAGACAAGCTTTTATTGAATAAATCTCAGTTTCGTTTTCTGTGTAATAGGTCTGCCTTACCAACCTCTAGTAAGTTCCCGAGGGCGTTACTGAACTGGTACACTCAGGGGACCCTGCATATTATATTTCACTAGAGTTTTAAAGAGCGTTTGATAAAGATCCCAACCAACGGTTAGCTAGCATATAGATCAGGCAAATAAAAAGTTTGAATACTAAATGGGCTATTCTACTCCAGCTGATGCCTCAGAGGAAATGGATTTAGGAGTCATAATTGATCAGTCAATAAAATCCAGTAAACAATGCAGTTCATTAATAGTAATGGCTAACAGAGTTCTCGGGACGATCAGACGGACGATCACTCGTTGCTCTAAGGGAGATGGTATCATACGTTATACGGCAGTTGTAAGGCCACATTTAAAATATGCAATTCATGCGTATTTATCATTACTTCAACCTGACAAAGATACATAAGAAAGTTCAAAGCGTGGTCTTGAGCTCTTGGCCGGGGTAATATTAGTGTTGATTCGTTCTTTCAGTTTCACAGTACTGAGAGCTGCGCAATCGGGTACATTCTTATACCTTAACGTATCTTAGGACAGAATTAACAAGAAATAGCTTTTCCATCAGCATTGTGACCCCATGCAAAGGTTTACCAACCAAGATAGTTTCAGCCAGTTTTTTTAACACGTTAAAAAAACCAACTTGATATGTGTTTTAAGGACAAAGTAAGGCTTTACAACCTCTCGTTCAACCTTGCAGTGATCAGACAATATTGATTCTAAATGGCGAGACTATTGATACGCGTAAACGCGTTAATTCTGGCACACGAGCAAGCGTCCACACGCACGCACGAAAGCCAACAAATATCCCATCTGACACAAGCATATATATATCCAATACCATTCCATTTTGTTGGCTGGTGTCTTTGAACTGAATGTCCATTTGATACAGCAGGATTAGTGCGTTAACAACCAGTGAAGAAGCTACATAGTGTAAGCGCGTCCTCATAAATTGGTTTAAATGCAAAGATATATAGTCATTAAATAGTTGGTACCTTTGCTAACACCGTGTTGGACCTTTCAACCTACT
>CM067351.1:11013672-11023672 GCA_034190875.2 Urechis unicinctus
AAGGCCAGTTGACACTGTCTCTTGGTTGTGTCATGCATGCAAATTTATACCGCTCAATACTACGCTCAATATTCCATTTGCATTAACCCATCCAGACAATTACGACGCATATAATGATGAATTTGACAAAATAAATAAAACCGCCATCATCAATACTTTGCGCTCAATATTGAACTACAAATAATGGATTAACCTATCCAGACAATTACGACGCATATAATGATGAATTTGACAAAAGTCCATGACAAAATAAATAAAACTGACATCATCAATCGCGTTTGCTTTTCATGATTGATCTACAAACAATGAACAGCGGTTGATGAACATTTGTCAAAACGCTAGTATGAATATTTATAGGCTGTCTTGTTATATATAGAGACGATTCACCCCGGGGATATACAATACCAGTCTCTATTATCATGAGGTCCTCACACTCATAATGCGACCTCATGAAATATGACTATCGGAAGGATTGCATAATAATCAGGTCTGCGTCTGAAAAAAATGATCATGCCAGAATAACGCAAAAATCAGTTGTCATTAAGTACAAGTTATTTTTTGTAAAGGAATATAATTGGGTTTACCGAAATTCACTCTCTAGGTTCTGGCAGAGTCAAAAATGACCAAAGCATACATTGGTGTCACCATAATGGCGTGTATAGTAAAGATACATCTGTTTTCATTGATTACGTCTCGTTTACAATTGTCAAGCTCCTAAAGAAACTATGACAATAATTATAACTTACTGCCTACCATGCGTAAGATAGTTTTTAATTTTTGCTAGGCTTCGTTGTATTGTGCAATTTCTTCCCCCTGCATACCTCAGTCGTTTATTTTCAATGGTGCGCATGAGACAATGACGGGTTTGAGTCTTGGTGTTAATAGCGCCATAACGTTATGAAGGGTTAATTGACTGGGTTCAGTTCCTGTTACATCCTCATCATGGGTGGACCTAGTTGTATGTGACAGGTAATGCCTCAGAAGGCAACTTTAAATTGTCATTGGGCATTACTCATAATGTTACGCTGCAATTCATACGATTGGTCCGCAGCTTAAGATCCTCAACTCATATTCAAACCTGAAAATAATTAACGCCGCATTTTTGAGAACTCAAGGTCATGCTCATATCGTCACTGCAAGGGTGCCCATTAACGTTTTATTTATATAGATGTTTAGATTATAACATTATTGTCAGTTGAAAGCCATCAAATCTGTTAATGTTTCCTTCTGTTCACAAGGGAACAATGATATTGATGACGCAATGAATGAACACACTATAGACAAATCACGCTAGTTGATAAAAGCACCTCACACGGCCACTTTTAATTATAAGGATCGCGAATATATCCAAACTGGCCATTAAGACAACTGCTGTAATCTACGCAAAATGTCAATGAAGCTTTAATCATGTAAGCTTAGAATGCAAGCAATTATCGGGGCCATTGTATGACATGGTAGTAGGATTTATCAAGTTTTTGGTGATATATGCACATTTATAAGGCATATCATTTGCATATCATTATCATGTCGAGATACCAGGCGGCATAAGTGTCTGTCTATTACTTAATATGGTTTCATGTATATCTAAATAAAATATTACATCACTGTTTGCCTTTAAAGGTCTGCAATTATCAGTTTGTATGAACAAATGCTATTCAGTGTAATAATAATTATATTTGCAAATGGTTTTCCTAGAAGTGAAAGACAAACTAGAACATTATTGCACCCGAAGCCCAATTGTACAATTTACCTAAGGCAGCAACGTGTAAGCACATAGAATAATAATGTATAGCCTGAGTAAACCCTTAAGATCTGGACTAAACCAAAAACATCTTTAAAAGAGACGCCTGCAATACTTTCCAACAACCAGGTATTAGTATCTATTTTAAACGTATCATCGTCAATACCGATGCAATATATGAATATGCATACGTGGCAGTATTGAAATATCATTATTCCCTAAATACCGAATTAAAATACACAGACGTATCGGATATTTCCTTGAAGTACATTCGGTACGGTTCATCTACTGATGCTCTGTCGGATTCATGTATTACGATGAGCATCAGTTCCAAACATCCATTTCATGGAATTGTGGCATACATCAAGGCTTCTTCGATATTCAAACCATTAAACTTCCAAAAATGTTTTGTTCGTTGCGCTCAGTTACATCTTAGTACGTACAACATGCCCTCGTTAAAATAGTTTAAGTAATTGCGAAACATATATAGTGCATGTATGCACACGGTCAATGAAGAGCTTTTACTTGCGACCACGATAATTAAAGTAGGTAATATGTGCTTTTAGTAAGCGATATATCTGTTTTACAAAACTCTCACCTTTGCCGTAATGTATTCGTGAAAACCTGTTTGTGATACCTTTCTGCATACAATGTGAGGTCTTCATGCTTCCATTTTCTGTCTTATTTGATCATTCAAAACGTCAATCACAGCTGTTCCAGAAAACGTCCAAAGTAAGAATGGATCATAAAAGTTAAGTTGCGTCCGGTCGAATATTCATTCAGAGTGATAAATCACTCAGAACGCTGGATGACAAAATAGAGTGGGCCTTTCATATCATCTGTAAGAATGATTGGCACGCACAAAACATCGTTCAGAGCAGATTGTGTGAGGTTATTCCATCCTTTAGCGACTGAATGGGGCGCTATCATAACAAAGTCATCCATGCGTATTCCTCATTCTGTTTTATATTGATAGATTATTCCATGAATGTGCTAGTCAAGAGAATTTATAACGTGCAGAACAAACTGCATAGACAATAAATCAATTAAATCGGTTTCGTGCGAGGAAGTCGTGTAAACATTATTTGTGTTCCATGGAGTCCATGTGCAGATGCATGGACGCACCCGTATTAAGAAAACTATTGCAACGTGATTGCGACTATATTAAGTGCTGCTGCGTTTACACAGAGCAAACCTCTACTGCCGTCCTGTGCACAGGTATAACCGAACCCATTACCAGAATATTGCAACCTGCATTAACACATGGATGCACACATACATACATACATACACACATACATACATATATACAAACATTCATACATGCATACATACATACATACATACATACATACAGACATACAGACACATACATACATACATACATACATACATACATACATACAGACAGACAGACATACATACATACATACATACATACATACATACACATACATACAGACATACATACATACATACATACAGACATACATACATACATACACACATACAACACAGACAGACATACATACATACATACATACATACATACAGACATACAGACAGACATACATACAGACATACATACATACATACATACATACATACATACATACATACATACACATACATACATACATACATACACATACATACATACATACATACATACATACATACATACATACATACATACATACATACATACATACATACATACATACATACATACATACATACATACATACATACATACATACATACATACATACATACATACATACATACATACATACATACAAAAGCTTTACATTGCCTCATCCCTAGAGAGAGATAGAGCTTTAGGTTTCTGTAGTGGATCACATAGTTTTCTTTATTTTGTATATTGGTACCTATTTTTCAACCTCAGCGGGGGTTTACATTACCCTTTGGATATTATTTTTGTACTGCCAACATAATTTTCCAGGGAGAGTTGGTACCCCCGCTGATGTTTGAAAATTTGCAATTATTGCAATCTGCGATAAACTTTATTTTCAGGATATTATCAATATAAAACAGCATTCTTTGCATGCGCAGTTGACAGTAAAGTTTGTCATGTTGCTCGAATGGCAATTCATAAGTTATCTTCTGCCATCATGCCTCGTCTAAAAATAGTCATTGTTGGCGTCGCGGTCATTACTGCGTAATAGTCAAAAGAAAATTATTACAATTAACTGGAAAATTTAAATTTTATTGTGAAGCATCGCGTTCGTGATTTCATTTATGCAGTACTGCAATATTCGCAAGTATAGCGAATAGCGACGCACCTTTCTCTCCTTTCTAAGATACAAAATACGCGTATCTCCAATCTATTATTACCTCTAGACTGTCATCGCTCACGTCGATTATCTATCAGTTTCTGCTGTACAAAGCCCTGCTGGGGTAAGCTTCATTATCATTGATTAATGGTAATAGATTGTAATGTTTTACAATGCTCGAATAACCATATCCTTTTGATGCCAATGCCAGTAAGGCATTAGGGCGAATGTTAGTTCTGATGTTATTTCATATGTATATTATAATGATTCAGTTCACATTACGTGGCCCTGACGGCTCAATTGTGTTTCGTTATATTTCCAAAGTGGTGATGTCAATTGGACGATGCCACATTCGGAGCTCTGGGTGAAATCATCGCCAATTCAAACAAACAAAGGCACAATGTTGCCATTGGATCATTCAGATAAACTGCAGATATTTTGCAGTATCAAATTGATTTATTGAAATTTGTTAATACCCAAGTGCAACTGTTACACCCAATTAAACTAACATCCTTTTGAATTATTCCTTGTGGTTTTGTGATCACTTACTTTGCTATTACTGGGTGATTATGACTTGTTTATTTTTGCATAAATAATCATTTATATATGTAAAAGAATACTCTGGACCGACAATTTAAATTAGCCAGTTAATTGAAACACATTGGGTAAATGTCACATTTTTGTGGCAGTTTCAGAAGTGCATGAAAATTGGTGGTATCAGTGTCCGGAATATGGTGAACAATTTGACAAGCAGGTGAGATTCTCTTTCACTCTGTAGATGTATATGATGTGGACATCCATGATCCAACCAACTTTCACATATGCATTTTGTCCGCATTGGCAATGTTTAAGACATTTTCATGCACCAATTGTATTCATACAGACATATTGGTTGCAGAGTTTTAACCAATTCCTTTCGGCGCAAGCTTAACATGAAAGGGTTTAAGAGGTGACAAAGCCAGTTTTGAGAAAATGGCACTCTGCAAACTAATTGTTGGTAGGTTCACCATTGGCTGCGTTTGGTAAATAAGATTTAGGGATAATGAAGGAACCAATTATCTATGAAGCAAAACTTACAAATGATGTTGTGGTACAGTAACTAAACACAATGGGAAATACCCGTTACATGTATGCCTTTAAATAGCATGCTTCATTCTCCTGAGCCAATACTGCCGAATAAATAGCATTTTAACCTTGCCCATTCCATGCATGATGTTACTATAAGCACACATTCATTCTGACATTGTGATTGTCAACAGATTGCCAATTCGATCAAATGGTTGAATTCAAATTTATGTTTATCAGTCAATGCATGCTTATCTAAAATATGATTAATAGCCATTTAATATTGAAACGTTACTGATTATTTGTTGTGAATGTGTCACTCGGGTTTAACATTATATCTGCTGTAATTTGATACAATTACAGGCGCCATGTTTTTCTCAACGGGCAGAAAACATACAACTTCTAACCAGGCTGTAATATCTTGTTAATTATTATCAATTGACGGCTGCGTTGTTTTTTCCGTAAATCACTTTCACATATGCAATCATCTCTTCTTTAGCATTGGTTGATCCATCATAAACTAATTTAGTGCTGGCTTTATAACGGCTATAGCAATCAAGATAACTGAATTGTAATAAACTCTTGGCCGAAGATATTCGCGAATTGATTTTGACAAATTGAATCTTAATTAGTTTTGTCCATATAATGTCACAGTCAATGATGCAGATCTAGTGTGACCAGTAGCCATCAGCTTTTGGGTTGGATACTCTATCGGATCGAGACTAATATCGAAAATATACTGCACGCACAGGTGTGCCGATTTAGTTTGCTTTGAAATTTAATCCTAGAAAACTATTGCACTTTTGTTCTCAAAACAACGTAGGAAATAACAATGCATGTGCCATTGACAATGACAAGGTATTGAACACATAGAAAGATTTATTCATGTTACGTACGTTATATCTATTTTCAATTGTAGTTATCACATGCTCTTTATATAAAGTTAAGTATTTTGACCATGTTATGCTGTCAATGTAGTGCACAGATTGTTCTAGACAAAGAGGCAGCAGGATACTTAACAGCAGTTGCCTAAGCTGATATCCAATAACACTTCATTATGAATATATCATACCAGTTCACCGTGTTTTCCAAAACGATTATATGCTGTCAATGTAGTGTGCAGATTGTCCTAGACAAAGCGACAGCAGGATACTTAACAGCAGTTGCCTAAGCTGCCATGCAATAACACTTCATTATGAATATAGCATACCGGTTCACCGTGTTTTCCAAAACGCAGTCCACGGCGAAGACAAATTGTATGGCTCGTGGGCATTCTTACCTATAAAATCATTTCCTTTGGATGCATCTGGCTAAAGGATATGTGATACGTGCTCGTAACACGGTCAAAGTAAACGGAGCTGGTGAAAAAAATTACATACGTTTGGCAGACAATAAAAATGTCGTACAAATGGTTGAATGACTGCAGAGGCACATAGTGAGAGCAGCTGCAACCAAGAAATATTTACTATCTTGGAATATACAAATGTATGTTGGTCAATAGTAAAGTCAATTATGAAATGAAAAAAATACATATATAGTATAGGAATAAACGTAAGTCCGCAAATTTTATCGGAAAAATGACAGACAATGCCAAATGGTTACAATCTATTTGACAAAATGTGGAGATTCATAGCTAACAACATAGCTCTCATAGAAATAACACTGGTTAAATGATAAGTAGATGTATTTTAACATTACGGAATACGAATAAGAAGCGGACAGTACAGGAATAGAGGTTCGCTCTGTGTAAACGCTTCAGCTCTCAATATAGTCGCGATCACGTTGCAATAGTGTTCGTTCTACAAGTGTATCCAGGCGTCAGAATATAGATTTCATGGAACGTAAATAATGTTCACGCGACTTCATCACACGATATCCATTTTATTGATTTATTTCTATCTAGTTTCTTCGGCACGTTAAAAATTCTCATGATGAGATGGCAATGCGGAATGCATATACGCATGGATGACTTTGTTATGATACCGACCCATTTAGTCTCTTAAAGGATGGCATAACCTCTTACAATTTGCTCTGAGCAATGTTTTGTGCGTGCCAATTATTCTTACAGATGATATGAAAGGCCCACTTTATTTTGTCATCCAGTGTGCAGAGTAACTTATCACTCTTTAAGAACGTAAGACCGGACGCAATTTAACTTTTATGATTCATGCTTACTTTGGACGCTTCATGGAATAACTGTGATTGACGCTTTTGATTGATAAGGAGGAGATGATATTCATGTTTGTCTTTCACTTCTAGAAAAACAATTTGTAAATATAAGATTATTACACTGAACGGCATTTGTTCATGCAAACTGATCATTGCAGACAAACATTCATTGAATCTTCAAAGACTCTTCCGCTTCTATCAATCTTCCAACAGTGTTCTAATATTTCATAAAAATTGACGTGAAATCATTTGATTAAGTCACACAGAGACCCTTGTATACACCTGATATCTTGACAGGACTTGCAAATGGTATGCCTTACTAAAACGGAATACAGCTTGTTAAATGGGACGGTTTGTCCTACAAATATGTCACCAAACATTGATAAATCCGACTAACTATGTCATGCAATGGCCCCGTTACCCCTGCATGCATTCTATGCTTTCTTGATTAAAGCTTCTGTTGTATCATTCATAGCAATCCGATCAGACGAATGCTTCATTCAAATTTCACTTATATAACAGCAGTTGTCTTCATGACCGTTTGGGATATATTCGCGATCTTTATCTGGAGAGGTCAATGCAAATGGAATATTGAGCGTAGTATTGTACGGTGTAAAAGTGTATTCATGACCTATTAAACATTTATACTAGTGTCAACTAGCAACGTTTGTAGCCGTCACACCAAGAACATCCCTCGATGACGTTGGGCAAATATGGTAAACAAACCAAATTATCCATAACATAGCGTTAATTCGGTGTGGGATCGGTGTCGCTGTCCCCTTCGACCATAAAACCTTGCATGTACGTGCATACAGGGCGTATCGCGAAAACTTTCAAGACGCACTTCTTGCTGGGAAATTCTTGAACAAATCCCGTTATGACTCGTTCAAAGTAATTTGTGTTTTTTACACTTTTGTTGAAGAAATATTTCTGTATATTACCACATTTCTCTTTTCAGATGTTGCATACCGCATAACATACTGTAGTTAATTCTTTCATTGATTTATTTAAATTCATTTCGCAACATTGGGGCCCGGCACCCGCACGCAATTTCACAAACAACAAAACCGGAGGTAAAGCGAACAAATGAGCCGATATTCCAAATCTCATGATGCTGAACAACATAATAATTGAAATCGTGAGACTCTCCAGGGGAAGAGGAAGAAGGGGGCGGGGTGTATATGGTATCGAATGTGTAAGCCTGAAATACCCCAAATGCTTATCTCAGAGTTACAAAAGTTACTAAGCTACACAAAAGCTAAACGTCAACACTTTTACACCTCCGTGCTCTAGTTTCCCATGGTACCTAGACATTTCTGTTGGGTCAACAGACGAAGCGAGATTCATTTAATATCAACACCAAATGTTTCTTTGTTGAGAGGACAAACACATATAGCAACCCAGACAAATGTAATCACTGATTATTTGGTTTACTAACGAATGGCGCTTCCTTGGCCACATCATTGGCGCGATTTGCTGCAGTTTTGTAAAGTTGAGAATTCATTTGCGATATTTTTCGACAGTTTCTAGGTTTACAAGTGAGTGGTATTTAAATGTTATTCTTTCAATGAAAATGAGTTTACTCAAGTGGTTGTGCAAAAACTGCTTGCTGTATATAATTTGTTCATGGTGTATAATTTTATGCTGATTGGTGCTTGAAAACTCTATTATCGCTCTCAGCAAAGTGCCAGCCGTTGCAGCGGAATGGCTGCAGGCACGCCTCGTGCGTATTGGGAGACTTGCTCCTTAATACACCACAACCATCTTATACACACGCAATCGTTCATCTGTCTCTCCATCTCAAAGTCATCGTTCATCTGTCAGTCTATCTCACAGTCCTCGTTCATCTGTCAATCCATCCACACAGTCGTCATCGCTCCACTGTCACCCAGTCCTACAGTCATGGCTCATCTGTCACTCATTCTGGCAGTCGTCGTTTGAGCAATGATAGTTTTCCTTTAACTGAAGAACATAAGTGCACTTTTGTGAATATTGTAATCTTTAAATAATTACTTCATTTTAATGCTGATATTGAGAAAGGAAAAAATTATCTTTTTGGTTTGATTTACAAGATAATTTTTTCCTTTCTCAATATCATTGAAAGCTCTCTATGGCAGGTGTACAAGGACTATTCTATCATAATTACATACCAGTATATAGGACTACTGCACCTTAGATTGTGGTAGTGGGGAAGGGCCAGAACTATGTCTCGCTAATTTGTTTATATGGACGAATTGTGATTGTTGTAAATGTTCTAATGTATGTTGATGATCTCTTTTCATTTGTGGTTGGACTGAGTAAGCTATTAGAATGAGATTTATTATATATATATATATATATATATATATATATATATATATATATATATATATATATATATATATATATATAGAGATATATATATATATATACATATATATATATATATATCTATATCTATATATATATATATATATATATATATATATATATATATATATATATATATATACATATATATGTATATATATATATATATATATAGCTATATATTTAACAGTACTACATAACTAAGTGATACGTCTGCACAGGGCATCCCATCAACCGACAATGCAGTTTGTTGATTCGGTGGAGGTACGTCTGGGTGACCAATCAATATCATTCAATCGGGAAAACATGAGCAAGTCTTCAAATCAACTTCTTATATTCCATCTCAAAGATGACCACACTAAAAACAAAAGCAATATCA
>CM067351.1:11028672-11136172 GCA_034190875.2 Urechis unicinctus
TAAAACGCTTACAACCGCTCCACCAAAGTTTGTGCAACGTTTAATCACCGCCCGGGCAAAGCTGGCGAAACAGCGGTGGTCCAGCGTTCACGATTTCTGCGTTGGCCTAGCGAACCCAAGCGTCCACGAACTTGCGTCTAGTGGTGCCAAACTTTGACTGGGCGTTGTTGGAGCAGTGGTGAACTTTGCCGGAGCGGAAAATTGCCCGCTCCTCACCGCTCGAAATATTTTGTGCAGCTAAAAACTTTCGGAGCGGTAGGAGGGACCATAAGCGGTGGCCGAGCGTATACGGCGTTGCCTTAACGGGGGCCAACTTCTGGTGAACGGTAACGAGCGGTGATGAATTTTTTTCACCGCTCCAGGAACGCTCCAGCAAAGTTCTTGCGGTGTGACCGGGCCTTTATGAGGTTGGCCGTTGGCAGATGTATTTGTGGTGACCATCTGCTCAGTTGACATTCTGATTTCGCTTTGGATGCTGACCTAGTGATAATGGGATGCAAACTTACCTCTCCAATGTTATCGGAGACAACGGCCAAATCGGGGAATGTCTTTATTTCGTCATCGTTGGTACAATGCGTAACGTCATATTCCCGCCTGCTTAGGGCGTCTACGGCACAATTGAGGTTACCTTTACGATACATGATGTCACAGTCGTATGATTGCAGCACTAAAGCCCATCTGACTAGCTTCGGCACTGTCTGCTAACTGGTCAGAATTGACAGCAATGCTTTGTGGTCCGTAAATATTGAGTAATTACGTTCATGGGTGTTGAGTGATCTACATGCTTAACCTAACGGTTGGTCGTTGCCTTCGTCGTCCACCCGAGCTAAACAATGACCTATAGCTGATGCAGAAGCGTCAGTGTATAGAACAAAGGGTTTAAATACTGGGTAGGCTAGTAGGGGCTCAGAGGTTAGAGTGTGTTTTAGTGCATCCAAACGTAATTGGCATTCAGCTGACCAATCGAGCTTGACATCCTTTTTAGTTAACGCATTTAGTGGTTTGGCTTTGTCAGCGACATTTGGTATAAATTTCCTGAAAATAATCCTAAAAATGAACGTACCTCTTTGACGTTTGTCGGTACAGGGTATGACTTCACGGCTTTGAGGTGCTCATCGCTTGGCTGGACGCCTGAATGTGAGAGCTTCTTACCCAAGAAATTGACCCCTTGTTTGAAGAGCGTGCATGTTTTGGGACGTAGCTTAAGGTTGGTGGCTGTCAGTGTCTGGAAAACATGACAAGCTTGCCGAGACAGTCAGACAGCATCATCAATTCTTTGAAAAATGACGATGACTGCTGTAGCCCTATGCTCAGTCTGGTCAGCTCATAAGATTTATAGTCAGGCAAAGTGAAGGTAGTCAAGTGTTGACAATCTGTTGACAAACCGACCTTGAAAAAACCTGAGGCAAGATCTAGACATGAGAAATATTTAGGTTTAGCATTTCCGATCTCGTTAATAGTAACGTCCACGCGTGGAATGGGAAGTGATGTTGCACAGCTTGATTATTTAGGTAGCGGTAATCAATGCACATGCTGTACTGTTTGGGGGCATTTGTTGCTTTATTTAGGTGTTTGCGGGTCTTTTTTGCGCCTTTAGCAACCAATACGATTGCGATTGCAATTTGCTATGAGATCTCTCAATGATTCTTTGTCTCAGAAGCTCATATTTGTGTTTGTTAACCTTCCGTTTTAAATTGGATTGGTGTGATAAGGCTTACATTTCCGTGGCCTAGCGTTTGGCTTCAAATTGATTGTGCATTCGGCCGGGTGTATTTGTGATTACCTGGTGGCAATTTTGAGTGGTTAAGGGATTTGCAATTTATCTTAGTTTGAGATCGCTGATGTTGGGCAAGGTAATTGCAATTGTTGGGTTTGTGTGTGTGACATAGGTGTAATTGATGCTGCGGGATGACTGGTTGCGCTTCTTGTCACTGGCGGTTTGGCTGTTCTTTGTTGTACTGTCAAGGGACTGCGTCCAGCAAATATTGTCGGTTTTGTCCTGGTGTAATTGCTTGGACACTAGAGACAATAGTTAACCGGCATTGCACAAGTTAGTAGACAGAATCGGTTTAAGGATGGCAATTGCCCCACCTTGTTGAATTGTTTGCGTTCGCGTTGAATTTTTTCAGCGTCAATTGGACTTGATTTGAATTGATGCACGCTGCAGATTTACCGACGTAGACAAACACGTATTGGTTAACGGGGTGACGGTAAATAACACCGCATAGGCCAGAAAGAAATGAATGAGGGTTGTCTTTGACCAAAACACGCGACTTCATGTTCTTAGTAGATACATAGGTCATAGGGTGCAATATCAACAGCGTTGTAGCTGAGTGAAAAGGTCTTGCTGTTGAAATTGATATTGGCCCCAAACCTTCAAATGAAATTGGCTCCTAAGATTAGGTTTGGTCGCATTTTAATAGAAGAAAGTCGGGAATACGTCATGCTGTATTTTGACACCAATTTTCAGTTTACCAACAACCTTTGAATCACTGCCATTTGGAACAGTGATTATCTTGGTCTTGCAAGCGTGAATTATTGGTTGTCAAATAGCATCTTAAAATAATCTTTGTTTATGCACGAAATGCTTGCACCTATGTCTATAAGTACCATGCATATTTTGTTTTAGAGTTTGATGCGCGCCGTTTGATCGCGGAAAAGGGGGCGCTAACACAGGTGACACTTTCAACTGTATTTACCTTTTTCTTGCGCGTCATACGGTGTGTTACTCGGGTAAAAGACACTCTCGTGCTATGTGCTCGGTATTTCCGCAATCGAAACACGGTCTCGGACCCAGGGGCGTCGCCAAAGGGGGGGATGTAGGGGTGTGTGACACCCCCCCATTCAAACTCGACAGTCCGCGTCACAGTCGGCAAAATCCTGTCCAGTTGGCAAATTGAAAGTTCCGCGCCAACCTATGGTGGCGCTACGCTTAGATAGTCATCCCGCAGTCGGCAAAATTTTAGTTACACCCCCCCCCCCACAACCAAATCACCCTGGCGACGCCCCTGCCCGGACCAGGTGTGGGGGACCTCATACAGATTTGAAACGGTGTCATACTCCGTGATCTGGGTTCGCGCTTATAGCCTACGTCGTTTTGGGATCGAGCGCGGTCATGGGAGGGGTCGCGTTGGCCGTGGTACCAAGTGCGGTTGTGGGTGCGGTCTGTAGATAATTCTCTACCACTTGATTGCCACCGACTCTTGCTGTGCAGAAAAAAAGGGGGCGAGATGAATTCCACCAATTTGCGCGAAACCGATCGTCCCCGCTCTGGAGACATGTGCCGGGAGGAACTGCGTGTGTTCTGTTGCCTTCTGGATTGATGGCGACCACGTGTACAATCGTAGTGCACGGGCGCTGGAGTTGACAGCCATCACATTGTTGCCCGTCTGCTCTCTTTCCGCTGCCTTCGTTTTTCCCAGATCGACGCTTGTCTCTCAGTCTCGTTGGCTGATAATTATGTCGATAACGATAGTGCAAAGTTATATTATCCGAATAGATGCATGTTGGGGCAACAATACAAAACTAGGCATCAATTCAATACATACTACATACGTTCAGGGGGGTAGCTTGGGTGGAATTAATGTGCAGGCCGAATTGTAGGGGGGTCTGGGGCATGATCCCCCACAAAACAATTTGACCTAAGGCGTATATTTGGTACAAATAAGAATGATTCATAGACCATATATATCATTACATTTTACTTAGATTTAAGTCTCATGACTGGAATCAATTTGACAGCAACTGAACGTTGATTTTATATTGTTAATTCATACACTATTTGCTGGCCCGTTTCCACTTGAGGTTTGTTTTCTGCATTAACCTAATTATATTGTTGAATTAAATATATGCTATGCTGTTATGTTAAACAATATGCTTTACCCCTCGAGTATTTTGTAAAATACCTTTTAAATGTTGTTGAAATTAATAAAATATTAGTGATTATTGCAAATAAAAAACAAGAGGAAAAACTAGCGACATCAACTTTCAACATCTGAATGCGTTTCGAGTGAATGTCAAAGTTACATTAATCTAACGTCAATTTAGAAAAAGTCTAATTTTCTGCATTTCTCTGAGGGAAACCATTAATCACTTGGTCAACATCGATGTTCATGTGCTTGTGCACATGGATCATGGCTAACGACGACATCCTGTCAGACGTCATTGTTGTTCGCAAATAGCTTTTTATGCGTTTCGTTCCACTAAATGACCTTTCACATGTGGCCGACGTTGATGGCATAGTCAAAAGACCGATGATGGTTCAAATGCAAGGATACAAGTCCTTGTACATCTTCTGAAGGGTGTCTCGGAATCTTGAAGCCTTAATGTCTGTCATAATCCATCTAACTCTCCATCTAGCAATTTCCGATTTGAATGTCTCGTATGTTTGAGGAAGGTCGGGGGCAAAGGCGGCATATATTGTCGGAAGTTTGGAAGGCAATAAGTGTTGCGCACCGTACCGATCTTCATAACCCAGGATGCGAGTTTCCATTTCCTGAACAAAATGGTCGAGGAAAACATTATACAAAGTGACCCTGTGGTAATCGGACATCGTTTGAACATCTATCTTAACTGGTTTACATAATAGTTTCTTACATGAGCACGAGGTTCAGATGGAAATATCCGTCACTGAAGGTAACTGTTTTGGCGGGAACGAGGCTCTTCCGAGTTCCCACGAAACAGTTACCTGAAGTGACGGATATTTCCATCTGATCCAAGTATCTCATTGTAGAAACTTTTTCTTGCATACTGGCTTGCACTTTAAATTAGATATTTAGATACAAACTTATCGAAATGATGCATTTTGATAAAAAAAACAAGAGTTATTCAGATGCTGTGTTTGGAAAAGTAACGTCACATTGATTATAACGCTACGTTATAAGTAATGCACGCGAGTTGTCTTGCATGGGGGGTGGGGGTCGGGGGGTATGATGAGATTTTCCAGCACTGGTAAAAACTGCAAATATTCCCATCTGGTATGCTAGAAAAATCTATCTCAAGACAGGACAAATCCACTTTTAATATACACCTATGAATAATTGTACTAAGCACACAATTTAATACAACGTATTAAAGGTTTGAAACTAAGAAAAAAAAACCGTGTTGGAAATGAGAACCGAAGACATGATGGTCAGGTTCTATTTAACAACTTTTGTTTGGTGTCTTCGACTACAGGAGGTAAAGTAAGACATCCGATATCCGGATACTTGGGAATGTTTTCGGTCATGATGACCTCTGTCATGCTTTTGGTCTGTTTACATTTGCAAGAAAAAGCGCCCACCCAGCATCCTTCGAAATGTTTAAAAGACGGAACTTTACAATACGCGGCCGGCCCGAACTTTACAATGTGAGGGCTCTAGTCGTTCGCACTCTTCATTTGGGTATAAAGACTATAAGCCATACCATACATGTAGATTCCGACAAATCAATCACTGTCTGTTCTTGGCAAATCTTGTTTCTGGTGTTCCATTACCTCTACTCCCCTATTCCCTCCGAATTTTATTCCATTTTTGGCATTTTTATTTTTTCGACTTTCTGGGGAAATGTGTAGACCGCGGTCTACTCGGCCTATAGGAAGCTACGCCCCTGACGTTGGTAGCATTTCCCGAATAAATTGCCTTGAAAAATTATATCAAAATTGCATAGATGCTGCTTACATAGACACCGGAATATGTATGATAGTGGATCTTTGGCGGTACGTTAAAAGAGCAAAACATCTCCAACGATGTGACCTCTGAATCTTAAATCATTGGTCAATGGTTTCATTGTTACATTGTTACATGCATCATTACGTAAAGGTGTGATAAAGATCGTATCTTTTAACAACTGCGTTACAGAAAGGTTAAATATCTTGGAAAATGTGGACTCACCTGTGAAATGAAGCCCCAACTGATTTACTTTTATGAGGTCACTGTCGACCCAAGATATTTCGATAGAGCTTGTAATGAAAACACAAACGTCTACACACGGGAGCATGATTTTGCATCAAAATGATAACATCATTAGACCCCAATAAACTTATTTGATTTACTGACCCATCGTGGGGTAATTAGGTATAAATCAAGAAGTGATGAAGGTCTAAGTGTATGGCATTAACGAGTGGATGAGGAGAATATATGTAACTGCAAATATACTTGCGCTTGTTAATAGCCTTTATACCTGCTAGCAATATGATATAGTGAACGGCCGATGCTAAGACAGGTTGCAACCTTTGCATAAATTATAGCTAAGCCTATACTGTGTAAGCATCTCTGTACCTGCAATAATAATTAGTCAATAACAAACAACTGTAAATTCCCCATGCTTTGAACGTGGGATCTCATAGGTCTCCCAGTGCTATTGACCACAATGGATGCAAGTGGAGAACAGTATGTATATCTTCAGCGTAATCAGTAGATTTCGAGCAAGATATTAATTGGTGCGGTGTACAACAGTTTTCAGATGACGATACCAAAATTTAGGATTAACCATAGGTGTATGTAGGTATCGATTTTGTCATTTTGACAATAACGGCGGTAAAAATTAAAATTCCTTCGACATCAAAGTGAACTAGCTCTCTTTTAAGCCTTGCAACAACAAAATTCCAGTAATCTCTTGTATGAAAAAAGTCATGTAATACGTGATGTCGCGATTCCCTTGATGGTATTTATAATAATGTATGAGGGAGGGAGGGATTGTAAAATTCGGATTGCAAGTGGTGATTGCTTCAACCACTTTGCAGAGTATCAAGAGATAAAGCCAATTTGCGCCAAGTTGATTGCTAGACCGTGTTTCAACACAGTACTGGCGCCAACGCGAATAATAATTACATATTCAATGCATTAAAAATAGTTTCGCTGAGAATATGCTTCAAAACGCAAATCAACGAGTACATCATTTCGAGGTTTTCCACTATATGTTTGGACCCATCGATTTTTATGGTTATAGTTGAGTCATTTATATATGCTAACGAGTGTCAGCAGTTAACCATGCTTTTGAACATAACAGAACATACCCATCGCATACAGTCGGTTACTCCGTCCCACAGATGTATTCAGAAGTAACGTCGTTCTACAAACGGCTAACATTAACTGGATATTTCAGTTAATCCTGAATGATAGTCAACCTCTTCGAATTGAACATTGAACATTGCATGGATCTTGACAATTCTGTATTTGTAGCACGTTACCTACCTCAGAGATAGGTGATTACATGTGTTTTCGGCATTTACCTCTGTCTCTAAATGCAATGCTTAAATATGTGTGAAATAAAACGCCAAGTGGATTGGATTAGAGACAAATGGCTCTTTTATGCAATTCCAACATTCAATGGGCCAATACAACAATTGATTCACTAGCCACCTATTGACTTAGGACGTGCCAACTCATGCGCTAGATGGGATCTGACTGCATAATGAACTGGCCATTTCAGCGGCTGACCATATGAGTTTAATCGTCTGGAATAAGAATGTCGTGGGAGCTAATATGCACAAAACATTCCAAACCAAGCTGTTTGTCCAAAGTGTGCTTTACAATGAACTATCAAGCTAATAGCCATTTGAACTTATGTCAAATATCCACATAGTGCTGACTTAAGGTGAGCATGGATCAGGTTGGTGTGGCTGCCATGCCGTCCTTTCGAGTCACTATATATATATATATATATATATATATATATATATATAGAGAGAGATATAGATATATATATATATATATATCTATATAGGGTATATATATATATATATATATATATCTATATGTATATATATATATATCTCTCTATATATATATGTATATATATATATATATATATATATATATATATCTATATATATATATATATATATATATATATATATATTTATATATATATATAGATGTACATATATATATATTGATTTATATATGCACCTAAAATCTGCCGTATGATTTTCCAAGCAGTCAAAAAGGCCAATTGTGCATTTACTACATTGACAAATTGGCTCATTTGGATTCGACCGCCTGGTATGTAGAACAATTCGCGTGTCGGGTCCATTCGATATTATGGTCGTGTGTGGTGGATAAATCATTAGCCTCAGCTGCTGCTATGTGATACCCTTAGGGCATGATGTGTTACTGTAACTGGCCGAAGTAAAGACCTGCTTTGAATGCCAATAGTTTTCAAATGAGCATTGCCAACCCCTTGGTGTTTCATTGACTTACTACTAAACTTTGTTAATTAACTTGAGGTTGGTCCACTTCATCTGCTGAAGTCAAGAATGTATTTTCCAGATGAAAGCAAAACTCACTTGTTTACCAGACAGCACATCGTGTCGTGTAGGACGTTCGCTATGCACGGACAAAAACATATCTACAGCTAACAAATTGCGTTTAAGATTAAATGACAAAGTTCAAGATCCTTCCAATGGATCTAGTATATAGCTTGCTTGTGTAAACACCACAGTAAGTTTTTCACCCATTTCCAAAACGTTTCCTTTGTTTGTTTAATGGTATATTTACTCATGGTCTTAAAAATCATTTTCGTACAAATAGTTCGGACGTCTTTAAGTGGTGTGTTATCCTGGAGAGAATCATGCAAGACGATCTAGGCGGATCCTATTATGTTTTGATAACCCTGTCTTTACAGAGATGATGACGTAAAGTAGCTACTAATATTTAACGAGAATATGTCCTTAACCATACTTGGACAGGATCAACAGTGTGTTTCAATGTATAATTTGCAACTGGCTTAAGTTGTCCAGAAGCTTATTTCAAATGAATGACGCCAAGTCCTCATTCCTATTTGAAATTGCACAAACAGTAACGCACAAAGTTCACATTTCACAATTCATCAAATATTGGTGGGCTACGTTACTGGGACAGTGTCTGCCTCGGAAAAGGACCTTGATGGTAAGGCAGCAACTTCCCTCCCATAGATCATCGGGTCCATGTTATATTGGGTGCTCAATTCAGCTACAAAGGAGGCTGGTTGGATGGCATAACATGTATAGCCCACAGTCGTGGCGCTGTGGGGAGTGATCTGTATGATGCTCTGTGACCATTTACCATTCAGACTCTTTCCGGAAAAACACTTTATTGGTTTCAATTCCAGATCCTGAACCGGGCCAAGGTCTTCTGGCTTTATGTGTACTTGCCAATACCCTGAATTTGCATCCTGTTTGGACAACCTAGAGTTACCTGCTAAGGTGTCTGGGCACTCATCTACGAATGGTAGAGAAAAACTTGTTTATGACATCATTCAGTGCCAGGTAATCCACACGGCAGCGCACGGATCCCTCCGCCTCCGTATGAGAACAGGTGCAGAGGCCCATTCTGAGGTATATTCTTGCATGTCCCTCTTCTTCACTAGTGAAATATTAATCTGTTACCAATATTCATATTCCAATTGTGTTATATCAAATACTTTGGCCCGTCTCGGTTAAGACCTTGCTTGTGCCGATATTTACATCAATAAAAAGTTGATAGTTACATACTCAGGTGATAATAAGTCGAGTTGGGTGGGTTCAACTTAATAGTGAACCGCATGAATAAGCAAGCGATCTATGCCAACTTGGGCTTCATATTTCTCATGCATTGTCAATATTTTCGGAAATGCCATATTGATATTCCACTTGTAAATGATATTTCACGTTACCTAACAAACTCTTTGAAACATGGTATAATTAAAATGATACACATGTGAATAACATGTCGATTTAGCTCAGTATTTAGATAGGCGCTGATCGTCTTGACTAACCTCAGTCTATACACACATACTTTGCTTCATGGAAATACATCTAGCATAAGCACTGAATAAAATTTTGCATATATATTTGGCTTTAAAGCATAGTTCATTAATTTTCATAAGTAATTACCAAAAAACACTTACTACAACCATAGTTGAAGTTAGCAGGCTATACAGATCGAAAAGTTGTTCATAACTGTATCAGCGCCGTAATCTTCTTGTGCTTTACAAATTGGACTAGATAACCACGATATTTGCATCATTGATGATCCATTTTCCCTGATGCACGATCATCTGCCTCAAGTGATTAGACTTTGCTCGGTGAATACATGTGGCCTCTATTGTGATTTTCCAATATAACGAAATATGCAGGTAACGAAATATAAATACGTAATTTATCGTTCATTAAACTTAATCAATATGGTTGATGCTAAATAACAATGCGTAGTTCGATAATATTAAAGCGCGTTGTAAAAGTACTCCCTAATAGACGTATAGTAAATCACAATCTGAATGATGTGAGTTCGTATATTACCAAATATATTTGTCTGTATCGCAGTATTAAGGGTTGCGAAATTCCCGTCATCTGCAACGCATTGTTATATAGATATGCTTTTTGTAGTTTGGAGTGATTCAATATTCCAAGCCTCACTATGTAATGATCCCCATTCTATCGCTGATGCGTGATTAATAGTAGCAGCATACAGTTAGGTGCAAGTCACCGATGACGAATGCGCTTAAGGTATAGTTGGTTGAACTAAGCTCATATGAACTGCTATGGAAACTGCATTTGTATCAACATGAACAGGGTAAATAGTAGAGGTAATTTTTGTAATACCTTTGGCATTCGATGTGCAACCAGTTCGTGTCTCTTGGAAATTCATCTGGCGATTGAGAGAGGCTGTAGGTTAGCCTACATTAAACCCATCTCATACTGCGGCTGGTGCATCAATGCTGTGGAATGGCCGCTTTATTAGTTTACGTTGGAGTGTTATGAAACATTGAGGGACGTCCCACTTTAAAACACATTCGCTCCGGCACATCGATAGAAAAAACCCTGAATGGGTTGGTGATGTCGCAAAGCACGTACCTGGAAAAAATAGAGACCAATCAGACGCGTTTCATCTTAAATGCCAGCCGATGTCAAAGCGTGATGGGGATACATATAATTCCGAACTACCTGCCTGCGCAGATGGCGTGTGTCACATTTCACTCGTTTATCTCCCTGATTATGGGTTATTGTCAGAGCAGCGGCAAAGTTATCTTAATATGTCATGAGCATGATAATAATTGTAGTCACTGCTCTGGTAAATTGGGTTCTTTTAAAACACATTTCTACTACTTGTAAGCATCTGCTGATGGCTAAACATTGCATAAAGTGTAACTGCTTGAAAGTTTTAACATAATACTTCTTATTTTGTTGCATTAAGCTCTACGTTCAGAATTGTTATTCTCTTGTGCAATCTTATAATCTACCGTAGATAAGATATTTTTGTTGATTATCGTCTCTTATCAACATATGACGAGTTTAGATAGATGCATGCTGCACCCTTTTTATGTGTGTCGAGTGTAAACTATGACTTAAAAATGCTTTTATCATGGGGGAAATTGAATTATCATTGTGAAATAACGACGTGCGTATATAAAAGGGGGAGAAGCCTTGCGTACATGCTGCGATAGGTTCGTGTGGATTTGCACATGATGCTCATCCATTCTATTGATGTAAACCGTAATTCAAAAAGATTGCCTATTTATGAATATTTATAGCGATTAGAAGGGTAAAAAGGTGTCACGTGAATGAGAAGAGTACATTGGTGTCTGTACAACAATGGGTGCTATGGGTATGGGTTCACTTATCAAGGGAATGAGCATTTCATAGCAACGATGGGCGGTTTCGACTTGACTTGAGATTTGCAAGCTGGGCGCGGATTGCCGTATTTCAAGCTGATACTTATGCACTTTACATATAGCGTCTAATGATCCTCCTCATGAGCACCTACACTCTGAGCCTGCTTGCTTTTTCTTCGTTTTGAAATGACGTATGTGAAAATTTACATCGAGAACATCATTTAAAAGGGATAGTTATCTATGGAGAATACGGAAAAAAGTAAGACTACCAGTAACAGTTTGTCAGCAAATGTCACAAATCTTTATACGCATGAATAATGCTTAAAATGTTCCTCACATATCTTCGAGATTGTTACGTATATATATATAATATATATATATATATATATATATATATATATATATATATATATATATATATATATATATATATATATATATATATATATATATATATATATATATATATATATAAATATATCTATATATATATATGTATATATGTATATATATGTGTATATGATATATATATATATATATATATATATATATATTTATATATATATATATATATATATATATATTTATATATATATATATACATTCACAATATTCAACGAGCCATGAAGAAAGTAGTGAAGCTAATTATCAGCGCGATTCCACGAAAAGCTGACGCAATGTCTTGCTCCGAAAAGTTCCGAACCTTGCCGAGCGGGAGGTGCACCGGGGGAACGGAGAAAATATGCATTAAAGTCACCTTTTTTAAGGAAGAGAGTTCTTACCGTAACCGTTGTTAATTTAAATACACGTTTATACTTAGGAACTATGAGTGTTAACAAGAATCAGTGATACTTAACATTCTGAAGATTGTCGTCTGTAATGTTGCAGCACGGACGATTCCAAGTCAAAAAATGCACGTAGGTTATATATTTTAACGTATTTATTCTCTGATTCATGGATAATCAAATTGCCATCATTGATGTTGTTAATGTAACTTTTATACATATCGATTGCTTTGGGCAGCTTATTGTTATTTAACCACTCTGGACACTGTAATCTGTCTGTCAACGATGTTGTCCAAACAGCTGTCATTATTAATCTTTATGCGACAGGCGACAATCTTGCGGCTCATGGCCAAAGTTGCCAAATCCGCTTAAATTTGGTGCAACAAAAACAACAAGGTGATAATCTTATATCAGTTCCAATTAAACGAAAGAGGAAGTGTTTATTTATAGTAAATAAAAGGCAAATAAGATAAGTTAATTTGTTATTTGGGTGTCTCCCAAATTGGTCGGGTTGACACTACAATGACAGGCTTCTGTGAAGTTCTGAGCAGCTAGATGTAAACAGGATAACCACAGAACAGTGGATGCAGCATCACATAGCGTTATGAGCCCAGTCCTCCCTCTTATTATATACGTTTCAATATTTTATTTTCGTATTGTTAAATATTAACTGCAATCATACAAATAAAGCCGAGTTGTTTAGGCAAAAGGGCACTTATCAAAGTATGTGCCTGTCATATAACGGTGTGTCCAACAGCATATGTTCATGCATATATTCACAATATCATGCGTCAAACTGGCCTCAAATTGATTCATTGCACATTCTTTATTACATGTTTTATCCGTTTATTTGTCTTGCCTTACATTAAATTTATTTTAAGAATTTAACTGAATCTCATCTCTCAGTTTGAATTATATAAATCCCCTTCAGGGCATCATAATTAAAACATGGATTAAACCATCTTTAAGTTATAAATATATCGCCTTTATTCAGTTTGCCACATGTAGTTACAAAATAAAAAATACAGCAGGATCTGCAGGCATGGTGCCGAAGGATTTGTTAAGCTCAGGACTAGGTAGAAGATGAATTTGTTTTGTTGATGATTAGATGATTGCTGTTTATTTGCTTATCTAGGGTCACTTAAATTCTACCAACATGTATCCACAATATAGGCATTCAAAGTTGATTCGGCTGAATAAATTGACCTCAATGGATTGAATGTATTGACCTCACAAGGACCCTGACAAGGATTAACAATATAAGGAAATCAATGATCAGGATATCAAGCCAAGCATATTAACAGATCAATTTGAAGATGATCAGAAGGTACTACCACAACAGCGTTGCACTAGCACTAATAGACTTTTAAGAGGTCCAGTCTTGGTGGGTTTTCTATATGGACACAATTAGTGATTCCATACAACAGGTTGTCGATATGATTCAGCAAAAGATTCTCCTGCTGTGCGCCAGTTTTAGTTGCACATTCTGTTGCGCTGATAAAATGAACCTGTCAAACTGCCTCTCAGTCTTATATCATAAGTACTAAAGGAAGTCTATGTAAAACATTACACTACATTAATTCTTACCAACCTGATTAGGTTGATCATCAATACAAGATGTCACATGAATCACTCTCTTGTTATTAAGTAAAGGATGTAAAAACTAATCCACTCTAATGTGGCCGAAACTGAATCTACATTTGAATATTAACTAAATCAATATTGGTAAAACACATTGTAAGCCTGTGTTGAGTGCCATATTGATAACAAACCTACCCTTCATCATAACGTACCCTCTCAGCCATCAGTTGATGGAGTAACCCCCTACAGCTTATAAAAATTATAAATCCCAGTCTTCCAGATCCACGAGTGACCTACATGTCACCTGCCGATTGCCCCCTCTCCTCGTACATACCTAATATTTCAGAGCCACGTGACCTTCCTTCCCAGGCAGCGCCCGATAGCCCCAACACTCACAGACCTGGCTACGGCATGTCCTATGAGAATTTGGGATGGCGTGCCTTAGTCGTTGAGGGAAGCAATTTATATTTCAAAATCAGTTCTCGCCGGGCCTCCGAGCTTAACACATCTCTCTTGTACATTTAGGATCAGTTACATCGATAATTCGAAATTGAAGTCAGCAAAACAAAGTTCAAGTTGCTATAAACCCTACACCTGGAGTTCGATTCTTTATTATTACAAGTGCATATCGTGTGCATCTCAACACAACAGATCACGATACGACACACACGATACGACGCCTGATCGTATCAATATGCTCCTAAACTGCAATTATATAACCAATAACAAACAGCACACCCATCAAATAATTAATGTAATCTTCCTTCACTGATGGCAACTTTAACATTCTCTTTCTGGGTACTGAGATGACAGGCATTGAGTAGAGACCACCAAGAAGGTTGCTATGGAGCTGAGCATTGATAAATATACTAGAATTCAGGGCTTGGATGCTCCCCTGTGTTGGCTTTGGGGCATCTCCCGTGGTCACTTAACCATGTATTAAATGATATCTTATCCACATAAGCCAGCTCCCTTCACCCTAAACCTGAGGTCACACATACAATTGTGCACATCGGAATATTAGTATAAAGTGAGGATGAGGACATACATATATGATGTTGATCTGGAGTTGGTTCTATGACAAAGCATTCAGCAGATGTTCAGAATAAGTCTACAGCCCAGAGAGCATAGTTCAGTCATCAGAAATGTAGATGAAGCCACATGACCTCTTCACTATTCCTATCTTTAACTATACATTTATCTCAAATTACCAAATGTCATGAAATATAAGACTAAAGAATATTTCTTTTCACTAAGCATGAGCCTAGTGACCCTAAAGCGAAACACCGCTCCTTATGATATTAGGAGGTATCTTGCAGAGTTTTGATGTTTTGACAGCTGATACTGTTGCCCATCTTGAACAAATAAATTTCCCAAATAGGGCTGATAAACCAGCTGATATGAATCTCCAATATGATTTAATTGAGATGCTGGGTCCATAACAGCACTATGACATAAAACCCACAACATGAGGTAAAGCAGTTAATCACTACCCTATCATTAGTGCTGCTGAGCAAAATGTCATCACAAACACCTAGTCAATTTTACTGCCTAGCAATAAAGACAGGAGGCTGATGGCTATTGAAGCTCTGCTACCTTCAACACGATTTTCATTAACAAGTTATGACAGCATTTAATCATAGCTTTTATAGTTCAACATTGTATTCAATGACACACCAGGGCTGAACAATAACCCTCAAACCCACTTGTCTGCCAACATTAGTCCACAGACAAGTAGTTATGCAAATAGTTATAGCATTGAAGCCATGTAATTCAAGTTTTAAAGAAATGATTCACCCAAACACACATGAGCTATTAATAACTATATAACAAGATTAGTATATGAGACATATATAGAGATTATATCTGCAATATATGTTATAGCATACAACGATACACAGGGCTGAGCATTTTATCGAGTGAAAAATTACCTGTGGCATTTTTCACTCGACCAGTATAATTGATAATAATCTTAACACTTTGGCTGAGGTCAAAGACCATACAGATCTGATTTCTAGTTAGCAAGGAGATACTGACATGAGAAGGCCCTATGTAGAATTTGAGAACATCTAGCTTGATTAACAAATAAAGAACTTTCATTATCCATTGTGTTTTATAGGCACATATTATTTAATAATAAGTTCAGGGTCTAAGGTTATTATATGGTAATAGTTTGCATAAGGCAACGTGCATCATCAAGAATTATTAGCCCCATTGATATCATCAATAAGGTAGCAGATAATATGAATAAGTAAGTAATCAATATTTAGTTGAGTGAAGATATTTAGTTAACATATGGGACTATGGAAAAGACTTATGATTTTTCCCAGTAACATTTATTTCGCCATAAGATAGAATTGTAGCAAACAAAGTTACACTCCAGTTGAAACTGATCTTTTGTGGCCCCATGATCAAACCAAAATGTAAGTAGGGGCCATCTTTTCATTTGATATATAATCACACGCTCATGATACACTGCCATTTATTATATATACGGACGATATTTTCTATTCTATATATTGAGCGCACTATCCCAGTATCGATCTATAGAAAAAAAAATAGAATATATATAAGTTATATGACAGCTTACACCGAAGGCTTTACCTACTTGCCAGGGACAATCGGGCGATAGTTAATGTTTTCCCTTGGTATACATATATTTATGTATACATATATATCGATTTATATATAATATATATATATATTTAGATGTATATGTATTAATATCACATATATATAAAATATATATATATATACATATATATATATATATATATAACTTCCGTATATATATATATATAGATATATTGCAGGTATATATGTGAAATCTTTTTCCATTCGGTGTATTAGGATATATATGTCTATATTCGATATGTATATGGTATACACTATATGTTATGGATATTTTATATATTTCATAATCCAATGAACTGATCCAGGAAACGGTTATCTTTTCATTTGACTAAGACTACACTGCCATTTATATTATTATTATATATATATTATATATATTTATATATATATATATATATATATATATATATATATATATCCATCTACAAATATATTTATTTATATTTATATACCTATATATATATGTATATAGATATAAATATATTTATATATATATGCATATACATACATTTGTTCATATATATATGTATGGTTATATATATATATAAAATATATATATATATATATATATATATATATATATAGATACATACCTATATATTTATATATATATATAAATATATATACATATACGTGTGTGTACACATATATATATACACAAATATATAATTTCGTATATATACATATATATATAAGTATATATATTTCTGTTCATATATATATATATATATATATCAACATATATATATATATATATATATATATATATATATATGTATAATTGTATTCATATATATATAAATATATATATATATGAATTGTATATATATATAAATATATTTAGATATATATATATATATATATATATATATATATATTTATATATATATATATTTATATATGTATATATATATATATATATATATATATATATATATATATATATATATATATATATATATATATATATATATAAAATGTATATATATTTCAACATATGTATAAAAATGTACATGTTTATGCTAACTTTACCGATAGCCATATGGCATTAGCAGTGATTATTCTAAAACACCTGTCACTGTATTACATTATCTATCTCGTAATATATACAAGTATATGTTTTATGCGATAAAAGGCCAACAATAGTAAATAAAATCAACATTCCATTGATGTCTTTAACCGCAGATAGCATTGGGCAACGTTATACCATGACTCATCCCATTCTTTGGAGGCACCACTGCGTAATCCGTCTGCAAGGATTCTTGCAATTCATAACGAACAGTCGGATATTTTGAGCAACTATGTGTATTTGGGTTCAATGGGCATGCGCAACACATATGTACTACCTGTTCAAAAACGTTGCGGTGCTGCTACGATTTCTCATAAACCGTTGTATACCTTTGTATAACCTTGATTATCCGTAGCTCAATCATCCATATTTATACCGCGTTGTTATTCTTTGACATCTGAAAAGTACTCTTAAATGGTGGCCTCACACACTCCGATATGGTGTTGTGAGCGACCAAAAAAGAAACTACTAGGCTCTTGTAAGCTAATTGATGGAGGTTGACGATATCAGTGACTTTCGGTAGTTTGTGTCATGCTTTGATATTCTTGAACCCACCCTAGCAAGCACTTCTCTGAAACGTCTTATCCATGCTGATGAACGATTTGAGAGAGCCTACATCGTTAATTTGCAGCTCTCCCGTGCCCCGTGACAGGTGGTAAAAGACAGCTGTAGTGAAACCGTGATTAATCATATGAAATCGTCGGTACGCTTGGCTTTTCTTTAGTATTATCGACCTTTACCATGGACCCCAAAGGAACCATAGAATGTCGTGAATATTTGATAATAGCGTTGTACATTGCACATTGCAGAAAAATAGGAAACCGTAGTTTTATTCACGAACTACTATGATTGACATTTATGAATATTGTTAGTTATGTGACTAAATCGTGGACGGTGGGACAGGTCTTCAAAATGAATGGTGTTCCGGCTTTGAAAGCATTTTTTGAAAGCCAACGAAGGCAGCCTCAAACGTGGCTTTGGTATCTTTTACCCGCAACAATTTTATGCTAGCGGTTTGTTGTCATCGCAATTCTCGTCCACGGCAAAACACCCATTCAAATTATTCAGTGGAATGTACTTACCTAACAAACCAACGCATCGTCGTATGGTCCTAGTACTGAGCTAAGTATAGATATTATTCAAGTACAATCAACGATGCAGGCACTCTGATATCGTAAGAACATGAAGACGCATTTAATGCTTACTATTTCAAACTAATGTTTTAGGTCAAACTTGGCACCTTGAATGGTTTTAATAAATTTCGAGGTTAAGGTAACATATGAACTTCTCTCAATTACCTGCAGACTTTGTCGACAGTAATTTATCCATATCTCTGATGATTCGCAACACGCATGTTCCTGTATTCAACCAATAATGCTTTAATATAACATGAGCATAACATAATATATCAGTCCTTGTTTGCGTTTGCAAACCTTTGCTAACAAACAAATACATCCTACCTTTTAGTATTTGCTTAATATCCCACAATGCATTCATCAGTAGCGTCGATTCTAAACGCATCATCACATTACCACACAACCAAATGCAGCTGATAAATTGGGACCTGACAACATTCACATGATGATTTTCGGCAAAGCTCTAGGGGTTAGTATTGCACTATGAAGACTTAGAGGACTAATCATTGACATTTTAGAAAAGATTGACAACGCAAGCAAAATGTAACTGCTTAAGTTACTGGTATTCAGATCGGTGAAACTGGGGCAACTAACTGAGCAATGTGGCACATAGTGGCTAAGGTCAGAGACAGATACCATTCCACCGATAATAAAATCTACAAAACATTTCGTTTTCGGGTTCTTACGTTAATTCAATGCAGTGATGAATTCATAAACATTATGTATGACCTGTGTTAGGTAGCGCTATTATGTTAGTAAACACGTAGCTAATAACAATGTGGCAGATTAAAGCATGTGACTAAAGAAACACTTATTTCACGAGGAAAAACTTTGTTCCAGTCAAAATTTAATGTAATTCAGTCAATTAATCACTAACTCACTAATGAATTGACCAATTGATATCAAATTCGATATTACATACCAAGATAACGATCAATCAATCTCGCTCAGGATGTACTAACTGTTACAGACTTAAGCTTTTCGCAAATACCAGAAAATGAATCAACAATATTTGGACAATACAAAGAGCGTTTAATCTGTAGTTCAATCTACGCAAGAATTATTAGACTGGTTAGAATCAAATAACACAGTTGCATTTTTGCTACTCGGTGCATATAAATTGTACTTCTTAAATGCATATATGTTCTAGTTGAAGTGATTAAAACAGCGTGTAAAAAGCGATTAAAAAATTGCACATTGTGCGCATCGAGTACAACATGCTATATTCATACTCACTCGGGGGTTGATATTAAACGCTGATAATTAAACAAGAAGATTGTTTTAGGTTATATTCCTCGAGTGAGCATGTCGCGTAATACCAATGAAATATTTTGCACTTCCGAATTCTCAGATGATTGTTAAATACTTACTGGCAAATAAGCACAGAGTGTGCTCTGAAACAACTTATTGCAGTAAAAAAGTGCGGTTACAGGTGCTACCACTCATTGAATATTGATGGCGAAACCATATATTGTTTATCACGTTGACTCGCAAATATAACTGACTTGTCATATTGCTGGCCTCAAGTGATTACCAATCTTTATGTTTTTAATGTAGTTGCTTGCTGGGCAGTAATTATCGTTCATGGTACACCTGCAGTATTGTTCAAATGACAGGTTAGGCAAACGCATGGCATGTGCCTTTATCATTAATGAATTGCAAACTCTTTTAAAAATGCAACAATCGCGATGCGTTCGAAGTCAGGAAACACATAGGTTGAATTACGTCTATGGCATACTGAGGGTTATAGTGGTCCCTGTGCAAGCTTGGATAGACATTGACCTATTATTTCTCGGCGGCCTACTTGGCTTTACGAATACGTCATGTGCATCGCTATTGAAACTGCACTACATGTTAACAAAGCTTCACTACTTTTTAAAAGTCACTCTTATGATACACATGACGAAGATTTGATAGACAAAAGACTAAGACCAAATAACCTTTTACTCAATAAAGAACATAAAATCGATATTTATTGATCGGTATGCTTTGCCGAGCGTTCCTGCCGAGCGTTCCATGCACACACACACATATATATATACATGATATGTATATATATATGTATATATATAAATATATGATTACATATATATATTCGTATTTATGATGATGCTTAATAACGTAGTAATGTTGGTTGTCATATATATGACGACTTAACACTCCTTGCTCCCTCAGTATGCTGCCGAGCTATGATTTCAATATGCGAAGAATACGCACAAGAATACGATGTAATGTTCAATAGTGAAAAAAGTATGCTGCTGTGCTATATATTCCACAATGTAATACCAATCTCGAATTACGGCTGAATGGAGCTATTTTACAAAATTACTCTAAGGTTGTTCATCTAGGCAGTTATATTGGTTATGAAAACAACGATGCGAATATCGAAAAAGCTGTAGGAGAATTGTTTTATCGTACTAACATTTTGATGTCCAGATTCGGCTTTTGCCGCACCGACGTTCGCACTAGGCTTTTTGATACCTTTTGTACAAGCTTCTATGGTAGTCCTTTATGGAAATTGGATTTAAAGTCACTTGAAAAAAATAAGTGTTGCTTGGCGAAAGTGTGTAAGGAGAGTTCTTAAGCTTAATAGAAGAACGAGGTCTCGTTTTTTACCGCTGCTTGTAGGCAGACCTGATATACGCACTCATATTGTTACGTTTTGTTAATTTTGGGTTTAAATGCACCGTTAGTAACAACCCAAACGTTCGACTTGCTACTATGCTCACTAATGTAAGCTCATCTGTCGTATCGAATAATGTAAGATCATGTCTGTCATTACTAAATTTAGACTACCAACACAACTAAGATTAATTAATGAAGGTAACTTTAATAATGTAGGCGAATTGCTTTTTAAATATTAATGAAGTAAATAGAAGACAGGGCGACAATATGTGTGCATTGCAAGAATTGGGTCAGCAGCGCGAAGGCAGTCTGTTAACTTCTTTAACACTGCAAGAGGCAGATGAGCTTCGTGTGTTCCTATGTACAAACTGATTGGTACTCATGTATTTTTTATTTTTTATTGCTTAATTAATATATCTTTTTGTAAACTTTGATTTGCGAATAAATGATATATATATATATATATACATGTAAACACATATATATATTATTATATATATATATATATATATATTATATATATGAAGAAACATATATATATATATTTACATATATTTAATTATATACATATGATAATATATATATACAAATATATGTATATATATGTAAATATATATATATATTCATAAATATATATATACATATATATATAAATATATATATATGTATATAAATAAATAAATATATATATATATATATGAATATATATATATATATATATATTCTTTGCCGAGTCAAACTCAAATGCAGACAAATCTCTTGATCAATGTGAAAATAGCATCCACCGCAAGACATATTAAGCCTATGGTTATCAATCACATTGAAAAAGTGCCGGGATCCTTCTTCGGTTGTCAGCTTTCATTTCGGGACCACTTGAATATGGGACTCACAGGTTGTCCTTCCTGTGCGTACAGGGGACTCATTCCATTTCAAATGAAACAGCATAACTGGCATCAGTTTTAATAAACGTCAAATTATTTTACTTATTATGCATTCTCATTTGCTCTTCATAGGCTCTCAGTTTTGTTATTCGTGCAACTCGTTTAGTACACACTATTGAGATATGTAAAAGGTTCAGGAATGTTGCTGCACTGCAGCTGCTCGCCGCAACCATACTTGTTTCTTTGATGCCAAGGTCACCAAATCAGTTGAAAAGATTGTATGGATATTTTGCACGCATAAATGTTTTGCTATTCAAAGAATGATGGGGCTGTAGAGATTAAGCACTGCTTACCTCGGCAATTGTCTATTAGCAAAGATAATCTATGCGAAAAGGGGACAGCTCGTGACGAATGTTGCCGGCAAAGTTGCCTATGCATATTTGTCTTCATCAAGCTCTAAATAATCTTCTGTGATCAAACATGGACTAAAATTCATCAATGCGGAGATATCGTTAATTTCACCGATGATGGCATTAACTGTTATAAGCCTGCAATATACGCAAGTGCACAGATATTCAAGATTTACCATGAATAGTGAAAGCAACAACAATATAAGATATATCATTGGTGGCCGCTAAGCATTGGATATACAGTGGATCATTGTAAATGGTGATTGACTATCGTCAAGTTCCAGGGTTGTTTCTTGAGCCTTAATGACTGATTAACATACAACGCGGAATACATGCTAATTCCCATCAATCACCTGGCTTTGCTATTGAATCTTTTGCGTCAAACCTCCCCTTTAAAATAAGATACACCAAATGTACTAAGTACCCAAAAATAATTCCTATGGTTGTACATAGACTGGGTGATTGCATTACGGAAACATGGAATCGAAGCTTGCAAGTATCGCTGTATGACTATATTGAATATATGCCAACAAAATCGAATTACATTGACCGATTAGCTGTTATATCGGCATTGCCATTCGCTACGGGAATACGTTCTCCAATTATGTCACATTCGACATGATAGATCTGGTATGATATTAATTTATACTGACGACTGCAAGCCTGGGTGATTTTTAATCGCACTTTGCAAAAATAACATCTCCACCGGCACGAAAAACAATGTCCTTTATTGGCTAACGTCTGTATTCAGGGAACCGTAAGTGAAACGGGAGAAACCCTTAACATTAATAAATATCCGGTAGATTTGTGAGCTTAATCTTCGCTTTCTGATCGTTTGCGTTGGTATTTTGACAGCTAAAATAAGTACTGACCTGCACAACAAAATAATACTGTCAATAGAAAAGCCGCCGATTGCTTGCAATTGTTGATAACGTTATCGGCTAAAGATAATTGTATGAAGCCAAGAAAATAACCGAATATTTGATTCCAACACACAGCAATCACTGGCGAAAATAACAATGAACACAAACACATGTACTGACGTATATATTTCGCTTTTACCAGATCTAAGCCAGCAATTGAATCAGGGCCATTGAGTGATTCATCATATAATACGCGTACCATCTCTACGCATTTTGCAATGCACTTATAAGTCTAGAGGCGATATGTTGCTTATATTTTCCGAGACACCACTTTTTTCATCGCGCACTATATATTGGATGTTCAGGTATTCATACTAACGCTCCATAAAATGCTGGCGTAAATAATGTAAACTAAAAACTTGAATTATGGGGTCGGAGAATACAGATGAGGTTACTTTTGAAATTATTCCCATTGTTAAGTCTCTGCATCGTTAACGGCTAATTGCATGACACTCTCCTTGTGTAATACGCACTTTATATTACCAAATATGTATAGAAAGATTCTACAAACAATGACTCCAGTGCCACAAAATCTATCTTTGCGTGGGGCATAGAATATGAACTATTAGTTTAAAAATTTTAATAGATTTCGAAATCACAAAAACTATAGATGTACATCGAAGATTAATGGGTCAGATAAGATATGTTATTTGCTTTAGCTCTTGTTTATTACTTTTACACGGAGAGGTTACAAAGAGATCCCCACTTCCACGCATAAAATAATATTAATTCATTTGAACAGCGGCCAGGTTTCAGTTATAATTTTGTTGACCAAATTGGCGACAACAAATTCCGACATCCGACAATTTTATAATAATCTAGTCCAATTAAGATGGAATACTAAAAATATTTGACATATTTTATAAAGAAACCTAATTAGTATGATTTGTTACCATTTTGCATCATAGTTAGCCACGGCACCTGCATTTGCATCATTGAATCACTAAAAATCATTGTTGGTTTAGTATTTGACCATTGAGCTAAATTATGCAAAATAACCCCACTATGGGGCAATAATTCACACAAGTCCCAAAGTGGTATAATCAAGATGCACGAGCATGCAGCACTGGATCAATCTGTGATTGTGGCAGTAGTGTTTTCATCAGAAAGAGTGAAAATAAATTGTGGGTTATCAGTGATGTCATAGCCGGTGCTTGATCTTCGTGCTCTAAAACCATACATCAACGGAGCGTGTATTTTTTTGTGAACAAGCCATCTTATCAATGAACGTTTAAGGAAGGTACCACAGCCCATGGCTTAATTGAGACCATATGTAATAAGTTATTTCCACACTTTCCACATCCATTCCTCTAGTTTTCTCAAGTTAGTAGTTCTGCTCTCAAAAACATATACTTATACTAACAAACGGGCAGTTTAGTGGAACCCAACAAATAACCTTTGGACCCTATCACATTTATATGGTGATGAATATGTGGTATTTGTTTCATGAAATCAAGTCCTAACAGTGAATCATATTGTAGTAATTGCCGAATGAATAAGACCACCAAACAAATTTTGCCTTTAATGAGTGAGGTGCATCATGTTTGACAGAGAGGCGGTGAAAAAAAATATCATGCAATTTTCATGTGGTTGGTGCCTCAACGGCGTGGTACCGTCAATATGTGTTCTCTTGGCCTCTTTAGAGTAGATATCGCGATGAAATACACTAAGAACATCAAGTTGCAATGGAAATAAAAAAATATTTCACTGCATCAGTGATACAAATGTGATTTGTTTTTGAACCTACCTTCTCGTTTGTTTAGTCATTCAGATGAATTCATTCGTTCAAAAATAGTTGTAATCTGGTCATCCTAGAGAGATATCCAGTTAATTGCAAAAGCATTGACAAACGTGAGGTAATAATGAACGTTGTGTACAAATGAATACTCGATTAATGACTGATTTCTTCCCCGCCAGCTCTTCTTCCCCGCCAGCTATTTGTCTGTTTACAATAGCTTGCCATTATGCTGATTATTTAGTTATCAATAGCTTGCCATTATGCTGACTATTTAGATATCAAAGGATTCCTTTCAGAATTTAGATACACAAACAGGTGCTGAAAACACAGCATTGGCGCAAATGGAGCAACATACTGCATTAGTTATTAAATGGAGGAGGTTACGCAACGAAGGGTGTCATGAAATAGATATTTGGATAGATACAAAAATACCCAGACATACATAGTTCATTTTAATATCTATTTTGACAAATAATTTTCTTGATATCCAAATACCATCAACATCATACCGAGACTAAAACACCGCAGATGTGTTTGCACACAGGTACACTAGTTATTGTTACATTCGGCTAAATAGGTAAATAATATAGGGTGTGATTGGACAAACTTTGCATTTCATACTACACACTAACACGCCCCTGAACATCGCACCTGCTTGTCACAAGAGTTAACAACGTCAGAGTGTATGATTAACCGTCTCGCTTTTGGTCCTATATGGCCTATCAATCCCTTTTCATTGAGCACTCAATGCTATGCATTTGCAAAAAGAATCACCCTTTAGCAATGGGTGCGGCAATCCCTGAGGCCTAAGTAATAGTCCGAGTCAAACTCAAATGCAGACAAATCTCTTGATCAATGTGAAAATAGCATACACCGCAAGACATATTAAGCGTATGGTTATCAATCGCATTGAAAAAGTGCCGGGATCCTTCTTCGGTTGTCAGCTTTCATTTCGGGACCACTTCATTATGGGACTCACAGGTTGTCCTTCCTGTGCGTACAGGGGACTCATTCCATTTCAAATGAAACAGCATAACTGGCATCAGTTTTAATAAAAGTCAAATTATTTTACTTATTATGCATTCTCATTTGCTCTTCATAGGCTCTCAGTTTTGTTATTCATGCAACTCGTTTAGTACACACTATTGAGATATGTAAAAGGTTCAGGAATGTTGCTGCACTGCAGCTGCTCGCCGCAACCATACTTGTTTCTTTGATGCCAAGGTCACCAAATCAGTTGAAAAGATTGTATGGATATTTTGCACGCATAAATGTTTTGCTATTCAAAGAATGATGGGGCTGTAGAGATTAAGCACTGCTTACCTCGGCAATTGTCTATTAGCAAAGATAATCTATGCGAAAAGGGGACAGCTCGTGACGAATGTTGCCGGCAAAGTTGCCTATGCATATTTGTCTTCATCAAGCTCTAAATAATCTTCTGTGATCAAACATGGACTAAAATACATCAATGCGGAGATATCGTTAATTTCACCGATGATGGCATTAACTGTTATAAGCCTGCAATATACGCAAGTGCACAGATATTCAAGATTTACCATGAATAGTGAAAGCAACAACAATATAAGATATATCATTGGTGGCCGCTAAGCATTGGATATACAGTGGATCATTGTAAATGGTGATTGACTATCGTCAAGTTCCAGGGTTGTTTCTTGAGCCTTAATGACTGATTAACATACAACGCGGAATACATGCTAATTCCCATCAATCACCTGGCTTTGCTATTGAATCTTTTTGCGTCAAACCTCCCCTTTAAAATAAGATACACCAAATGTACTAAGTACCCAAAAATAATTCCTATGGTTGTACATAGACTGGGTGATTGCATTACGGAAACATGGAATCGAAGCTTGCAAGTATCGCTGTATGACTATATTGAATATATGCCAACAAAATCGAATTACATTGACTGATAAGCTGTTATATCGGCATTGCCATTCGCTACGGGAATACTTTCTCCAATTATGTCACATTCGACATGATAGATCTGGTATGATATTGATTTATACTGACGACTGCAAGCCTGGGTGATTTTTAATCGCACTTTGCAAAAATAACATCTCCACCGGCACGAAAAACAATGTCCTTTATTGGCTAACGGCTGTATTCAGGGAACCGTAAGTGAAACGGGAGAAACCCTTAACATTAATAAATATCCGGTAGATTTGTGAGCTTAATCTTCGCTTTCTGATCGTTTGCGTTGGTATTTTGACAGCTAAAATAAGTACTGACCTGCACAACAAAAAATAATACTGTCAATAGAAAAGCCGCCGATTGCTTGCAATTGTTGATAACGTTATCGGCTAAAGATAATTGTATGAAGCCAAGAAAATAACCGAATATTTGATTCCAACACACAGCAATCACTGGCGAAAATAACAATAAACACAAACACATGTACTGACGTATATATTTCGCTTTTACCAGATCTAAGCCAGCAATTGAATCAGGGCCGTTGAGTGATTCATCATATAATACGCGTACCATCTCTACGCATTTTGCAATGCACTTATAAGTCCAGATATGTTGCTTATATTTTCCGAGACACCACTTTTTTCATCGCGCACTATATATTGGATGTTCAGGTATTCATACTAACGCTCCATAAAATGCTGGCGTAAATAATGTAAACTAAAAACTTGAATTATGGGGTCGGAGAATACAGATGAGGTTACTTTTGAAATTATTCCCATTGTTAAGTCTCTGCATCGTTAACGGCTAATTGCATGACACTCGCCGTGTGTAATACGCACTTTATATTACCAAATATGTATAGAAAGATTCTACAAACAATGACTCCAGTGCCACAAAATCTATCTTTGCGTGGGGCATAGAATATGAACTATTAGTTTAAAAACTTTAATAGATTTCGATATCACAAAAACTATAGATGTACATCGAAGATTAATGGGTCAGATAAGATATGTTATTTGCTTTAGCTCTTGTTTATTACTTTTACACGGAGAGGTTACAAAGAGATCCCCACTTCCACGCATAAAATAATATTAATTCATTTGAACAGCGGCCAGGTTTCAGTTATAATTTTGTTGACCAAATTGGCGACAACAAATTCCGACATCTTCCTTAAGAGCAATTTTATAATAATCAGTAGTGTTACTATCAATTACACACCTGCATGGAATACTAAAAATATTTGACATTGAGCTAAATTATGCAAAATAACCCCACTATGGGGCAATAATTCACACAAGTCCCAACGTGGTATAATCAAGATGCACGAGCATGCAGCACTGGATCAATCTGTGATTGTAGCAGTAGTGTTTTCATCAGAAAGAGTGAAAATAAATTATGGGTTATCAGCGATGTCATAGCCGGTGCTTGATCTTCGTGCTCTAAAACCATACATCAACGGAGCGTGTATTTTTTTGTGAACAAGCCATCTTATCAATGAACGTATAAGGAAGGTACCACAGCCCATGGCTTAATTGAGAACATATGTAATAAGTTATTTCCACACTTTCCACATCCATTCCTCTAGTTTTCTCAAGTTAGTAGTTCTGCTCTCAAAAACATATACTTATACTAACAAACGGGCTGTTTAGTGGAACCCAACAAATAACCTTTGGACCCTATCACATTTATATGGTGATGAATATGTGGTATTTGTTTCATGAAATCAAGTCCTAACAGTGAATCATATTGTAGTAATTGCCGAATGAATAAGACCACCAAACAAATTTTGCCTTTAATGAGTGAGGTGCATCATGTTTGACAGAGAGGCGGTGAAAAAAAATATCATGCAATTTTCATGTGGTTGGTGCCTCAACGGCGTGGTACCGTCAATATGTGTTCTCTTGGCCTCTTTAGAGTAGATATCGCGATGAAATACACTAAGAACATCAAGTTGCAATGGAAATAAAAAAATATTTCACTGCATCAGTGATACAAATGTGATTTGTTTTTGAACCTACCTTCTCGTTTGTTTAGTCATTCAGATGAATTCATTCGTTCAAAAATAGTTGTAATCTGGTCATCCTAGAGAGATATCCAGTTAATTGCAAAAGCATTGACAAACGTGAGGTAATAATGAACGTTGTGTACAAATGAATACTCGATTAATGACTGATTTGCTCTTCTTCCCCGCCAGCTATTTGTCTGTTTACAATAGCTTGCCATTATGCTGATTATTTAGTTATCAATAGCTTGCCATTATGCTGATTATTTAGATATCAAAGGATTCCTTTCAGAATTTTCAGATACACACACAAAACAGGTGCTGAAAACACAGCATTGGCGCAAATGGAGCAACATACTGCATTAGTTATTAAATGGAGGAGGTTACGCAACGAAGGGTGTCATGAAATAGATATTTGGATAGATACAAAAATACCCAGACATACATAGTTCATTTTAATATCTATTTTGACAAATAATTTTCTTGATATCCAAATACCATCAACATCATACCGAGACTAAAACACCGCAGATGTGTTTTGCACACAGGTACACTAGTTATTGTTACATTCGGCTAAATAGGTAAATAATATAGGGTGTGATTGGACAAACTTTGCATTTCATACTACACACTAACACGCCCCTGAACATCGCACCTGCTTGTCACAAGAGTTAACAACGTCAGAGTGTATGATTAACCGTCTCGCTTTTGGTCCTATATGGCCTATCAATCCCTTTTCATTGAGCACTCAATGCTATGCATTTGCAAAAAGAATCACCCTTTAGCAATGGGTGCGGCAATCCCTGAGGCCTAAGTAATAGTATCAGTCATTGACGAAGGATACTACGTGTATTGGATTTGGGGCTAAGGTTGTGGTGTGTTTCTACCAATACACAAAGTATTCATCAAACTTGAAATAATGTGCAGAAAAGGGAAAGAAGTCACGTCAAACATCAGCTATTCATCTAGCGGCTGGTTTGGTTTATAGTATATATATATATATATATATATATATATATATATATATATATATATATATATATATATATATATATATATATATATATATATATAGATATATATATATATATATATAATATATATATATATATATATATATATCTCTCTATAGATATTTATCTATATATAATTATATATCTATCTCATCTATATATCTATAGATATATATCTCTATCTATCTATATCTATCCTTCCGTATATATCTGATATATATCTCTCCTCTCTATATCTATCCCTCTTTCTCCCTTTCTCTCTCTCTCTTTCTCTATATCTTTTATATATCTATCTATGTCTCTCTATATATATATGTATATATATATCTTTATATATATATAGTCAATTACAGATTCTAGACAACTACATGTTACCCACATATGTCAGCCAATTGACCGTTTCAGTATAAAAAACGGGACATTTGGCCGCAGTTGGAATAAAACTTGCAGGTCATAGTACCAGCTCATTAAGATAAACCTATCTACACCAATAATGACATAGACGCCTAAGCACTCAGGTCGATCTTGGGCACCTTGAATAAAAACCAGTGAGGAGCAGAAGACAAATAGAGGCGAATGACGACACATCTTTCCCTTGTTTGCATGACTTGTCGCCAACCTTACTCAATTTGCTGCATCGCTGCCTATTTCAGCACTTTTAAGTTCTGTCTATTGAAAAGGAAATGAACATGGATCTCGGGGAAAGATTAAATTACTAATGTAAGGTTGAACATTTGGATAGATCTAGCTGGATGTGCAGGTGTGCTAATCATTTCTGAATGACAAAAACTTTAATTGCAGTGGCGCGTGTGGCGAATGTGCTACAATGAATGCCAACACTGAAAACCTAATGCGCTTCCAAAGCTGCCCTTTGCATAGTTAAATATCGTGCCAGCTGATGACTGATTGGAATATAATATTCCTGCTATTCTTCTCTATCCGTTCTCAATGACGTGATAACCTTGCGCAAAATGAGTTTTGGAGATATGAGGCATAAGCTTCATTTTGCAAGAGCATTATTTTTAAGACAGACGGAGAAATGTGACTGTTCTACGCTGAAGCAAGCGACAGTGATATTTGTGTGACATCAATTGTCCGTCCAAGCAATATCAATGGACACGTGTAGCGACCATTGGACAAAGAGATACGCCCATGTTGGAATTTACCCTATTCGGTCAAGCAGGTTGCCGACCAATGGAGTAGCTCACCTTTATATATAACACAACGCATCGGTTATACCCAAATGACTAACCTGAACGTCTTAATTTAAGTGACAGCCAAATGGATTAGTGCGTTACATTTCCCTAAGTCAGTAAAATATTTACCATTGCGAGAATTATATGCACTACCATAGAAATTACAATTGATAAGTGCAGTTGCACAATAGAATTGTATTATTATAGACCAACAATATTTGGCTTCTTTGTTGTTGCTTTCGATTGAATTAAAGCACGTTTCTCAGTGTGATATTGAGGCTGGCCAGCCAATGTCAGCATTTTGCTGGTCAGCATTGCATTTCAATCTCCAACAAGAGTGCTTTGCAAACAAAAGCTCCTTAATCAAGTAACTAGAAATCTTCGCTTCAGTGTTCAGATTTATATTAATATCCGGTGTTATTGGCAAACGTGGGCTGCGCGCTCTTTCAGCCATTTGTCTGGCAGATATTCGTATTCACCCTTAGCAAATTATTTCCTTCTGTGACCGCCTTATAGTAAAATAGTTCTCAACGGCTGGCCTGTGTTCGAAGAGAGTCAAATTCAGGGGTAGAATTCATGAACCAGTACTCTCCTGTTCAATCGTCCTGGCGCTAATCTTGCGTCTCACAGAACAATTGCCCTCAGTCTGTGACTTAAACCCTATAGAATCGCCTTATTATGTAACATTTTAAGTAACCATCCGAAGTAAAGTAATGTAGCAGCATAGGAACTTCACCTGTGTATTTGGCTTGGGGTTGATCAAATCAACACAGTCATTTAATATGTCATAGCTTTTGAAAATATTGAATGTATTATCCTTCCAATGGCACTTCAAAAATTACCATTCAAACAAAGGAATTTAACCAATTTTTCCAAATATATGAATGATGTGTTGGTTTATAATGGACATCCCAATAATCGCCTATTCCTCATGACGCTTACACTGTAATGTTGCTTGTTACAAAATGCCATCGAACATTCCAGTGTGGACATACCTGCATCTATTTATACAAAAGATATCATACACTTAAGTCTCAAATTCACTCATTCATGGTGCTGATTGCAGTAAACATATAAAGACGTACTCTTTGCCTGAACTGTCATATAATTTTATATCAGTAGGAATGAGCAATGCTTTCGCAAGTAAATCAAACCATCACTAACATAATGCAATCCACAGAGAAGTTTGTACGTTGATCAACCGACAGATACAATTGATATTACTTACTAGGTCTATACAAATAACGAGATATGACTAGTTATGTTTCGGTGATTGGTTTGCATGGTATAACAATTGTAGTGCTGTTACGTTATTGCGCTGACCATAACGAGTGTTTAACGAATATTCCCAATACGCCCACAAGTGGTTCCATAAGATTACGCGAGTATTCTGGAAGAGTCAGCTGTGAATAAAGTACACCTAGCGAAAAATGTGTATGTCCGGTTACTGTGCCATTGAATCATGACATGCTATGTTTGAGATACATTCCAACTCCTGTAAGGCAGTTACGTACGTGGGTCTATCTGATCTCTACTTTGGCATTTACATATCCCAGGATTGTGTTCACTGACATTAATTTGCTTGAAAAAAATATTTTCTTCTCTATAAATTGAAGTCTTACTTTGTACTTTGTAATACTAAAGATGACATGGCCATGTTGAAACTATCTCGCTATGCTTTAGATTGCAGCCGTTCAGATACCTTGATTACGACTATTTTATATCAGTTTGATGAATCGAGTGCCATGCATTAGGAGCAACATTGTCTCGTTATGAGAGGAATTAAAATCATCAGCGCAATTCATCACTGTCATCTTGCACAATAATGATTGATGAGAAAGTGGGCCTATTATCGTTTATTAATGAACTCATTCGTACATTAAATACAAGAGCACTGACACTAATTTTCCACAAGTAGTGCTGCGCCATGAATGCTGCTATCCTTATGGGCTTTTCCACGAGCTATTACAAACCATCAGATCCATGGATAATGCAATCTATAGCAATTCAACGGACGCATCACATCCACGCACGCCCACACTACAGCCCCAAATGCACTTTCATAACCAACCTTCAAACAACTAATTACAGTGTCGGCTGCTTATAAAATATCGGATTACAACCAACCATCTTTTTCTAATCACATTGACATAAAATATCATAGTCTTTGTGAATATCAGCTCCACGCAGATGACTTTCAGTCGACAAAGGGGCTAGTTACAGTTGTTCTGAATACATGCCCACTTCACATGATCCATATTAGTAAGTTAATAAGTAATCTATATGCTTCTGATAAACAACCTGATACATCTTTCGCCCCCGTTAGTCAGTCCAACAGAACCCCTAGGATAGTCCGCCATCATGGCAATGTAAACCCATGAATATATGTTGACATGGGTGAGTCAAAAAGTATTGAAACATTATAATCATTGCAGGTTGAGGCAAGCTAGGGTCCACGTTGGCCAAAAGTAATGCGATAACTGTAATGACTCCTGATATCATTTATTGAATTATCTCGGTCAAATGTTTAAGACAATGATGCCTGCTAACACACACACACACGTGGAGCTTTATTCATTCAAATTATTAACTTGACATTAGATAGTTCGTTTTTTGCGTCAGATCAATGGATGTTACACCTACAACGGACCCAACTTCGAAGCTAAATTTGTTACGATGACGCAATTATAATATGGGAGGAGCCGATTATTTCTTAACACAAACAATGGAACAATTTTAGTCTAATTGTACGTGACCAAATCTTTTAATTGACGTGGTACGTGATAAACGTGGCTTGTGATCGGTGACTTTTAAATATAATGTGCCGGATATGCGATGAAGTAAATACAGCATAAGATGTACTTATTAACATTAGTAACAACTGTTCGCAATTGATGCGTATATTAATATACGGATTTGATTTCTTCTGCTTACAGCGTATTATGTCATGGTGATCTAGGTCGGCCTGATTGCTTATGTTCTTGTATCCTCCTATCTTGATCATTTTTTTTCACATATTGGTTGTTGTAAAACTATCCCCCCCCCCATCTAAGTTAGTTTTTACGACGATTTCAATGTGCAAGCTTGATTCATACTGCCATTCATTGGCTGATATTGTTACTTGGCTGCCAATCGTGCAATGTCGTCGCTTGTCTGGAATTAGATATATATATATATATATATATATATATATATATATATATATATATATATATATATATATATATATATATATATATATATATATATATATATATATATATATATATATCATCATATTGTCTAGCCCATTCAAGGCAAATAACGGTATCAATCAATGGCAATACCAGGCGACCATGTTGAATCTTGCTTTTTTTCGGCTTTCAGCCATTTGCAATGCCGGTGGTAGAAAAATAGTCAATGGAAATACTTGGCGCCATTATAGAAGGGTGTATCGAATTCTAATGTATTGTGCATGAATGAATATGAGGTATATGTCGTTAGAAATATAAGGGTACTTAAGCGCTATTTCAGATGCTAATCTAAAAAAAGTTGTGTGGGATATTTAAAGTCATACCTTTACAAGTCGCTGTTTGGAGCTGCTAACAACATCTTTTATGGCGATTGCAGCTATTTGAATAGAATTACTATATGTGTAACACAATTCATATGATAGTAAAACACGAAAATACATAGATAAAATAACTAAATCTGTAGCATGGATGCATTGTAGGTAGTCTAGAAGGTAGTAAAAGTTATAGTAGGCGTTTGTAAATTGCCAAGAAGTTTCAAAGAAGTAAAGATAATGATATTTCCAGCATGAGTATTGACAAACGCATTGTTTATTCGTTTCGTTTTCTCGAAACCACTCCATGGCATTCACTCTACTTGCTGCGTAAACCCAGTGACCAGCCGCTGGATAAATACTGAATACACTGGATCCAGCTACCAATCGATTAGCTACTGATTGCATAGGGTGCGTCTACTCTATGTGTCCGTATTCCGTTTCTGCAACTTATTTCAAGTAACGCTGATTACTTTTGGTATTGCTACAAACAAACCACACCCCATGCCCGAAATCCATTACGCGCAGCATCCATCGTCAATGTCTGGTGTCATTATTTCGGCTGAAGAATCGCCGCACCCAGTGCAAATGGGTGACTCTTCTTACAAATGAAAAGCATTGAGCGTTCTATATCGATACTGCATGTAGCACCAGTAGCATTGCTGTTACTTGTATGGTATCAGTACTTCTCTGGGTTTCTCAATTCCAATGGGAATGAATAGTTAATTAAAGCAGTCATACAATGACAAGCTATTAAAAACAGACGGCTGGTCGGCGCGTTATCATTATAACCTCATGTTTGTCAATGCTTTTGCAATTAACTGGGTGCAATTATCCGGGAAATCCAGATGCGCAGTTCAATGTGAAATATGCCAAAACAATGTGTGTGGCACATTTAGCAATTCGTAAGATATACTATCTAATCCAAGGAGACTTTCTTATGCTTGTATTGTGTGCGATATCGTTGTGAATGTATTCAAATGATAGAAGAAAAATAAGTGAAGGTAGATTAGGCTAAAGAAATTTCATTGCAGCTTGGTACCTATTCTATTGCAGCTGAGAGAACAATATTGGTTCCGTCCACTCACCTGAAAAGTACATGATATTATTCCATCAACTCATCGCACATATCACACATCCCTTCGATAAATGCAATATTCATTTGGTGGAAAATTATGATCTCATGTCTCTGACAATTAGCACAATACGACACATCGTACGAATCTGATTTCATAAATAGTTACATTATAGTCATCACAATATGCTCAACAACTGCAATACGCCATCATTATCTTGACCAGGCTACAATGAATTTGCATTAACCGAAATTATAGGAAACCCTAAAGTAACCAGGGATTCATAATCATCGAGAATTGTACACTGCCGATGATGGTCAGGCTAACCTTTTGATTGGTGCAATACATTCTTACGTATGAATTTGAATTATCTTGTGTTTTGTATAAACACATTGTCCACATATTGCTTAAAACCCATTGCAATTCCCCCAGCAGCACCTGATTATTTATTCAATATACATAGAAAATAAGATCCCCTAATTTTGTATATTTTTGTTGACAACAGGCCATTGAGCAGAAAGGGTAATGGTAATATTGGGGTTTTATGTCACTTTCTATAACGAGGTGATATCGCGACGGTGATGGATGAGGATGATGGTGATACTTGGAAAGCTCCCCTTAAGTACCAGCGCCCACTTGGCGCACACCCATTGACCAGACCGGGCTGCAAAACACAAGCCACTGGGACGAAGGTCCAGCACTGCACTATTGAGCTACCAGGTCGGGTGCATCCCCTTTCAGAGATGGGACCGCCATTTAACGTGATCATCCGTGTTAAGGGGAAACTCTCAGGTTTTCACACCTTGGTTTCGAACCAACAACCCGTGGGTCGAAAGGCAATATACCACTACGCAACGGGAACCGACTACAATCGAATGGAGTGTCTAACCAGTCCTAGGTATCGTTATTGTATTCTTTTGTTAGCAATATAGAAGAGAATTGTGAGCTATGAAGAACCGAAGTGCCCCACTCAAACGCCATCATGTCATTTATCATGATACTAGATTATGAAACATGCGATTATATTCGGGCTGGTCCTCTTTGAACGATAGAGTAAGTGAGGGGGGCTAGGAAGAGGGATAGAGGACGAGGGGCAGAGAAAGGAGAGACAGAGAGCGAGGCAGAGAGAAAATGAAGGAGCGAGAGCACGAGGGTGCGACAAAGAGAGATGAAGGAGAGAGAGGGAGGGGAAAGAGAGACATAGAGAGAGAGAGAGAGAGAGAGTTAGAGAGAGACAGTGAGAGAGATAATTGATGGAGCTGCGATTTGCAATGCCAGTTATCCAATTAGCATACATAGAGACAGACATATCGGAGTGTGTACTGGCGATACACATAATGGCACATATTGCATGTTTATGATAAAAGATATACATGAAAGCGAAATATTTTTTCTTTAAGCACTGAATCATTTCAGTCAGAAGCACATATCGAATCGCATGCCTTATAAATACGAATCGCATGCCTTATAAAGTCGATTTTGCGAGGTGTTATGAACGAGTTTGTCCAGCTTGTACGCTTCGATGCTGGCCCACATGAGCCTATCACAATCAACCACACGACCAATACGCCGCAGGAACGGAAAGTAAAATACACACAAACATCGCGCGCACTCACATATCACGCCGCTAATTACATGTGCGAATACAAATCAAAGCCATACAGCACATATTAATGCTGCACTGGATCTTGTGGTGGATTTAATATAAATATGTTTTTTAGAGCTGATGCCACTTCAAGCCATGCCATCACAAAACTCTCGTTTCGAATGTCCTTTTCACAGAATCGATCTCCCACATATTGTTCTTGGTTATTCATTGCATACTCAGTTGCAGAAGAATGGGATATTCTATTATGTATGATCACCAATCAAATTAAAAACCAAGTCGAGCAATAATAAAACTACCGTTGATCTCTTATTCGGCTTCTATTTATGCAGTCCTTACATACGTTTTCTGACTTACGTGTAGGTTGTATGGAACTTTATGTGTGCGCTCCATCACAGCTATAATGCGAATTCTACTATAATGCATACCTTGAATGTATCTTTCGGGTAGGGGTGGTATTATGTTTGACTGACTAAATGTGGTTCTATCCAATCGTACTATAAAGGCTGTTATAACATCCAACACCACTCAACTTAAAATGATCTATGTCCTCTTCAAATAAATATCTCATCTGTATGGTTGTCGGGTGATTATCACCACGCGCTTGTGTGGTTATATATTTAGGACAGCCAAGTCTTGATCGTGTTGCTTGTGGTGTTTTCTTAAACTAAAATGTGTCGTGCCACAACCAGATTGCCATGCTTTCAAACGGAATAACAGCAATCCATCCCACTCTATGCCTATCATCGATTAAAGTGCACATTTTCTGAAGATTATATTGAACAAAAGTTGGAAATTAAAGTGGACATGGTTTGTTTATTGTGAAATCTTACTCTGACTTTATGCACTCCGATTGTCAACGTTAACGTCTATGGGAGTATCATCACTAAATAAGAAGAATACTACTTACGATGGCTATACATACCATCGCTGAATGAGATCACGACAAGACAATATTTACTTTGTCCGTCTTTGCTGTAGTGCTGTCGCCTTGCGTGTTACACACTTACATCAAACGCAATCAACGTGCCTTTGCGAAAAAGACAATATTACAAACACATGCATGCTGGTGTTATGGTCGACATTGCTGAGATTGGATTTCAACTGTTATGTAACGTGAAGAGACCCAGATTCGTGATGTGGTCTTGGCTCACTCAAGAGTAGACTATTATGCGTAGACAAAGGTTGCTGGACAGGGGCTCTTATGGTTATTTGTTGGTGTTCCCCATATAGCCCGTTTGGCTTCGGCTTTATTTTCCCTCTTTGATAGCGTAGTTAGTATGCAGAGAAGTGGAAGTCAAAGGTGTGTACTGCTTCAATGTCACCTGTGGTCTCAATTTAGCTACGGCCGATGGTACTCCTTGTCCATTCATTGATTTTATGATTTATTTACTGAAATACGCGCCACATTGATGTATGATTCTCTGCAAGATAAATAAGGTCAATAAATCTTGATAATACCACGTTGGGACCAAACTAATGTGATGTATGGCCCCATTATTGGGGTACAACTGCATGACATAGCTTACTGGTTCCATCGAAGGCACTAATACAACAACGATCAAGGGTTTGATATTAACTGTGCACAGAAAATCATGCAAGATAAAACAGCTACGCTGTTGCATCGCAGCTAATGTGGACGAATCGTACATGGCAGAATCTGCCGATAGACGATTGAAAGATTCAGGATCTAACTGGGTACATTGGTATCGACGATGCTATTCAAATGTGTGATTAGGGCAATAATGCCATTTTCGAAGCTTGTGCCAGCATATACTTGTACATTAAACTACTCGAAACAAATATAGCATGATGTGCATCATGGTGCAAACACCTCGGCCATAAAACAAACGGATACAGTCTGATAGCAAAAATAATCAAGGTTTTACAGTTATTATACACGGCCCACAGCCAATAACAAATATTCCCTGGTGTGTCATAAAAAATGAACGCAGACGCCTAAGCATACACAGAATATGTCATACGATGGAAGCAATCAGAGTGAACGTGATTATTGCAGGAAGATGATGCTGAAGCACCAGATGTAGATTTGTCATCACAAATGGATTCCAGTATATTTCGAACCAACGTAAGATGGTAACCCAATGCTTGACCAGTAATCGGCAAATGTTACGATGATATAATGTTTATAATTTCGGTTGATCTATTTGAATGAAGTGATTATACTGTACTAATTGTTGTTGCTGGGCTTAACCGCCACACTTAATAGGAGCACATGTCCGGTTGAATCCTAGATATGATACATGATAGGTGCAATTGCACGGAATGAGTGCTTTTTGGATTAATGTCTTGATTTTTTATTTATTGCATCTTGTAGGCAATTTAATTGGCTGAGAGGCATATTGAACATCATTTGCAAAAGCTTGTGATGCATGAGGATGACGAGGTATTTTCACTTGATCGCGGTACTAAATTAGCGCTGAAGTGTCGACAACATAAGGTGTCGTCCTAATTGCACAATTAGGATGAACAATGTCTTAGTGTTTCAATTAACGTTCGCACATCACCTTAACCTGCAGGATCCGCTGAAGTTGCCAACTGGTGACACGAGTTCTCCAAAAATTATACATGCAGTCATGAGAAAGACAAAAAGATTTTACATGATTCCCGCCCATTACGGTATAAAACGTGTTTCTATGCATTCCGACTAAGGGGTAACAGTTGTTGGTGGCAACCGCTGGCATATTTGGTCGAGCGAGGTTGGTCTGCTGGTCAATGTTACGCACATGCTCAGTAACCATTCTCTTTTGTAGAGGGAATGCTATTTCTAATTAAGCTGCAAGTCTTTTTCTATGGCTACTGTATAGAAATACCAGATTATTTGATGCATTATAACTATTTAGAGGCATGAGAGATAATCTATTGAAACTTAGCAATAATTAGCCTGTTGATATATGTAGATAGCATGTGGTGATCAGTAGATGTGGCATACTACTAGATCGGTGGCATAGTATATATAGAGAGATATTTCTACTCGCGCCTCGACGTTACAGGTATTTTCTTCTTCTTCTTTCTATTTACACTAAAAGACGGCTGCTCAATCAGGTCAAACTTATCTCTTCATATTCATTTCACCATTCGAGGCGCCAGATCGCACATTAGTGTTGTTGTGCCGTTAAACTATACTTATTTACCTAACCCTGGATGGGGATGACATCAGACAATGGGCTCTATGATAGCGTAGAAGAATTTATGTCATACAAGACCATACAATGCTGATTCGAAATTGTAATATTGGTGAGCCACCGGGTCAGTAAAGCACATTGTATTTTTCAGCACTCAATAGTTAGTAGGCGTTGATTTATGTCCGCCAAGGAAAGTAATTTTTTTTTACTTGGCAGCAATGTTTAGCCTACTGCAAAACATTAAACATCATAAAGTGCAGTAGCTATGTAGATGCTAGTAATGTTATGTTATGCTTTGTGAAGGGACTTTAATTGTTTTATTTAGCATATTCGACTGATAACTATTCGATACTCACTGCTTTAGTAGGAAATGTTGGGCCATTTGACTTTGACAGTAGGCATTTTTGCCACTCATAGTTGCCACTTCAATGTAAGTTTGTATGACATATCGGCTTCAGGCAAAATATCGGAGACTATGTGTTGAAAGCCAAATTCTCAACATATATAGATAATTGTATCCAAACTGCGTGGTTATAGCTCAAGCTTTTTATAAAATGGACATGTACTCGATGAAATAATATGACAATGACTTAAATCGCAAACCCACATTTTAATTATATTCTAGATATCCCTGACTCAAATTACCGTCATGCGCGTTATGTATGGAAAATTAAACTAGTAATTTGAAAAGAGGAAGAAAGATCCACTAGTCAGAAACAAGACCTCTTCTTACCATCACTTACATTGAGTCTCGCTGATCAGTACGGTTTTGCAGATCAGGTCTGCGCACACAGACATTTATTTCAGCAATTGTAACATATGGCTATAATACAATGCCAATTATCATATGTTCCAATGGAAGCATTAATCAGTTTGTTCATTTTTGGGAAATGCGTGTTATGTTCAGGATTGGGTGAGAAGCGGCCTTATACTTGTTAATTGAATTGTTTGCTGTTATCTTTGCCATGCAATTCAGCAAGGACAAGAAAGTCACTTTCATTGGTACAAATGCGTCAGCTCCATTTCAGTTTCCTGTCAAATGAATTAATTATCAAATGATCACTAACTAGTCAATAATGTTTCCTCGTGATCCATCTTAATTTTAGCATTTGCATTTTCTATATCTCGCATTTGGTAAACCGACTTTGGTTCACAATGAATATGTTAACTGCACAAACAATGCAATATCGTAGTTATGTTACTGCGTGGTAATATATGCCACGTGTTAGAGTTAAATTGCCCCTCTAACGTATAAGCGATATAGTACTAAATATACATACCAACGATAATATCAATAGTTTAGATAAGCCACTAAAATCATTAACAAGATGTGGTAGGTTTCAATCTGATAGCCGTCAGGCGTGGCTGCACTAATGTGGTAATTAACTACTATCGTTGTGTGCACAAATCACCGCACCGACTATATTATTCAATAGCTATCTCATAATGCAATAAAATAGAATTTTGTGAACATGCTTGCAAGCCTGCAGATAAAATATTTTTCGCTGTATTACCCATATACATAAAATAGTTACGGGTTTCAAATATCCTAAACATTCGGGACAAAGTGGAAGAGACGTCTCTCCACCACTGAGTCGGATTGTTTGAATGGTGGTAGAATCACTTAAATCAATTACTCCTGAACATGTGGCAACTCCTCAGGAAAAAATGTTGATGCACAAATGTGTGCCTTGCTTGACTCAGGCTGAGAAAAGACACCATTATGAGGACTTGTGCAAGCAAACATGTCTGTTTAGAGTTTAATTTCCTTCTTGACCGAATGGTTGTCGTCTGTCGTGGTTGTGTGGGTTCATGTATTGCCTGTGTTGATAAGATGGCGTTGTGGATGTGTGCGCTTGTATACAGCTCTATATGTGTAACCGCTACAAATGGACACACCATGTCTAGGAGCAATTTCATAAACATTCTCTGGTGCATAATTCTCGTGTAGAGAGTATCAGCGCATTTCTATTTCATTGACATTGATAACCCGCCCTAATTACCCTAGTCATGAAAGTGTGCACAAAAACAGCCCTTAATTAACGTTAATGTGCTGCAGATGGAAACGTTATAAAACTTACCTCGATTTTTGACGTCTACAGCCATTCAGCCATACTTTCCTTGATTAGATCCAACACTTGATATTTTTCTTAGTGTGCGTTTGCAATGCCGGTGGTGATTCACGAAGAATGATTAACAGTCAAGGTGAATATTTTCTGGATAACATGGTGCACTTGTAACTCGCATACAATGTGTGTAGATTTGCCTCTAGGTTCAGCAACAGTTTTTCTACACATCCGTGTGGAATATTGCTACAGGGTGATTACTAAATTGAAAATTATTGTGGAGCCTTCCATGCGCAATGCGTTGGGCAATCGTAAATAATGAATGAGTCATTAAGGCCTCTTTCTTGGCAAATATTTGTCAAGCCTCACTGATTTACTGCATAACTGTCCAAATCCTCAACTGACAATGAACTGATTGATAACGTAACGGAATGAAAAACACAAGCAAAAGGCATCAAACTGTGAACAGGGTCTCATATAATCAACACTGTGTGGGAGGAGATAAGATCAAATGGTAACCAACCTGACGCTACCCGGAAAAGAGTCTCTGAATTGTTTCGATAACCGACAAAACGAAGCTGCCAAGAAAAACGATAAAGGCACTTAAGTGCGTATGCGCTATTATATATTTTAATCTAACCAGGACACGGATAGTCATATAATTAAAGGTGTCTCTGCTTTTGTCTTAAAGTGAACATATAAAATAACATTTGCTAACATCATTTACCAGGGCCCAAATATATAACACGACAATGCATATTGACATTTATTTTTATCCATTATCTGTGTTCTCGCTGCATTGGGGGTTTGGAATCGTAATGGTGGACCGATTCTGATAGCCTCTAACAATGCGACACAAAAGAATAGAGTTTGTTAATTATTTCGGTTAGTGGTAAGGATTAGTCCGGTGGTCAACTTGTTATGTTGACAAATGACCGATAAAAATGACTAATGCCTAACGCACTTATATTGATGTAATAAAGGGTACTAAAGCAGCACATTTTGGGGAGGTTGTATTGTCAATGAGACGATAGTACTCGACTAGATGCAAGTTGATCAGCCACACCCGAACCCCATAGTCTCAACCATATGTCAGTTGGTGCTAAATAAATACGCGCCTTATAATAAAACTTCTAATAATTATTGTATCGTTATTTTAAAGAGATTTCTGCAAGGCTGCAATGGTTAAATCAAGCATGGACAATATTAAAAATACGTGAGCATGGTGTTATCAAATTGAGGTTGTAAGTCTACTATACGTAAGGAATCCACGACAGGTAAACCACAACGTAACACAGTTAGTATAAATCATCGTCCTGCTTTTTCAAACAGTATTTGCGGAGCAAAGTTATAAACACCTTGTGAGATGAATGTATACCATCGGCATTGTTCCTTGAAGAATCTTGTTGAGTATGCTCATCAATTATAACCAACACAAGTTATGTAGTTATATGTACAGTCAGCTCAACCAGTCAGCTGGCTAAGTGGATTTTAGAAATGCTGTCCCCATGTACTCTGACACGACTGGTACCCGGATTTGTGGGGTTTTCAAGTAAATATCACCAAATGTGGCTTAGCAAGTAGAGTATTTCAAGAACGTATTCAGCCTTGTGAAATCAAAGGCTCCACAGGAAACCACGTCAATTCTTCGAAAAGGTGCACGTTCGGTTTTGCCTCACTCATGTATAGTCTTTGTCTGCTACTTCGTGCTTATCAAAGAACGAGGTTTGTCATATCTGTACATGTGGTGTTCGGTGAAACTGTGATGACCTAGATTTGTGCCTGTTGATTTTAAGGTTTTAGTTGTGTTTTCTACCAGGGTCATCCAATCATCAAGTTACATTTGGTAGCTAGATGACAGGTTTTTTCTCTGCCGTCTTGTTCAAAGAAGCTTGGAAGCTTAATACTATTTTGAAAAACTTAAATCGTGACAAAATTGTTCTCATTATAACAGGAAATGTTTTGATAACGTAACTGCTCCCTTCCCACACTAAAGCTCGACCGATTCTCAAGATCACCTTTATAAATACCAGAAAGGACATAACCAGTAGTGTTTTATGTGGATTTGAAGGCTGAAGATATCAGGTTGGAGGGGCGATGAGTTTTCAATGTAATCGTATTACTCAACTGTATTTGAACTGATAAATGCTCGGAAAGCACGTTTGTAGAGCTGTGCCAAATTGGTGCAAATCTTCATATAACCACATGAACCAATTAGCGTATATTATAAGCAAGTGAGTGATGGGATGGTCTAGAACCTCGAACTGGTATCAATGCGCATGATGCGAATTTAATAACAAAACATTGTCATCAATCATCATTTAGTGCGCGCTTAGATTCGTTAGTGACTAATGTGGTAACTATTGATAGATCAATCATGGCTTTGGTCACACTTCTGTAACCCATGGCAAATCACACGAAGGGGACATTTCAACCCCAACAAAAATATTCTTAAATGGATGAAGTATGCAATACAGCGATAGGTCTACCACGTTTGATTAGCCTGAAATCTTCCACCGATTGGGATGTATTAAGCGATTAATCGCGCATCAAAATAGCAACGTACATGTGTAACTCAACTATGTTGGTATTTGTGCATCATGGCACAAGGGAATATTTAGCGTTGTACATCCTGGTTATCTATATAAAGCTTATGCCAATATTGTAGTGTTAATTACAATAGCGCTAATTACTGGGGCGCTGATATCAATAATTATCAATTATTTGGTATTCTCTATACCAAAAATGGTCTGCTGAGTAAATGTTGTGGGTAGTTTGGGGCTAAAATGAAGGGCGAGCCGTGTCCTACCCCGTCCCATACCGACGTGGATATGTAAGAGCTGTCGACATTTATTGGTTAGTGCTACACATGAGGTCAGTATGCATGACTTCTCGTCCAATAGTTTACTCCAGAGCGAACATGGGGTAGAATAATCAATATTCTACCACGAAAATATCAGAATTGTAAATTAACAGCGACCAACGGGAACGGACTTTGGTAATATGTCGATCATTTTATGACAACAAAACTCGTCATTACGGTTGTATATCAGGAGGCGCGGCAAATGAAAGATTTTATCTATTTATAGAAACCAATTTACAAGAAGTCAAGTGATTGAAGAGTTGCGAAGTATCCATATTGATTCATATAAGCTCAAGTACATACACAGCTGCGATTATTGGATGCTATTACTGCCACTGCCAATAATGCTCATACACAATTATCCGTGTTGTGAATATTCCTCTGGAAACAATATGATGAGCACAAACGCGGTAGATAGCATAACAAATTGATTTCCCAAAACTGCAATCGTCGTCTCATAAATGCAGGTAAATAATGCATTACTGCACCCTTTTGACCATTTTTGTGTCATGATATTGAAATGATTGAACAGAAGCTCTATAACGTTTCGATAATAAATGTGTTATGGTTACGAAAACTACGTAGACAGGAATTGAGCAAGCCGCGGCCATGAACACGATATAGGCAACAATGCAACGCAGAATTTATTATCAGAGTTATTGCGTGGCCCGAATCGGCTATTTCGTCTGATGTGCCCTACTTGCAGGTAAGCGGTAAAGTTGATGGTGATGTTCTCCTAACTTCGGTATCCTTAGAGACCATTGTGGCTATTTGTATGCATAAGGTGCCGTGTTCTACATCCCGTTTCGTACATATTCTTTCTGTAATCAGAACGATGGAAGGAGGCTAAGGAAACAATTGTCGATACGTACTGTAGGCAAAATAATATATGCAGTTATACAAGCTGCTAAAAGTGGTACTATGTTAGGTCCACTGTCGATTGTGGACACTTGAACAATTTACCATATACCTCAATTGGTCATGCGTACACATGCATAAAATCATTGAATATTCACAAGTTATTGGACCTGTCATTCACTGGTGAAGACACGTCAGCTGTTAATAACAACTACAATAACCGGCAAATCAATGTGGTCACCTAAAACATCCTGTATATTGTGCATTAATGGTAAGTAAGGTTTGTGCTATTCGTGTATGTGTAAGTAATGCAGATTATGTTCAGGATTATAACAGATTTGGGGTCAATATACAGAGACGTCGCTTGAATCGGGCAGCAACTTGCGGCCTTCAGTAACCGATCGTATTGTCTAAGGGCTTATATATATTATCCGCGAATATGACCTTGTTGTAGCGTATTTACGATTCTCAGTAGTAGTAGGGGAAGCATTGCGGAAATGACGGATATTCAATTATTAAACTCCATCTACCCGGTGGGCGCTAGTTCATCATGTACTAGATAATGTTAGGGGTCAGTGCATGATACAAAGTGACTATCGCAGGTTGTCATCTTACAGACAAAGCCTCATATTCGAACTTGTGCGTTATTAATTCGGTAACGAACTCCATAAATAAACCAATATATGCTTCACCAAAATGGTTAATTATGGTTGCTATAATTAAGAATGTCATTCTGTTGACTTCACCGGAAAAAGGGGGTTAACCCGCTTGTTATTAGTAAGACTTATTTTGAAACTTTTATTCAACTTGTTTTAATCATTTGAGTGCTTACATACTAGGTCATGTGAAGAGGATCATTGCGGGAGATATGTTTGAAAGGTATGTAGCTATGAAGGTTGAATCAGGTCTTTAAATCTTTAGCGACGGCAGAGCCCGAATCTTCATTTGTAGCTTATTTAATTGATGTTTGACACCTCTTTTACAAAGGGGCTGTTCATACACAACGCAACGCTAGAGGACGTGTGGGGGTTGTGGGTGAGCGTAGCTGTGCATTATGGGAGGCGTTTAGTTTAGTGTTAATGAGCGTTCGGGAGAGAAGAGGGGTGTCAATATTTGACCAACAAAGTTATACACATTTGGAACGGCCCAAAAGTTAGTATAGTTCATAAACAGCTTTCAGCATCCACAGACTACTTCGTGAAATCTTTAATAGCTTCGTTGTCTCCATTCTGTGTCAGAGTACTGATGATACACAACACACTAAGTACATTATTATAAAATGCTGTCATTTTATTGAATAATGCGTTTGAACGACAAAATGGCATAGCAATAGATCGGAACTCACTATGCCGATGGCTGAAACATATCCAATTTTATATTGGAATCAATAATTGATGAATAGACAATATTTTTATTATGTCCAGGTGGACACAGCGAGCGCATTTGAATTATGATTGTGTGAGGAGTGAAGGTTATATATTTATTGATTTCCGTCTGACGGTCCAGCAATACTGATTAGCTTCCGTTGAGTAAGCCATGCCTGGCCTTAGAAGTCGAAAGCCTTTTAGCTTATTTGGTGTCTGAACTTAACAACCATATGCATCACCACTCTATATACATTGATACCTCCATCAGATGTAAAAGAATAGTCTTCTCCGTTGCCGAAAAATAATGGAAAATGCTGACCGTAAATGTTGCGCAAACGGTTAAATCATCTAAGTTATATGTAAGCGTAAAAAAATGTTTCTTTACAAGAGAGTTTATCTGACGTGACAGCCTGAAAAATACTTTCGTACAAATCACAAGCTGTGCCTTGTTACATTCCTGGCGATTGCAGAGTTGTTCCGATATAGCGTGACAAAAACGGAAGTGTTTGATAACGGCCATGGCGCACGAGAGTCCACCAGCTTGCGATAAGCAGTTATTCTCATCATTATCGATGTTGACCATATTAACTGATACATGGTCGTTAAAAAAGAACACATATATCAATAAATATGCGTATAAGCTCATTAGAACCATTGCAACCATGTGATAGTAATGTAAAACATATGATTACCAACAAAGTGATCAGCCGAAATCTGGTATCCAGATAATTTAATTTGGTAAGATGCGTGGATATCGACACATGTATAGGCTAAAGGTGTATAAATTGGTGCTGAATTTTTATAAATGAACTTGGATTAAGCTGTTACTACCAAATCCTTTGTGGAAAATAGATGATGAGGTTTCAACTTGAGTAATTTAGCATTTTGTGAGCAAGCAATTTGGCCACACGTGGTTTAATTTACTCTAGTGAGAGACTTTGATACCATGTTCAGACACGCTTCATGAATCTGGCTGGCTTTTACGGCTCGACCTTATTGGTCAAAAGCAAATAAATTAAATATGACCTTTTAGTAGCGAATTTAACCAACGTGCGCAAAATGATATATTGAACTGGCAATGAAATGATAGCGAGTGCTACGCCGTGCATTGACTGCTAAACGGAACACATAGTATTGATGATTGACGCACAATCAATGCCTTATATTGCTGTTGTTTGTCTCGATTCACAAAGGTTCACATAACTTGGCAACTGATCATATGCTACGCGTCGACTCTCAAGAGGCTCTGGGCAACGTCACATTGAATGCTCTAATGCTGTACCGCACGGATATGTGGCGGGTTTCCACTTTTTCATGTGATGGTTTTCACTAGGAATATGGTGATGCTGCTTTAGTTTTATGTTACATTTTCTTACTTGCCTGGAATGCGCCGTAGCTCTAATGAAAACAAGCTACTTAATCAAGGCCCTTACTAACGCTATAAGCTTTAGTCTGCGGCTATTGCGCTGTTGATTAATTTGTGTGGATTGCCCCAGAGTATCCACAATTACACAAGGATATTTCAAAGGTAAAGATACTTGCCCGCCGATCTTCGGAAGTGTCAATGGCATACGGTTGGTGGTGAATGGACAGCAATTGTCTGGCTTTACATTAACATTGTGGCCGGCCAGACATATATATATATATATAGATAGAGATAGAGATATATATATATATATATATATATATATTATATATATATATATATATATATATCTATATATATATATATATATATATATATATATATATATATATATATATATATATATATATATATCTATATATATATATATATCTCTATATCTCTCTCTCTATATCTCTATCTCTCTCTCTCTCTATATCTATCTATGCTCATCTCTCTCTCTCTCTCTCTCTCTCTCTCTCTCTCTCTCTCTCTATATATATATATCTCCTATATCGCTCTCTCTCATGCGTTTATCTCCCTACATATATATATATTTGCCTATATTTCATGCAACATCTATCTACAGATATATATGCAATATACATCTTCAATATGTTTATATATGATATATATATAAATCTACATATATCAATACAAATACATGCGTTTATGTACATATATATATATATTGTATATAGCATATATTTATGCAAAATATATCTACATAAAATATATATGCATGAATATATACATCTAATATATAAATATACATATATGTATATATGTTTGTATATATGTATGCATATAAATCTGCATATATAATATAATATGTATACGTATATATATACATACATGCGTATGTACAAATATATATTTTCAATATTTAATGAAAATATATATCGATAATATATATGCATGTATATTTAAACAAATATATATGTATATATATATATGTATGCATATAAATATATAAATATATATATGTACAAATATATATATTAATATGTATATTTAAACATATATATATATATATATATATTATATATATATATATATATATATATATATATATATATATATATATATATATATATATATATATATATATATATATATATATATATATATATATATTTATTTTATTATGTTGACGAATAATTGTACGCAGGTTGTTTGTAAGTGATAAACCTGTATTATAATGTACCATCTCTGAGTGTGTTCGAAGACATTTGCTGTTGATTGAGAACCCAGCTTTGTCTGCAACTGACATCTGAAATTGTTAACATCGTTACGCATTTTATCGCTCGCTCACAGACGCAAATCATCTTTTTTAAGCTGTTGTTTGCAAGAAACACATTTATACAAAGGCTATAACATTTCATCTCTAAGTGAATAGATGTAGATTGATGGAGCTACTGTGTTATTTAATTAATTATCAACCGACACTGTTTTAAACTATGTGAACTGTTAGTTCAGAAATTGCAGTTGGGCTTGCGTGTAGGCGTACGTGGTAGTGATGTGTTCGTGTTCGACTGTATCTTTCCACTGATACAACGGCATATTATTCTTCCATACGGTCATTCATTCTCAGCTGTCCCTTTGAGACAAGAGTTGCTGTTGCTTACGAAAGTAACAATGCAATACAATGCACTCAAAATTGCTCTGTTTTATAATTGCCCATCTTAAAAGAAAATGTAATCGCCATTCTCCATACCCATATCCGTAATCGATGCAATTACAACATTGGTCTCCTCAAATGGTCGTCGCGTACAACGGGCGTTGACCCTAAGCATGTGACCAGTTACTCGGCCATATGGTCAGTAGAGTATCTCGAAAGAACAACAACATCAGTTTTCACGGCAATATTTTTCATTTATCGCTCGAACCCATTGAGCACATCGAAAAGTTGGCCAACTCTACAATATCAACTTATCCTCATATTGTGTATCACATTGCATGTGATGCCGCAGCCGTTACTAGATAATCGCAGCTGTCTTTACATACGCCAGTTACGGTTAGGTTTGCTTGGTTGGGTGTCCACGTGCACGTGTCAAGGATACATTGCGACCACCCGGTCTATGCAATATTATCACTCATCACGCCCCTTGACCAGCAGCTTCTCTCCAAGTGGGACAATCGCGTTAACGCAGCACAAATACGAACGGTAATCACACCACGCCTGTGGGTGTAGCAAGATTTCATTCATTTGCGATTGAACATGCTTTCTGGAAACTTGTTTTTCGCTCATCTACACTCGACGGCAATAGGTTTATCTACGTTTTCTTCTAGTGTAATATATCCCCACGAAGAGCATTGTATTGTGTGAATATATTGCATTTTGTTTAATTATCGTCGCCGCGTTAACAATTAATTGTCCGTTCAATATTATGCCCCGCATTGTGGCAATGCCTCCCTTGCTACGGCCTGGAGTTGTCAGTTCGCTGAAACAATGTCGTATTTGTGAATAATATATTAGCTTTAAGGCAATTTACGTTCAGATACTACAAGCCTCAAGTTGCCGCCCGTTTCAAGCGACTTTTCTATATAGTGGCCCCTGTCGTACCGTCATTATCCTGCACCTAATCTGCATTGCTTTGGTAGGCAAGAATAGCACAAACCATAGTTGTCATTGATGTACAATATACAGGATGTTTTATGTGTTAATTAACAATCTGGTGCATTATTGACGATGTTAAATTCTATGGTTTTTTTATCTATGCATTATTGTACCAACACTGCGATCGTTAGGTCATGCACACCACATAATATGGCTATAATATCGTGTCCAGTAAAGTTATTGTTCATATCTGATGGATTTCATGGAAGTACATAATCGGACTGCCGAAACCCAGCTCTAGTTTGAATTCATTGGTTGACTAACATACTTCGAGTGAAATAAGAAAATTTAACGTAACGCATGACAAACAGAATACGATAATGGCCCTTTAATATATTTCCGAAGCATACCATTTGCGTAATGCAACTTTTACAAAAATACATATTTAGAAGCCAGTGCATGGTCAGACCAGACATGCATTCTTGCATAATGCTATCAAAATGTCTATGATAATGAGACTGTTCATTCAAAGATAAAATGCTTATTGTATCGGAGTTCGCGATGAGCACAAGACCATTGTTGTTTCTCGCTGTGTCTTGTTGGTACACAATGAAATGTTATAAAAACACTATGGCCTTAACCGAGCAAGCCTTATTTGTCAGTTCGCTCACTAACATCCTCGGTAGATTCTGTGCCAGCAACGAGCTCTGCGAAGGAACGCCGAGGTATGAATGGTAGCGTCTACGTATTTTCATGAGAAGGGTGCTGTCATTGTCTATGCTTGTCGTAAACCCTGACTTGCAACATTAATTCACGCAGCAATTTGACGGACATGATCCATGTTACAGGGCCCACCGGAAGGCGTGGCTCGTCCTCAACCTGACCAAGGAGACAACATGTGACACAGTTTCGCAAATCAAGGATGTTAAGCTCAAATATGTCACATTCTTTTGGTTTGCAATTCGCAATGTGTAATTGCTATCATAATAGATCTTAGTTACATTTAAAGTAATTGTCTTGAAACAGGTACGCACATTTGGGTACATATTATACCAATAGAATGGATCAATTACTGGTAAAGGTATATCCAAATTCAACCGTTGTGTAATAGATGAGTTTGCATATTTTCATAGCGGGCTCTGATTGAATCGCATCCTGTCATTTGATTGCTGAAACAGTAAACAATGTCGCAGAAATTAGCATCGTTTAATAATAGCATTGCGTTGTGCTTGGCAACTGTTAAGCTAGTTATGTTTTGTCTTATGAAGCTTATACTACATCGCCTGTATGCTGTAAATTCATTAATAATTGATTATAATATGAAATTACTGTCTCAGTCATGTACATAATACAGCTAGCGTGATATGTTATATCAACCGGCATCGAGTCTTGTGATGCTAATATCATACCCTCACGCATTGTTGTCTCCAAACGTGTGGTTTGTGTTATCAGTGCCCTGATATAGATTTGAGTTACCAAAGCTATTGAAATTCTTGTAGGCATTTGTCGATCGTGAAAGCTGCTTTAATCTATATGACGATCGACTGTGTCATAATATAGTATAATACACTAATCGGGTATTTGCTAGATAATAATCTTCTTTACGATTAGACATAACCAGACATACAATCAGTGCAACACACAAACGGATGACAAGCATGCCGCCGTACTGATGGATGTAATGTGATTTTCTTCCAACAAAGCAAGTGGAGTCCAGCAAGCTGTCAGATTATTCGGTATTTAATACACTGCTAATGTAGAACGTGACTCACGTATCTCAAATGAAATGTACACCGAAGAAAAATGGTCATACCATACCATAGCCAGTTCCCTTCTATCTCACTCGACCGAAATGCAACTGGCTGCAATGAGTTATGAGTAAATGCGATAGCAATCCGTGTTAGATATTTGTAATTGCGGGCCTTACAACTACCAAACACATGTTAATGAATACCGGCCCACAAGTTGTAATATGCAAGGATTACTAAGCTGCTTGACCGTACATCGTTAATCGCATTTGTTGGCGACAACATCGGTGTTACGATGACTTGTCAAAGAGCCCTTATATCATAAAGGGATGGATAATGTTCGATCAAGCGATTAACAAATGCATTACTAAACCCATTGAGCCATAGCGAGCGAGCTAATGTAATGACAATACGGTATAGTGGCTTGACTTTTATAATGTCTGCTGAGGTAATGGCGCACGTGTATATTTTGGGATCTTAATAATTATACCCAAGAAAGCTCGATTACTGGCTGAGAATTTGACGACCTCCATGTTAGGTTTATGGTTTTTCGACAGAGCTTTGTTCTCCACTGACCGATGAAGTAGAGAATCTGGTGGTATATTAACATGAAATTGCTATTCGACATTTACAATATATATGGTGTGCCAAACAATTTCAAATGCAAAAACCAGACTGAATCGGCGCTTTTTCACAAGAAAACAAACTCATCGTGACAACATTATAATGATCTTTATATTCGTCCCCCGTTTTCATGATCAATTGCAGTACTTGCGATTTCAGGTATGTCAACAAAAAATGAATCTGAATGACAATTTATCGCTTTGGTAGGCATTTATAATATCGCCGAGAAAATTCGTACAATAATTCTTTTCATTGCGGGTCAATGTGTAGCCCACGCAAGGTGCGCGGTTCTTACCCTCTCATGCAAAAATCTATCTTAAGACAGAAGTCGCCCCTTATATAGTTTTGCTGCGATAAGCAATTTATATGAGTAGATATTTGACTTGATTGCATTAAATCGAATAACTTTTAGATATATGGATTTGGATAATATGGGCGCAATAGAATGTTTGGTGCTCGTTACCTTCAAGTCATAACCAAATAAAGGTTATGATGATGAGGATCGTGTGACGTTGAGATGCTAATTATGATATAAGCATGGAGGTATTTAAATTTTTCAAGCCTACTTCAGATTGTTAAATTTGAGCCACTAGTCAGTCTTCATCAATCACTTGGATATCTTTCATACCGACCTCGTGAAACCTGTGCAGCCGCTTAGCATCTTGATTCGCGATCAAAATTCCATTTACCAACCCCGCCGCTAGGACATCAACCTATTACATAAGCAATGATCGAGCTCCAAGGGGCTCGTATTTGTGATAATGTGTCAGACTTGGTTTACAAATTTGTCATACGGGGTTCATTTAGATTAGTTGGCAATTTAGGGTGCGCTTTTGAAGCTGATAGCCACGCGGTAAATCATCCCACATCAATGGGGATTATCGGCTTATCCGTTCACTCACAAGCAGATGTGGCGTAAATGGCCCCTGAAACTTAATTCAAGCAAGAAGTAATTCATGCTTCCCAAGCAGTGTGGTTGCCTGGTTGATTGGCATTTTACATGAATGACGGATCAAGAAAATCTGCGGCAGATCATTAACATTCGCTTAGCTTCGTTTTCCATCACAGTTCACACCCCTGACATATCGTGTCAAGGCCGTGACAATTAAGGGACAGGGCAAACACATTTCATTATAGTTCTTTCGTTTGCCCATCTGACTTCTAGCGGCAATAAGCGTGATAAAGAAAGTCATTGTTTGTAAAAGTCATCAGCAACAGTCCGGACTGCATTGCTTCAAGGTTCTAGCCGGTATTATCGGCGCATGGCTCGCTACAATAGACTTAATTAGCTCAACGGGCTGTGTGATTAGGCCATATAATGTCGTGCAGTATAATTAGACCCTAACTAATACAACCATATGTCTGTAATCAACACGATAATTATCCATGAAGCACGTGAGTTGAACACATCTCATCGTTATAGACAATTATCACGATCATAGAACATCAGCTACCAGGTGGTATCTTTGACTTCTGATAACGCGCTGCCACATAAACCGTGCTATCGACAAAGAGTAAAAGTTCTGCGCAACAAGAAAATAATAATTCAAAATGTATATATCGTTTCATACTCTCTGCAATTGCGAGCCGCTTGTTTAGTCTCTTTCATTCAAAATACACCGCATCCATATAATAACGCATCCTTCATGCTTCATTTATAGTTACTATAAAGCTAACACGATATGCCTTAGAACCTACTGGTACGCACATTTAATCTCTAAAGCTATTTCCACTTGCAACGCTTGATGCAGTTGTGTTACATAATTTTCAATCAAAAACACAATATCTCCGTTAGCAAGTAGTTAGTAAATTGTAATAATGGATGAAAACAAGATTACGTCATTCAGAGCATATATTTATATTAATTCAGGGAGCAACCTCTTTGAAATTCATTGAGACATAAACCACATTTGATCAACAGAAAGATATGTCAAATATCAGAGCCATAAGCAATATTTAGCGACTCTTATGGGATTCTATCACTTAACCATGTAATGAAATGCATACACAATACCTTCCATACATAAGCTGTAGTGTTTTTATTAAATCAGCACGACTGAGGTATGTTTTCAATATAATGTAATGAAATGCATTCACAATACCTTCCGTAAATAAGTTGTAGTTCTTTAATTAAATCAATACGACCAAGGTATGTTTTCAATAAAAGGATATTGGTAGGAGAGCCGGGGTTGTGTGGGGTTAAATAATAGGTAGGAAGAGATTGTATTGCGGCGAGTGTGGGGCGTGACATGTTGGCTGGGTGTGAATCATAAGGGTATCAATGCCATGGATTATGCGCATTTGGTACTTCAACTTTACTAGTTGGTTGCAGACGTTTTTGTCGAATCAAAAGTCAGTTTTGACTCACCGACATGACGTTTACATCACTTGCGTTTTAATAGACAGTAATCAACCTCAAATCTTCTTAACCTTGGAACCGCTTGGCTGCCGCACAAATGATTCAAAGTCGATTTTGTGACCATTAGTAATAATTATAATACCTGCGTGCCAAAAGAGGAATCGCCTTTGTTGAGCCACAGACCACCACAAAAGCCAACATCAGTTTAAAAACACCCATGCAAAATACCCATAAACAATATTGACGCTTTCAGACTCCCTTATCACTAGATTGGGCATTAAGGGAAAAGAAAAAGACAGAGCCTATCACAAAATTGTATTGGCATATATGCATATATATATACCCGGCAGCATTCATTCACCTCCATATAGTCAGACAGAATCTTAAAGTTTAGTGTTCAGCATAATCTTAATGTGCTTCCAATTATCAACAGAGCCTTTATCATAGTGATGTATTGGTAAGATATCATACAAATCAAAGTCATACATTCAAGCTGAGGCTCCCCGTGAATATTATGTTTACCCTATGATAACATATATCAAAGAGCAACATAACTTGTTCAGATATGTAGATTGATTTAGTAGAACAAAATACAAATCGTTTCTATACTTTCAACAGATCAGTTACGGTTCTCATCTCTGACGCCAAACAAAATCATTAACACGCACTGAACGAATGGTTAATTACCCAACATACAAGGTGTTCTTTCACAGCTGTGCACCGCTAAAATTACCAAGTGTTGCGTGTTTTAACCCTTTATCCATAATAACGTAAGTATCCGACGCCATAAGCTGGCTCATAAACACCATGTGCAACCAAAGTTTGTAAAAAGAACTTATAATGCTGTATGACGTCCTATCAGGCTACATATAATTTATTCACCATAAAGGGGATTATATGGATATATAAAACTATATATATATTCATCAAAATATAATAGCGATTTATATTTATGAGATAAGCGGATGTCAGATACAGATATATATATATATATAGATATATAGATATATATATATATATATATATATAGATATATATATATATATATATATATATATATAGATATATATATATATATATATATAGATATATATAATATATATATATATATATATATATATATATATATATATATATATATATATATATATCTCTATATATATATATATATATATATATATATATCTATATATATATATATATATATATATATATATATATATATACATATGTGATCTCAATCAATTATATCATATATAAACAAATATCCAAGCTGTGTTTTCTTTTGGCATTTTTGCAGTATGTATTGATAATGCTGACACCCGATAAACACATGCATACTTTGACTTCGTGATTTTATCATCCGACATACTTACAAGACAACATACTCAAGAGGATCCCGTGATAGAAATATGGATCTAATATGTTCGAGAAGATGCTCTGCATTAAATCACTTCCTATACTTGACCAGCAGCAAGACTTTCAATATCACATATAATACGAAAGGTAGAATCATTGAGCATCTAGTGACTGTAACGCGAATAAATCATGTATCCATACTGATGCACATGTAATGATTATAACTGAAAAACAATAGTGCAAATTGTAAAATTGTGGAAACTCTGTTTGGTTCAATTAGTGCGTATGATGTTGTAAGGAATTATAGACAGATTAATGTGGCACTGAGAGGATTAACTGAAATTTAAGAATGTGAATCCGTTCGAATTGCAAGGGCATCAACAACATGTGCATAGGGTGTTAAACTTCACTTCGACATTGGTTATAACGCTTCTCTTGCATGTAGTTTTGATGAATAACGCGTATCATTATAAAGGATGCGGTAGCGAAGAAACATACCCATTGGACGGTAATTACAAAATCTTCAAGAATGTCGAAGACATCTGTCAATTGCAAATTTAAAACATGTTTCATGATAAATATTCAGCAGTTCCAAACAAACGTGTTATGGTAAAAGTATCATTTTTTTCGCCGCTGTGTATGTATTAGAGCTTATATGAACCAATATGGATACTTTGTAACGCTTCAATCACCAGACCTCTTGTAAATTGGTTTCTATAGATAACAAAAATCTTTAATTTGCTGTACTCACTGATATACAACCGTAATGAGTTTGTTGCCATAAAATGATTGACTATAACCAAAGTAAGTTCCCGTTCCTCGGTGTTAATTGACAATTCTGACATTGGCATTCATAAGCCGTGATATAGTTTCCTTGTAGGATATTGTTCAGTTTAACCCACGGGCGCTCAGGCGTAAAATATTGGATGTGGGGTCAAGCAAACTGACCTCTAGAGTAGCATTAACCAATTAAGGTCGACTTCTCTTATCACATTCACATCGGTATGGGACGGGGTAGAACACGGATCATCCTTCATTTTAGCCCAATACTACCGACAGCATTTACTCAGCAGACTCTTTCACAACTCCATTACTTAAAACAGGTGTGGAATAGAACAAATTGATGAATTTGGCAACAGTTCTATAACAATATACCAATGCTGCATTTCAGTCACACTTTTAAAATCATGCTGTTTGTCCAGAACCCTCTGAAGCCGAACCTTAGGGGCATATATAGTTACAAACTAGCGACAGTATTCTGTCGGGACTTTTGCTTCTTCACTGATGACACAGTTTATATTGTACAAGTCGCCATATTTTAAAGATTAGGTGTCAATGATGCAGTTAAATAGTCTTTGGTTATTGTCAGTTGATTCGGTTGTTGCTATTTCGGTGCAGGGTATACCAAATAATTGATAATTGTTTTTATACCGGCTCCTCTGTAATTAGCGCTATACTGCTTTGACACTAAAATATATTTGGTAACGTCAGAAGTGCAAATATTGTCTTGTGCCATCATGCGCAAATTAAAATATGACTGTGTTTCACGTTTCAATCCGCGATTTGATTTACCGCTTAGCACATCCCGGTCAGTTGACGATTCAAGGCTTCAAACAATAGCGTAATTATTAGACGTGGTAAGAGACCCATCGATGTGTTACATACATTTTCTATTCAAGAATATTTCCGCATGCTTGTGCACATAAACATAAGATTTGCGTTGGATAAAAATAATGTGACCAAAGCATTGATTGATCTATCGATAGATACCACATTAGTCCTGAGCGAATCGTAGTGCGCGCTCAACGATGATTGATGATAATGATTCGTTACCAAATTCGCATCTTATGCATTTATAAAAGTTGGAGTATCTAGTCCAGATTACATGCCATCCCTTCACTCACTTGGTCTAATTTCTGTGGTCATATCAAGATTAGTACCAATTCGGTCAAGTTTTATAAACTTGCCTTCCGAGCATTTGTCAGTTAAAATGCAGTTGAGTAATACGATTACATGAAAAACCCATCGTCTCTCCCAAATCGCCTATGATTATCTGCAGCACTCAAATGCAAACAAAAAGTACAGGTTATGTATCCCAAGGGTGGTCCTGAAATGCAGCCGAGTTTTAATGTGTAAAGACGGTAAATTCATAGCGAATTGGAAAGTAGACTATTGTTTAACCTTCTGGTTTATATAGCTCATTGAATCTTTCCGCACTAATAGATGAAGATGTCTTAGCTTTATGGCGCGTTCGGCCAAGGAAAGTTATCTCTTACTTGGCACCAATGTTTAGCATTCTGCAGTACATTAGACACATTTCTAAGTGCATAAGCTATGTAGAGGTCAAGCTTGTGCTTTGTATCTAGATTTTAATCTCGTTTTTTATCATACGCCATTGTCCAGTGACTTTGAGTAACTCCATGCGTGAGTAGGAAATAATAGACATCAATATTGTCTGCCTATCTTAGCAGTGATATGTCTCGCTCATTGTTGCCACTACAAGGCAAGCATTTGTGACATATTGGCAAAATCTCGCAAACCTTGAGTTGAAAGCTACTTATGTTAGCAGTATGTTGTTTACCACATGTACAGACAACATATTTTGTGCGTAGGCGGGTAATAGAATAAATTCTCATGAAATTCTACTTTTTATAGACATACAATTTCATAGACATGCTTTACTATGCATATGTCTCGTGTAGGATGTTAAGGATTAGCGCATTAGTGTTTTACTAGCATCAATCACCGCCCCCCCCCCTCCTGATCACCCTGGCTGTCAAAGCGTGTCATTGTGCTGCGTATCAAAATGCTACAAAACATTCCTTGACGATATGTTTAACGTCTATAGCCATTCAGGGTAATGTTTTTGATCAGATCTTACACTTGATGTTTTCCATAATGTTTGCTTGGATAGATTTTCGCTGAATGGTTTATTATAATGGTAAACGTGTTTTGGGTAACATTGTACGCCTGCAACTCGCACACAATGTGTGTCGATTTACTCCTAGGTTAGGTAACATTTGTACGACAAATCCTTGTGGAATATATGCTTCATGGTGATAAATAACGCACCAATTATTGCAGAGCCCTCTATAAGCACTGTGCTAGGTAATCATAAATGAGAAGCACGCCATTTGAGGCTTCTGTCTTGGCAAATATTTATCAAGCCTGATTGATATACGGTATAGCTAGTCCATGTCCGCACCTGACTAAGGATTGAGTGATCACGTGGTAATCCGAAGTATAAATGTCTCATACATCATTGCAATGTCCAATTGTGCCACTGTTGGTGTAACTTTTAGTGTAGATAAATTGTCCGGGGCGAAAAAGATGACAAGAAGGCACCACATAAAATGCAAGTCAAGAAGGGCTCGTTTGCTTGGGATATTTTTAAGATGTAGTTTAATTTCATTCAGACATCCCTAAAACCGCAATTGGGTTAGATTTCAGATGGTCTATGAAAATGAAGTTGCGCAATATTGCGTTAATAAAACAAATACTTAGTAGCTCTGATCCAGTGCTTATATTCGATTAGGTGGTACAGAAATATATCAATTAATCTTATTTGCAGAGGATTGAAGTTAACGGATGATTTGGACTTATTAAATTTAATGAGTACTCCCCATAACCACCTCAACAGCTTGCCGGGTGTCTATGATCGTCACGACATCATCATGATGTTGTTAGTTTGTCTCAAAAGATCATAAAGTTTTTCTGTGACACAAAGACAAGGCCATCCCCATCTTGTCAGATTACTTATCAGCTCATGTTGCTCTAAGCCACCGATAGGGTCATACATATATATAACAGCAAAGCCTCTTATTTGGAAGCAATGATATTATACAACGTATAAAGTATTGGGTTATATTGTACGTGCTTAATACACCCTTTGTCCAAAAGAAGAAATCATATCGATGTATCTCAACTATGAATGTCGATTCAGTTCTGCAGGCAGCGATCAGGGGACTACAAGCTTCGTAATTGTTATAAATTTTCTAAAGATAACATAATTGCTGAGAGATGATGACGACATCAAATCGATTAAGGAGGAGATGGATAATCGGACCACTTTCGTTTGCTAACAAAACTAGAAGAAGGCAATTGAAGTAGCATTAAATGAAACCAACTTCAAAGAGATACGCTAGTTACGTAGGCATATGTGAAAGTGCTTAAGGCACTCCAGATGATTTTAATCTAAACTTAGGTAAGAAAATGTTGACGTTCTATATCTACAAATATTAAGCCCTGGCAACACAACGGTTGGTTAACCGCTACATTCTATTTGCTGTGTACAGCAAAGTAATAGAAGTAATAGTAGTAGTATCAGAAGTAGTTGTAGCATATACATATATATATATATATATATATATATATATATATATATATATATATATATATATATATATATATATATATATATATATATATATATATATATATATATATATATATATATGTATATATACAATATCAATATCTTTATTATCATTATTATTATTACCCTACTTTTAACGGTATCCAAGTGATTGCCAACTAAAATCGACGCAGGTACAGCTCTAACCATCTTCAAAATTCATTTTAAGTTTGATAACTCACACCAGATGTATTATAATAACTTATCAAAACTGCCGCCGTTGTGAGCGTAATGCAGGCTCAGGGAGTAATATATTGTTAGCTGCTAGCAGCCATGGGTCGTTCCTATCCTATTAGGGTCAAATGCTACGGTCTCATGTTGCATCAGCGTCGATGATTTATTTGTTACTTGCTAAATAATTCAATGCATAAGCAACAGGGACGCACGAATATGCATCTATAAACGTCGAGGTTATGTAGCGAACAGGTAATAATGAAATGCTTCATTATAACCGCCTCACCGCCATTAACGCATTGATGACCCTTGGTGATTTATAACACCGACTGGACAGGTTATCATTGCAATCATTGGTGTGATACTAGTTCATATGTTGGTCGTCATTTGGTTAATACCAGGATTAATTCATAATTTAAGAATACGACGTTCAGCATATAGGCAAGATATCCCACATCAAAGGGAGTAATTATGTATTTCATTAAGGCGTAATCACGTTGCCTTCAATGGTTTATATAGACAAGCATTAATTGCAACTCAAATCCATTACTGCGGTGTATCGACTGTCATCATCATATTAATATAAAGCGTCGTGTAATGGCTCATATACAACCACATGTGACTAGAGGTCGCGTTTGTATTTACCCATTAGATGCTATTTTCAATATGCAGTCTTATTGATCTTAATCACCTGTGGAACTGTGTAATCAGCAGTCTTGTACAAATGACTGTGTATGGGTACAAAGTCATTTGAGTTGAGCATTAAGCATGTACAATCAGGGACAATGTACAGTGACGTGTCAGTCCTATGATAATCGTTCTTTAATAGTTTATTACTCATGACTGATTAAGATGTTTGTGCACAACATAATGAAAAAACCTTGATCAATGAGAGCGATTTAAATCAGATGGCTGGACTTAGAGTTTGCTCCATATTACGGGTAAAATGTGATGAACCTTGCGTTTGCCTTCCAACCTTTTTCTGCCGTGATAATGTGGAGACATAACATATTCATAGGCATATTATAAGATATCCTTATAATTGCCTTTGAATTTAGAGAAATGTATGAAGGTTAATGCATAATGCCATTTGAATAGTAGTATATAATACAAATATTTACCCCTGAAACATATCTAAGGATGCGCACTCCAGTTTCGATCAATGGTAACCCACTCGCGATAATGGCTCATACATTTTCCAATTTGCTTTACTTGCCGATGGCCTTATTGTTTAGGAGTGTTTAGGTAGTTGGTTGTCTGGTAATGTATTTGCATGACTAATGTTTTGTTGGTGGATTGTCGGTGTCATGGCGGCGAATGAAGTGCTTCCACGGACCACTTGTCCTGAACAAAAGCGTCGTTTTTTGGCAATTTTATGCAACTTACTTGTTGTTACACATTTGTTCCGATCCACAGAAATGTAACATCCCATTAAGCTGTTTGATCGAATAAGCTTATTAGCATCCTTGATACATATCTTGGTCATAATAGGATTTTATAGACCACCTACATTTAGTTTTCTGAGATAAGCGCCTGATCACGGCACTTACTAAGCCATAATGCTTCTTTCTAGAGTCTACGTTGATACTTCAGGGGTTGCAGTTTCGTCGATTCATGTCTCCTTTGAATCTTATGTAATAACATTGTGGACCATAGTATAACAAGGCATACTGCATTACTTTGTAGGAACATAAGCCAATTTTCTAATTGTAAATCCTTATATTACGGCGTCGTAAATGTACAGACACTGCATCAATTGGATTGTGAATTTATTCAATAAACCAAAAGCTACTTAACGTTGATAATGTTCGCGATGCGCCAGAAACATCGTCTTGGTTAATTAATTTGACGAAGTTATAAGGCATCATGTACCGTCTAGCAGATTTCCAGTCCAGTACCACTAATTTGCCAAGACCGGTTTATAATTAATATCAAATTAATGTTTCAGTGGCAGAATATGCCGGTAATATTTTCTGAACGAATAGGAAAATAATCACCTACATATAGTAGGATCGACCTGCTAGTTGTGTGCTTGCTAGCATATCATTGCAGTGTAATGATATTGTAACTCATTGTATAGGTACGCTGCGCACTTCCGGCATGCTGTTCGCAGACGCAAAATGGCTCTCACTGTGTTGATCATACGATGGCTAAAGTTTGTTCCTCTGTTTTCTCCATTTTTGTTTATTCATAGGTATCACAACCTGTAGCATACACTGAACTACAGTGCACGTCTTTGAAATATTTCGATTTATGCCAAAATAAGTATCTCAGTTGCCATAAGTGGAAGGGCATGCAATGGAACAAATGTCCAGATAAACGTGCCAAAGTGGTGCCATGGTAACGATCACAGATTGGTTTTTATTGTCATGAGTCAATCTAAATGCTTTCCACAGCTTACGTTTTAAAGATCAGACACAAAATGACAACATGTCAGTGTATGGGTGCAAAACTGTTGTAAATGTGTGATTTCTAAGAACAAAAGCTGAAAGCTGGAATTGTTTGTAGCATTAGCTGCAGCAGCAATATTGGTGGTACTAGTAGTTGTAGTGGCAGAAGCTGGAGTAGTACCAGCAATTGCCAATGTAGGAGTAGTAGAAGAAGTAGTACAGGGCTCGACAAGTCAGACAGCCTAATGGCCCCGGGCCAGTAACCCAGCCGTTCGGGCCAGTGGATGTCCTTATCAGCGCGCCTGATCGGGCTAGTGCAATATTTCACTACCCGGGATATTTTACGATGCCGCTGATTTGAGGTTAGTTGCAGCATGTGGCAACATGGCGGCTGTGCCCAGCCTTATGAATAATTGATAAAATTTGTAAGGTACATCCAATCAAGTTTTGCGCGCAACATTGAACTCTAGATCACGTCATTCGCGCATTGTCACCGCGATTGTATTTACTAAACTCAATCGGACGACACTGTATGCTATGTGTAAAAGACATTGCAGTTCTTATCAGATCGGGTACTTATGAAACCAACAGCTTTTTGCAATGAAAAAACACATCATTGAAGCTTTGCGACTCGGATAAACTGTGCGTCCCCGTTAAGCTGGTGAATGTCGTTGCTGCGCTCCAAATTCGGCTACCTCGCCTTCTACTCAGCTTAACATGTCAGCTATGACGATGACTTGTTCTTGCGTCAACTGTCATCCTTGCACTAATGAACTGAGCTCAATATATAAGCGGCGTTCTGCTGCCGAGTTTCATTTCATTTCATTGATCGAATAAAATGGCGAAGGTACTGAAGCAGCCGGCTTAAGTCAAGAGAAGGTCAGTAAAGTACGAACACGGCAGTTCTTAGCTCGCTGGGAAAAGGAGTTCATGTGGGTTGAGGCCAATGATGAGGTTCATGGACCACCGCGTAGTAATCTGAAATTACTATTCCATCAAATAACTCCTTTTTTTGTAATCTGCATCTTATATTTTGGCGTTGTATAGATAAAAATGTTTATCAATGTCTATCTGTGGCCAGTGGATTTTAGATTCGGGCCAATGTCGAAGGCTGCGTACTGGCCCGACCGGGCTAGTGATATTTTTGGAGCATGTCAAGCCTTGTAGTAGTATAAGAAGTAGTATAAGTAGTAGGATTAGTTAGTAGTAATGGTCGTATTAATAGTAGTAGCAGAATAGGGAGGTGGACATGGATGAGGTGTTTTAGCAGTAGTTGTTGTAGCAGTAGAAACAGTGTTGGTTGGTTACCTAAATAGTAGCATCAGAAGTAATAGCGATAGTAGAAATAGTAGTTGTAATAGTTGTTGTAGTAGTAGTAGTAATTGTTTTAGCGGCAGTAATAGTTGTAGTAGTAGTTATAGTTGTAGTAGCAGTAATAGTTGTAGTAGTAGTAATAGCAGTTGTAGTTGCAGTGTTTATAGTATTAGAAGGGGTAGTTGCTTTAGAAGTTGTATATTTTGCCACGTCCGGTATCATAACTTTGGTATAAAGTAGAACGCTTTTAGTGTTACTATACTCATATGCATAGTGATAAATTTCGTTGCTTCATCTTAATTAAGTTGGTATGATCAATTCCATTCATTGCATACAATACACAAATATGGCAGTGGTACTCAGAATCATTTTCCGGTTATGATCATGGAAGGTCCTGTTTGGATTTTGCGGAGGTTACATAACTGTTTAGGAAGAAATGGATCTGTGCGATTTGGTGCATTAGATATTTACCGCATTGTTGATATATATCCTCAGTATGATTTCAGTTGCGGACACTGACATTAATTAGACAGACTTAATTGGGATGCATCATCGATTATCATTTTAATTATCAGTGATGAAAGAATATATATATTCTAATCATTGTGACTAAGGATAAATTAGTCTTAGGGATCAACTCTCAGGTTAAGAGCGCAATTTCCAGAGAATCAACCCCAAATACATCAAACCATCTCTTTGTAGTAGGACCGAATTGCCATTCACATTTACTTAAGTGCATTATCCACGCCATGATGAAATAAACGCAGCTACAGGTTATATAACTGTGCAGCAATAAGTTTGTGGATCTGCCTGGTTGACGACGAGGTGAAGGACAAAAAATGGAGAAGGCCACGACAACTGAAAAGATGGTTATTCCAGTCTACACTTGCGACTGTAAATTTGGGTTGACTGTGTGGGATAAGGACAGAGAGTGCCGGCGCCGATCGGATGGATATGGATTTGAGAGACTTTTGGTATGGTGGCTATGTATGATCAGTTATGACAGAGGCCCTAAACTCGGCCGAAGTGGGTACGCAAAAACAACGAGAGGTTCCATGGGAGCTGAAGTCTCTATGAGTGTTCAACACCCAATCCCGCTCGTGAATATAAATCATGACAAGGTGAGACTGCGTTTAGATAGATTTGCCTCATGTTGGTTGACAGTTGATAGGAATTGAACGATTGGTTTTGTGCGAAGAAAGAATACCAGGAGTTACTGGAATCGTGTCTTAAAACACTACGTGGACTATTTGGTAGACTGGTGAAAAATTTGGTTTTCATGGTTGTCAAGTGGACCATCTAAGTCAATTACAGCATGACGTGCGTTAGAACATGGAGCGGGAGGAGCGGGTGAATCTGTATTTGTCTGAGGCGTTGCTGCGCGTGAATGACCTGGAATGTATGGACATGTGGATCACGTGTTTGGGTTTGTTTGAGCCTACCCCTACTTGGACGGAAACCTGCCAATTTTGTTGCCCTGATTATAGACAATGTTGTTTGACTTCGGGTAAGAATGACATTGAAATTTTAGAGATTCACCAATTATTATGGCTTCAATAAAATATGTATATATCTTACCTTCTGTTTTCGTAAGTCTTCTGATTAATATGTTGTGTATTATAACAAATACAATAAACAATGGCTGACAAATAGTATTGATTGTGACATCAGCACTACAAGGTTATCAAAGATAACAGAGATATGTGATTGGTGCTTTGATAAATGAATGATTACGTGGGTATTGACATCACACCAGACCTTAAAAGAAATCAAGCCAAATGGAGTGAGGGACGTCCGACTCATGGCGAGAAATGGTGTTTACGGTGATGGATTATAATTCCGGTGTTAACGTTCCTGAATTGCATACGATGTTGGAGAACAAGCGGTTAGAGAATTGTCATGGCCGTATAATGAGTATTATGCGGATGATGAAATCTGTCGTTAACCTCCCCTCCCCTTGGTGGAATTATCGCTGATTATTTTAAATAAGCAAAGTTTGGAAAAGTTTCTTCTCTGTCGGGGCAGTTTTTAATCATCAACCCCTTGTAACAGAAATGTCAGTTAGTTACGCGCGCGACGTTTAGATCGGAATGCGGACTCGCATATTTTCCGCGTCGAATTTGTAGGTGTTATACTTACTATGGTACTCGCATAATGCGTCAGGGTCTTAACAAATTTAACACATGAACAAGTGCTCCATCAAACAAGCGATCTTATTAACTTCTTTGCACGTACACCTTCCAGTTGTTACACCCACCCCAGGCTAAACATTCAAGCCATTGAAATCATCTTCTCACAGGCTTTCCACGCGCATGACGTCAAACGGATCACCCGCCTCGTGCTTGCATATGTCCAGACATGTCCACAATTTAAGCTACTACATCTTTCAGATCCCTCATTCAACAATGTATTAAGTCATATCATGCGATTCTCCACCCCTTTCATATTTTCTGACATGCTCAAATTCGTCTTTCCTTGTCCATTATTAGCCTCAAGGGGATACGTCATTATCAACTGGCGTGGGCCATTACACGATCAGAGACCTTTAACTCAATTGGCGGACTTGTTATTACCAAGTATTGCGAGAGACAGACATAGTGATGCCGGAAGAGATAGAATGGTTTACATTGCGAGAGACAGAATAAGAGTTATGCTGCGAGAGATAGAATGGTTGACATTGCGAGAGACAAAGATAGAGTGACGCTGTGAGAGATAGAATGGTTGACATTGCGAGAGACTGAATGAGAGTGATGCTGCGAGAGATAAAATGGTTGACATTGCGAGAGACAGAGAGGGTGATGCGAAAGATAAAGGGTATGATTTGTGAATAAATCATACCCTCAGATGATATTGGCGCAGTTCTACACACCCTTGTGAAATATGTACATGAATTACATATGTCACTCAACATGAATCTCGCTTCCGTATGCAACAGAATATGATTGATCATATAGCAGGATTCCAAATCATGCTTATGTTATGCATACACGTTGTCCTAAATGCTTCGTAAGCAGACTGTGTGTTAACTCTACCAACCATCACGTTTGAAGGTATCGTCATCAGCACAATATATCAAGTGCCCTTTTGTCTTAGGTTTCAATTCTATAACGGGAATGTCATAAACATCATAATGAATTTGCTCTGTTTTATTGTGGACGGCATCTGGTACACAACATAATCTGAAATGATAGAATTATAATTAAGTGGATGCATCAACTTATTCAAACCAATACCTCTAATGGGCTTTGAAGTAGAAATTGCGAAGGCGAATTGAGAAAAGGTTGTTTGAAGCTTTCGTTCGAATTGTCCCGTATCTATGTGGTTGTCAATAGATATAAGTCCTGTAATCCTACACCTGAGGCGAGTATGCCTAAATTCGCATCCAATTAATTTTTTACACCAGAATGCACATGGGTTACAATGATCATTATCCTACCTGGAAAATGCAATCTGGCTTATCTGGCAAGCCAGATTAGTCGACTAAACAGCGCCGACAAGTTGCTGCTCTGTGTTATATGTCAATCGTTCGGTGGCACACATCGCGTTCATTATAGTGGCGAAGATAGAAAAAGATCATGAACACAGTGGGATCTGTTGAAAACATATCTATCAAAGCATTGAAACATTCATCCATGCGCTGTCATCATGCTGAATATAATCAGCGCATTATGGTCTAACAACGCATTTTATACACGAAATTGGCACCATTAACTAGCAATTGTAAAATATAAACACAAGAGTACGTTGTTTTTAGCCATCGAGCGGTATGTACCCTCCAACTGTGAGCACCAACGGCATGAAACAATGTGGTACTGAAATATATTGAGTGTGGCCTAATGACCGCGACGGACCACGCCAGCAAGTTAAGCTTTAGTATAACTCAGTTCGATATTCCATTGAACGACAAATCAATGTTTTTAATCAAGTTTATTGCAAACTATTTGAATTTAATTCTCCTTATCTTTTCATTGGTTCGGCCATCTTTGTAAGTTAATTGTAAATCACCTAGTGACGCCATGCATGAAAGGCAAATGACTAGTCTTTTTGGAGTCTATTGCTAAGTAGACTTGCACTGTGGATTGCATGTATCTCACTTTATTTATGTAGCTGTGGATGACGTCTCTAGGTAAACTCCTGCACAATTATTGCAAAAAGGTTTATGACATCCTTATGTCGATTTATAGATTGTATGATCAATTAAGACGATGTATTTATGGGCGTATGTTTGCGAGTGTGTACCATTTATGTTGTGTGTTTATGAATGTTGTTCATATATGCTTATAGTACGCTTAATAATTAACTTTCCACAATGCATACAGTTAAGGAATTATCATTAAGGTTTTTGGATGAGCTGGCGTTACTCACTGGTGCCATGTGTAGTCTGACAGGAAGTACGCGTGATCGAGGGAGCGATGTCCCCATAGCAGAGTTTTCTCCTTGAAAAGTCGACAGTTCTGCCGTTGAAGCTCGTGAGAGATGAATCAAGAATCCCAGGTCGCTGTGTAGTTTTTCCGTATGTGACACTATATGTATATTCAGAAGGTAACAATTATATTATTGGCACCACTTGGCAGCTGTGACGTGGTTACTCCTACCATGCAAAACATAGTAATTGTGCAGGGATTATCTCCTTATTTGGTAGACATTTATTACCCTAAACATGTCATTACCGTTTCGTTTCATCATAAATGCGTGTCGGCGATCCGACTAATTCACAGGAGCCTCACCTAACCGGCGGCATTATTTAACACTTTGATTACACATTTTTAATCTCACAGAATCTTCTCCACCCACCAGCAGCTATAAGTGCAAGATGCCGTATACAATAAAACATTGCTAATTCATTATCACAGAATGTTTGAAGCAGGTTAATTTGCAGCCCCCATCATCACCAAGCCCAGACCACCTGCTTATACTCTGCCATATCTTAAACAAGCTTAAAATGTGTCTTGAGAGTCTAGACTGGATTTGGACTCCTACGTCAATGCGAGAAGAACACACTGGTAGAACTTGCCGGTAGGTTTTACTATTGCCCCTGTGCTTGATGCAAACGGATAAGTGTTATTGGTTGCACCAAAAGCTTAAGTGACGACCCGAGCAAACGGGTACGAGTAATCGGGCGATTGTGAAAGCTGCTTGTCTAACTTTCTAAGGCCATAGCATGATGATCCAGATGAAGGCGTGCAGAGGGGAATCCTGTTGCTTTGATATGCATTACAAACATACACACGTAAGAATAACGTAAGAGATAATTCCAAGAAGAGGAAGATTGACACTAGGTGATGCCTGCAATTTTCCTGTGATAAATGTATTCCGATTCACACTGTTATGACCAGACGATATCATTCTCATCTTTATAATTAGATACAAAACCAACACTGAACATAGCATAAAAAGTTGAGATAGACTGGTAGGTAACACCCCTAAATATATATTGCTAACGCTGGTGTTGAGTGTCGGTGAGTAAATAGCCTCATCACAGACAAATTGCCGACATTTCCGACCACAGAAACGAGATCACACAAAAGGATGATCACATGGCGGCGACAGACCGCCATTTAACTTGCATTCAGCCGTGCGTGAGCTCCGTCTATAAGCGATATAAATTATCAATGGGAAAGGCGCAGCCACCTGGTCATTACGCTACAATCGCAGCTAATCATCTGTATTCATATTTTGAAACGAATATTCAAAATATCAGCGTTGATTAGCCATACATCGTGGATAGGGGTTTTATATCGCTTGGTATATATGAATGTTTGTTTGATTATGTCATACTCACTGTAAAATGTTTATGATGTTCCCGTTAGCGAATTGAAACATAAGACAAAAGGGCGCTTGATATATATATTGCTGATGACGATACTTACAAACGTGATAGTTGGTAGGTAGAGTTAACACACAGTCTGCTTACGAAGCATTTATGACAACGTGTTTGCATAACATAAGCATGATTAGGAATCCTGCTATATGATAAACCACATTCTGTTGCATACGGAAGCGAGATTCATGTTGAGTGACATATGTAATTCATGTACATATTTCACAAGGGTGTGTAGAACTGCGCCAATATCATCTGAAGAGGGTGTGATTTATTCACAAATCATACCCTCTATCTCTCGCATCACCCTCTCCGTCTCTCGCAATGTCAAACATTCTATCTCTCGCAGCATCACTCTTACTCTGTCTCTCGCAATGTCAACAATTCCATCTCTCGCAGCTTCATTCTCATTCAGTCTCTCACAATGTCAACCATTCTATCTCTCACAGCTTCATTCTCATTTAGTCTCTCACAATGCCAACCATTCTATCTCTCGCAGCATCACACTTACTCTCTCTCTCGCAATGTTTACCATTCTCTCTCTCACAGCTTCATTCTCGCAGCATCACTCTAACTCTGTCTCTCGCAATGTAAACCATTCTATCTCTCACAGCTTCATTCTCATTCAGTCTCTCACAATGTCAACCATTCTATCTCTCGCAGCTTCACTCTCATTCAGTCTCTCACAATATCAACCATTCTATCTCTCACAGCATCACTCTTACTCTGCCTCTCGTGATGTCAACCATTTTATCTCTCACAGCTTCATTCTCATTCAGTCTCTCACAATCATTCTATCTCTCACAGCTTCATTCACATTCAGTCTCTCACAATGTCAACCATTCTATCTCTCGCAGCATCTGTCTCATTCTGTCTCTCGCATTGTCAACCATTCTATCGCCTCCAGCATCACTATGTCTGTCTCTCGCAAAACTTGGTAATAACAATGCGATTAGAATGTCTTTAAAGTCCGCCATTTGAGTTAAAGGTTTCTGATCCTACAATGGGTCCACGCCAGTTGATAATGACGTATCCCCTTGAGGCTAATAATGGACAAGGAAAGACGTATTTGAGCATGTCAGAAAATATGAAAGGGGTGGAGAATTGCATGATATTACTTAATACATTGTTGAACCAGGGATCTGAAAGATGTAGTAGCTTAAATTGTGGACATGTCTGGACATATGCAAGCACGAGGCGGGTGATCCGTTTGACGTCATTCGCGTGGAAAGCCTGTGAGTAGTATAGAAACTGGGGGTACGAGCGCAGTTTCCAAATGGACTCACATAAGCCAGCCTGCATTGCGCTCGCACCTCCCCAATCTCTATACTACAGTGTCAACCAGCCCTTCCAGCCGATCTTCTCCAGGGCCACACTGGTAGTTAGTCACCATAGAGGTCAGCAAGTGAGAAATATCTGCGACCGTCGCTGTAAGTTCCCTTCTTCACCCGTTCGAGGTCCTCCATCAACTGAGACACCTTAGGTTTGTTCTTCTCAATAAAGGCGGGATCTGGGCGAATCGTTGTCACTCTCATCGTAAAGAGTTTCCAGCAGAAGAAAGCTCCAGCCGGTCTTTCTGGAATCTTTGTCGGCCTGCCCATCCAGGGGCCGTGGGGATCCAGATCGCGTAGTCCCCTTCATCGTCTATGTCTTGGATGGTTGTGTACCCCCAAGCGACCGTCTCCTTGTACTTCTTCCTGTCCTTATGGTGGTACTCAAAGTTGTACGTTCCAGCCCTCCCCAGGTCCTCACAGGCACACACCCGGAAAACACAGTCCACAAACACCCCGACGGTCGCCGGTGGACTGTGGTGAAGCCCAAGCCGAATCTGAGGTTTGTACTGGGGCGGGATAATCCTCCCAGGGATACGTGTGTAAGGACACTTTATTTCGAGCAGCGCAATCTCCTCATGACTTGGGTCCCCAGGAGGACAGAGGAGCTCACCACCAGACTGGACCGGGAGGACACAAATGCGTCTGGGGAGTAAACTGTATCCTCCCCGCCGTGGTGGATGTAAATGTTGTTCCCGTAAACATTTGTGTTGTATCTGCTCTCAATGACTGCAATTGCACTCCCTAGAAGACCTGGCCCCAGAGGCAGGCGACGCTCATGTGGCCGCCCTCATTGCTAGTTTTCTCGGTCAACTTCTTATTATAGCTGTTAAAGTAGTCCTGATCGATAACCGTGGAGTAGTCGCTTCCACCAATGCAGTGCTTTCTTTTATTCTCCCACTGAGTTGTCTTTTGTCTGATCCCGTCATGTGAGATACAGAACGACTTATTCACTTGTTCCATTACCATGCTATACTTTATACTATCCACTGTTTAAATAGATAGGTACAGACCAAAGATGTCTGCGCACACTGGGTTTATTCTATCCATGGGGTCATTCACAGTCCGCGCAATGAAGATTATACACCACATTTTTGTCTCAAAGGTTCCAATGCTTTGTCTCCTTGTTCATCGAATGTTGCAGTCTGGTGCGCTTTTACAGATCTAACCTTAATTTCACCCTTCATTGTGGTATATTTTATGACCTCAGCCGAAACGAGCTTAAACTCATCATCTGAGATATACCCTTCTTCAAGTGCTGTCAATACAATGTCAGCAATGGTATTCAATTTACTCTGAGCGAGAATGCGGATCTGGTCATGTTTTTTCAACTTAATGGCCAGCCGCCGACTGATGAATTTTCCAGCAATTAAAAGTAGCCCACAAGCCGCCCCAGTAGCACCCAACACTGTGGCAATAGGAATGGCAACTACTGTAGACATTACACCTGCACCACTTGTGCCAAGACACATACCAACAGCAACTAAAGCAGTGTCTACAGCATCCACTGAGTTTACTGCAATCCTATATTTTTGTACATAGCATCATATTTTTCAATTTCTTTCTCAAGGTATTGTTTCTTAAGACTGATCTCATTCAGCCGATAGGAATGCCCCAGATTCTCATCAGGCGGCTCCGGATTTAACGGTGCAGTCGTTGGTTGTTGTTTCATACTGTTTTTGTATACATAAGTCTACAGGTCAAGTTCAATAAGGAGCTACAGACCATGTCGCCCCTCTGTTTGAGTGGTTGTATAAAAGTTAATAACGTTGCCTTGTTCTAGCTGTAAAGGCTGGTCTAAAGATATTACAGCAGCCCGTTGGTCAGCAGGCTGACTTATTCCTACCGCTTGATTCGTTCCATTACTAACAGAAACGACTGCTATAGCAGCAGTATCAACACCAACACCAGAAGCCAACCCCATACGAATGATCTTGACATTGCATAACATGGCATATCCACAGCTTGAGTCTCATGAGTCTCGACCCCTGGCCCCATGGCCAAACGACCATTCATATCCTGTCCGAAGGGGGCCACCTGCTTCTGCCCAAACAGTAATGAGATGTTTCGTTTGGGAGTTTATGTTTCTCAGGTCCCTGCGATGCTGTCTGTGTTGTGCATCAACATACTTTTTATTATCTCCCATTTCAAGGTCTCCGTACATATCATCACCTTGTTTACTAACACGTGATTTGGCTGCGGTAGTTACCAGATCTATTGTGTTTTGGTATGATATTGCTTGTCCTCCAGAGGATGGAAGGCCTTTCGTAGGAAGTCTCGTGATCATGTTGCCATTCATATTAAGATCCCCTTCCATTGTGTCCCCTACAGCACTTATTTTTTGTGAGTCACCAATAGATAGTCTTTGTGGCATATTCCAAGAGGTCGGCACCCTGAACAGTGCTTGCCGGTTTTTGCCTAGGTCCATAAATACTTGTTTTTATTGACATCTTGTAAATTCAAGAACAACGCTAACAGGTAAGTCGTGGTTATCTAATAGCCTTCCTTTATTTTTCACGTAACTGAACCTTTAACTCATGCACTGTTCTGCTAGTGACACGCTTACATACAGGATTAGTGAAGTTTCTGATTATAATATCACCAAAAGAGCCACCCTCTAAGCCAACAACTTCAAGAAGCGTAGTGGGCGCACCATCTAGCATGTTGTGTGTGGTACTGACATAAATTGTGTTAAAGATGCTAAAGTTGATGGTCCGGTCACCAGTGTACCTGAATAAATCAACCGCCTTCCGAGACCATCATCAAGACCCAACATTGATAACACTCCGTCTGATATATTCACAGTCCCATCAGAAATTTCGAGGGTAATAACCCCATTTACAGCATCAACTTGTAACCCAAGACCTAATAATGTAATTTGCTGCTGAAGAAGGCGGAAACTCCAGAGGCCGGGTTTTAATTGGATTCTTCTTCCTTTTCCAGCACTTTCAGACCGCCATGCAATGTTCTCTTCTGTTTCGAGATTGTACCAGCCCACAGCTTATGTGATTGACCTTAGGCCAACACATAGATCGCCTGGAGTGTTGTCAATAGGATTTTGCAGGGACACAGCATCGCCACTTTGAACATTTTACAGAGTATGATACATAGCACTATGTATAAACAAGCCTTTACATTCAATACGAATAAAACGTACAAAACCGGGCCGGTATACCTACCCCATATTACCCGTGAGGATCTGACACATCTCCTCATCCAGGTAAAATCTGATAATATCACAGATGCGTTTGGTGTAGAGTTCTCCAACCTGTTTGATAAATACGTGGTGCCAAACATAAGCGACGACAGCCTTGTAGTTGGCTGGAGAACCAACCACATGCAATACTGGCAGAACCAGGTCCACTTTGTTGTATGGTGTGCAACAAGCGGCTGCAGAGTTTCTGCCCTGGACCACCTCAGATCTGATTCCCCAGCACTAAGTAACCTCTACAGGTTCCACGTCTACTACACAATCCGGAGACTTTTAGACGAAATGAGAATAGCATTGCCGGATGACGCCAAATGGTCGGCTACCAACAATACCTTGGACAAGAGAATCTACCACCAGCTCTGTCATGAGTTTGGGGTTGATGAAAACAGCGACTGGAGGAAGCCAAGCGGCAACCAGGGTTTAGGGTGGATCTACTTCACAGACCCGCGAAACACACAAGGTACGGGTGATCACTCATTATGGAAACACCCGCCTCTACGAATACGTCAAGCTGCACATTGATTTCATAAAGCAAGATCAAGAGTTGACAAACATCGTTTGGAGCATCTTCATCCTGGAAAAATCGGAGGGGTTCACATCCCCAGGTATCTCACGGATTAACGACAGCATCAGGACTTATGTCTGGGCCATTCTTAGTGCTCAGGTGCAGACCCGCTCAGAGATACTAGGTTTTGGAACGTCCTTTGATGCCCAAAAACAATTTCAGGCCAACGTTGAGGATGCCATCAACTCCCCAGTGGACATTCCTTCATCCATCCGACGGTATCAGAACGTCCTCCAGAATGCCTCCTCAAAGGTTGATTATGTGTTTGAAACGGGCCTGTACATGGCTCCATCAGATATGAGCCTCGCCATTGGAGACGTTGCTGGGTACAACAATCTGATTACTATCGCAACTGAGGAGCAGCAGATCGGCTTTGAGGAAGAGGAGGAATCTTTGACCCTCTGCCAGATACAGATATGGAACTCTCCTCTCCAGAATCAGCCCCTATGGCCGAGACCAGTCTGCGTGGGGCGCACGAGGATGAGAAAACCGCTTTTATTGTAGGTGGAATCGCTATAGGCTTAGCTGTGCTTTGGTTTGCTACGTAGTAAGTCACGGAGTATCAGGAGGATAACTCCGCCCACCGCCACAGCTGTGGCCCATACATGTTCTGCCACCTTTGCAGCTGACTTAAGCAGCCATGATACGATGGAGCCAATGATTCCTGGAAGGGCAGCTGCAACCTTACCGCCTAGGCCCTTCAGGACGTTTGCCAAAGAGTTCAGCTGTTTTTTAATCCATTCCTTTACACCGGGCTTATCAGCTGGCGTCGGTATTGGTGCCTGGGTTGCTCTAGTGCTCCCTCCACCCGTCAAAGCAACTACCAGGGTCGAGATTGCCAATCTAACCGCAGTGAGGATGGAGGCGATTGTTATGTCCTGCTCCCGGAACAGGGTGCGTACAGGCTCAGCTAGCGTTGTGGCCTCGTTTAGAAGTCTGTTGATCATTTCTCTGATGCGGTTAATTTGGGTTCGCAGACGTTCACGGTTTGCAGAGGCAGCCTCAACACGGACATGCCACAGGTCCTGCAGCCGTTCAAGCTCATTTGCTTGGAATTTCCATACTTGACTATCACCCCTCCCTTCCGCTTCTAGGCTTGCCATTTTAGCTTCCCGATGTTTTATATCCCTTTCTATCTCAGTTATTTTAGCTAGGTTATTGACCAGCTCACCCCTCTGGGTTCGCATAGCCTTGTCAAGCCCCACAAGTTCTCTGAGTGGTAGTTCGTTGTCTGTTTGTGTACCTAGGTCTTGTATGGCATTATGAGCGCCCACTATGAAGCTTGTTTCTTCCAAACCACCTTGCTCTGTCATGGCTTTAAGGCTGCTCATTTCTAACATATCTGGAAGAGCAGCTTCCACTTAAGCAGCAGCTTGGTCAACGCTTTGCAGGGCTTTTGATGCTTCTGTGGATAGTTCAGGCGTCACCCCAAGAGCCCGAGCAAGCTAGGATACTCCTAGGAGAGAGGAATTTGTTTGGATTGTTCTTCTATGTCAGAAGCTTCCATTCTTGGCCCCACTTAACCCAAAGTTCACCTTGTTGAGATGATCTAAACTCCAGAGTGGCCTGCAGCCCATGCTTAGACACTGCCTTCTCCCAACTCGTAACTAAGACTTCAGTTTCTTCTTTGGAACCCACCTGATCTTCTGTTAACCCAGCAGGCATTTCAGTAATAGTCCATAGTGGTCTAGTCGTACTCGACGTATCTAAAGTTTCATCAATCAGGTTAGTCTCCTCAACATCAAAGCTAGTCTCATTCCTCTCCCCTCCCATAGCCCCTTCCTCCGCTGTGTCGTCAAATCCTGGGTTATCAAACTCCATGTTACTACCAATCCCACCAGAACACCAGTCAAGGCTAATTACAGACCTCGAGACTGACCTGTTTGTTGGACACGCACTAAGCACTGCCATGTTTTTAGCTCCATTAACCGCAGCTTTAACAACAGTTAAGCACTCTCAATTTGGAAAAACAAGCACCAAATCAAAAGGGGCCAGTGGAGAGGAAGACACTTCCTCGCTATAGTATGAGTTTAACTCTGTTATAGCATGTGCTTAACTTCGCTATAACAGGTGCTTAATTACGCTATAACAGGTGCTTACTAAGAGCTGTCAATTGGACAAATAAATTTAGTAAGTAAGCATGGAAGAAACGAACACGAATCGAGGAGAGACAACACCAGGGGAGATAACTTCAGTGACCACTACAAAAAACGCTAAAAGGGTTGTGGCAGGACGAAAGGGTGCTGCAGCTCAAAAAGCCAATCAAAATAAGCTTCTAAGAGAGCTCCGAGAGGCTAAGGCCACACTTACAGATGGTAGAGACGAACCTGTCGAGCTAATATCAACAAGCAAGCCTCCGGAAAGGTGGGCGTGGCCAACATGGGCTGTGCCTTTGGTTGTTGGCGGCGTTGGGGTGTTTTGACTAGCATTGTATTGCTACAGGCACCAGATGGTAGCCTCACACCCTAAACAGGTTGTGGTACAAAAGCCTAAGAACGCTCATTTAAAGGATCTGTTTAATATGTGGAATAAGATGACAACACCAATTACTGATGGAAAAATGCTCGTCAACGCACTATACCACGGTGCAGTTTTTTCCGGTATTTCAATAGGTTATGATAAGCTTGCTAAGATGGCTCTGGATGGTGGGGTGCCACGTCTTGATTTCACCCCACGCGACCTGGCTATGGCTGTTGCTGATGTATCACTAGCTATGGCCACAAAGGATATGCTAATTAAACAAGGAATCTTACCAGTTGATATTCTGAAATAATGGCCACACCTGAGCTGCTTGTTGGAGGCGCTCTTGTTAACGCCCTTGTATTTTCTGGGAGCAACTTTTTATTCTCTAAGTTACGAGACAGCCAAATGGACGTGGAAGGTAAACGCCATGATATGGCAATCGAGCAGCTTCAATCTGCTCAGGCAGCATGGGCCAAGAAGAGAACTGAGCGTTTAGACTTCATCAATGAGCAACTGCACCGCCAGGGACATGCCGAGCATACTTTTAGGGATGCAGACGAGGCTATGCGTGAGTACTCCCTGTTTACAAATAAAACCGTCAACCCGCTGGGTCCTGAGCAGCAGCTTTCAGACTTCTACAAGCACTCAGATAAACAGAAGGGGCGTGAGGTGGCGTTCATTATACTGGGTATGGCTGCGACTGGGCTGGTTGCATACAGGCTTGCTAAGTAGGTAATTTGGAAACTGGGGCATTTACTTTGTATGGATCGTCGCATGCAGAAGATATACTATAGTCCTAAGGGCTACTGGAAAGGCATAACAGCTATCAATAAGCTTGCAACAGAAGCGAGGGTTTCTGAGGAAGTTGCCAGGGGGTGGCTCACAAAGCAAGCTATATGACAAATCTACCTGCTAGTGCCAAAACACATTCCCAGACCAAAGTTTGATGTCCCTGTTCCTAATGAGGTTCACCAAGCCGATCTCTTATTTCTTCCTCATGACGTTGTGAAGCGCCGGACTTACAAGTATGCCTTAACAGTGGTGGATGTGGCCTCACGCTACAAAGCGGCTGAGCCATTGACTACAAAAGAGTCTAAGGAGGTCGCAGGTGCACTGGAGAGGATATACAAGCTAGGTCCGCTTGGGTGGCCTAAACTACTTCAGGTCGACCCTGGATGGGAGTTTATGGGATCAGTGAATCAGCTGTTAGTAAAACATGGAGTATCAGTCAGGCTGTGGCCGTGTGAATATCCATCGAGACCAGGGTATAGTGCCACGCTTTAACCAAACACTGGCTGAGCGACTCTTTGGTCACCAGTATGCTGTAGAGCAAGACCAGCGGCGGTGGGCCACTGACCCTGTGTGGTCACTCAATGTTTACCGGATTGGGAGCTCTGTCACTAAATCTGGTGAGCCTGTGCTTTACTATTTGTTGGATGGACCCCTCCATAGCTTTGTAAAGGAGGAGCTGATTGTGGTGCCGTCCGATACCCTGCTGCCACCAGACGGTATTACCAATTAGACTAATATAGATCTATATATATAACAATGGTAGTATTTGACAATAAGTGCCCATGGATATTAATCGGGAAGAAAGACTCCTGTAACAGGCCCTGTACGCAAGAGCATGAGTTTTGTAATTTACACAGATATAAGATAAAACATGGTGTCATTAATTGTCTTTGTACGGGTTGTCAGAAGGCTATAAAAAATAATAAGGTAGTATTGTGTATGGATTGTGGGTTTGATAAAGTCAACCACAGTCGTCTTCGTCTTGCCCAAAATGTTGCTTCACAACGGGCTATAGCTGGGGACAGTCACTCGCCAGAAATCCGCTCGCTGTATTGTCATTGTCTTTTGTGTATCAACAAATTCCCTTTTAGACTAATAGTAAACATGACTCATAATCAGCGAGCACGTAAAGCCCAAAACGATTATGTTTCAATTCACGGTTTTAAGCCTCCTTATCCACGCTCTAAGGTTGCACTCAAAGCTCTCCAAGTGCTAGTGAATATGACTGTACATACAAGGATATGTTGGCTAGATTCAGGGCTGGGGTGGCACGCACCCCTGTCCCCACTGCTGCCCCATGCAGACCAGTCCCTGCCCCAGGCAGACCTCTCCCTGCCCCACGCAGATCAGTCCCCGCAACTTAGTCCCCAGTCCCCACAGCGCGTCTTGCCTTCAAGATGACTAAGTAGGCTGTTAAAAACTATTGGCGTGGATGGGTGATGATTGTTCCTGAGTCTCACTCCTTTAGCTCGGACCTTATGATGTTCTTTAAGGGCATGCGTCGGAAGATGCATCAAGTTTGGACTGGTGAGCTGGAAGGGCTAGGTGGAATCAAGTGTCAGTTTGCCCTTAAGGTAAGACTCTCCAAGCACGCAAGTGATGAGAGCACTGAGTGTTTTGAGCCTGTGTTGCGTAATAAGCAGCAGGTGGTTCTCTCCTCAGAGGACGTTGGCGTTGCGCTGGACCAGAGTGCTGTTAATATCCAAGAACGGTTGGAGAATGTTTTTGGCTGGGATGGGATGACCACTATCCTACACCGCATCAGTAAGCACTCTGGTACCCGCATAAACCTCATGTTGATTGAGAAGGACGGCAAGTTTCATTACACACAAATCAAAGACCTGAACCGCTTACTGTATGACCAGACCAAACATAAAGAGCGCAAGTTCTTCTGTGAGCTATGTCTGCATGGATATACCTCAGAGGGTCTGCTCCTGGCGCATAAACCTGAGTGTATGGGGATAGGGCAAACTGCTCTGCGAGTGGATATGCCTGAGGAAGGGAAGAACATATTATACTTCCAAAACTGGCAGAAACAGCTTGCTGCACCCTAAGTCATCTATGCTGACTTTGAGGCGCTCACAGTGAAGCTTCCGGGTCCTGCGCTTAATCCTGGAAAGAGCAACGCGCAGAGAACGCAGGAACACCAAGGTTGTGGCTACGGCTATGTGGTTGTTTGGTTTGACGGTAAGACCGAACCCCCTGTGGTTTATAGAGGAAGCGAGGCTGTGGAGAGGTTCTTACAGGCTCTGCTGCAGGAGGAGCAAAAGATCAAAGCAGTTCTGTCCAGGCCTTTCCCTTTGCGGATGACTCGGGCGGATAGAAGGGCACATAAGGCTGCAACCCACTGTCATGTGTGCAAAAAAAAACTGGGCTGTGACTCTGTCCGCCATCACTGTCATATAACAGGCTTGTACAGAGGGCCAGCCCATAACGTGTGTAATCTGAAACTTCGGCTGAGTCCCAAGACAACACCCATCCCTGTGGTGTTCCATAACCTGGGGGGGGGGGGCTATGACTCCCATCTCCTGATGCAGGTTATAAGCAAAGTGGAGGGGAACCTCAACTGTATCTCCAACAACATGGAGAAATATATTTCCCTGTCACTTGGACAGTTGCGCTTCATTGACAGTGCACAGTTCCTCATGGCCTCGCTTGATAAGCTGGTGTCTGCTAACAACCCAGATGCCTTTGCTGTGACGGCGGAATATGAGCCAGACCAGATGAAGCGGCGGTTGCTGTTGCGTAAGTCTTCCCCTACAAGTTCATGGACAGCTGGGATAAGTTTGATTCCCCTCTGCCGCCAATCCAGGAGTTCTACAGCAATCTCTCTGAAGAGGGTATATCTGCTGTGGACTACGTACACGCACAAAAGGTCTGGAGCGTGTTTGGGTGTAAGAACATGGGTGACTACCATGACCTGTACCTGCGGCCCGATGTACTGCTCCTGGCTGATGAGTTTGAGGTGTTCTGCAAGACCTGTCTTAAGCAGTACGGGTTGGATCCGGCCCACTACTATACCAGCCCCGGTTTGTCATGGGATGCTTTGCTTAAGAGCAAAGGCGTGTAACTCGAGCTAGTCACCGACTATGACAAGCATCTGTTCATTGAGAAAGGTCTACGCGGTGGTATAAGCATGGTGTCGCGCCACCACGCTAAGGCCAATAACCCGCTCGTGGATGACTTTGACCAGGATAAACCAACGAGCTACATTCAGTACCTTGATGACAACAATTTGTATGGGTGGGCTATGAGTCAGCCTTTGTCAACTGTGGGCATTGAATGGGTGGCTCGGCCGGAGGATCTACAGATACAGGACCAACCAGATGATGCTGAAACTGGATACATACTTGAGGTTGACTTGGAGTATCCTACTGCACTTCATAACTAGCACAACGACTACCCGCTGGCTCCGGAGTGGCTTCTTGTAGAGAACGACTGGTTGTCGAACTATCAGAAGAATCTCCAAGGCGAGTTGGGTGGAACCTTGGGCGAGGTTGAAAAGCTGGTGCCAAACCTTCGGAATAAGGAAAAGTATGTGGTGCACTACAGGAACCTCAAGCTGTATCTGTCTTTGGGGATGAGACTTACCAAGATCCATCGTGCATTTGCCTTTAACCAGAGCCCCTGTATGGAGCCTTACATTCGGATGAATACGGATCTGCGAAAGGTGGCCACCAGCGACTTTTTTGACACTAGTAACTTTCATCCCTCCCGTGGTCTCTACAGCAGTGTGAACAAGAATGTTCTGGGGAAGATGAAGGATGAGTGCGCCGGCGTGCCCATCAAGGAGTATATTGGTCTGCGCCCTGAGATGTACTCGATCTTGATGTCGAGCCGGGATGCGATCAAAAAAGCAAAAGGTGTGAAGAAGGTGGTGGTGAAGAAGCATCTACGGCACACTCAGTACGTGGAGTCGCTGTTCGCCCAAAAGCAGTTTCGCCACGGAATGAACATGCTCAGGAGTGACTGCCACAAAATATATGGTCTCCACATTAACAAGGTTTCTCTCTCCCCCTTTGACTCAAAGCAGTGGATAGCTGAGAATGGCGTAGACACTCTGGCCTATGGGCATTCGTTGATATGTTGAACAGATGAGGGGCTAAGGTATAGAATGAGCACTGATCAAAATGTGGTGGCCGAACTGCAGGTAGATGTGGATTATTTAACGGAGGAGAAGGTGGACCTTGAGATTGATGTGAGGGATTTGAAATCAAAGTATGAGGACCTTTTGGAGCGTGTGAGTCGTTTAGAAGAGCTTATTCCGCAAGGTCCTGGTGATCGCCTCTTTTAGTGTGGCCTTGGAGAAGATCGGCTGGAAGGGCTGGTTGACACTGTAGTATAGAGACTGAGGAGGTGCGAGCGCACTGCAGGCTGGCTTATGTGAGTCCATTTGGAAACTGCGCTCGTACCCCCAGTTTCTATACTACTCTGTGAGAAGATTATTTCAATGGTTTGAATGTTTAGCCTGGGTTGGGTGTAACAATTTGAAAGTGTAAAGAAGCTTTAACATATTGAGGTCGCTTGAACGATGGAGCACTTGTCCATGTGTTAAATTTGGTAAGACCCTGACGCATTATGCTAGTATCATAGTAAGTATAACACCTATAAATGCGACGCTGAAAATATGCGAATCCGTATCCGATGTAAAAGTCGCGCGCGTAACGAACTGACATTTCTTTTACAAGGGGTTGATGATTACAAACTTACCCCGACCGAGAAGAAACTTTCCCAAACTTTGCCTATTCAAAAATAATTATACGGCCATGACAATTCTCTAACAGCTTGTTCTAACACTCATCACGTGCTTAAGATTTGAGTTCGCCTGACTCACACACACACAAGACATGGATCTCATGGGGGACCGATATAAAGAAATAATCTTCACTCGCAATCATGTGTAACTAATGGCGGTACATTCCCATTACAAAACAAACGGGGCTGTGGGGAAATTTTTCAAAATATAGGGGAGATAAACTTTTTTCCTAAAGAACTGTAGACATCTATTAGTTGTAAGAACATCTCATCTTACGAGAGAGATGATTCCAGATATTCAGATGATATTTTAAGAAAAAAATACATACACACACACAAACAAACACACACACACACACACACACACACACACATATATATATATATATATATATATATATATATATATATATATATACATATATATAAATACACACACACATATATATATATACATATATATATATATATGCATGTATATATATATATAATATATATATATATATATATATATATATATATATATATATATATATATATATATATATATATATATATATATATATATATATATATATATATATATATATCAGTATTCAGTACGCTAAACGAATATACCAGTTGTTGCAATTGAAAGTTTACATAACTCATTGGATTCTTTATTTCCAAACCAATTTATCATTATGGCACACCCCTTAATCACCGCTGGCTTCTTTGTTTACCAATATTCAAAGTAAAGGAATTTAGAGATTTACTATGAATTTGGTGCTTAATATGTGGATAGCTGTGATTTCGAGTATTGTGAAATGAAATAATCTGTCTAATTTGCAATTAGGGGTCGATGTTTGGAAGAGGTCGTCAAACGTGACTTGATAGAGGCATTTTACCGTGAATGGGATTGTCAGTTTGTGTAGAAAAAATTACTATTGTTTTGGTCACACTGACAAAACATCTTGCAAGGGGCTGAACACAAAGCGGAATACCCTCAACAAAGACACGTACGAGAGTGTTACGAGAGCAGCAATCATGACCAGGTGTTAATCGGAGGTTCCGCTGTGTGGACAAGTAGATGTTCACCTACGCCTAGTCACGAGCTTCTCCCTCATACTTTTATCCCAAACGGGAAGTCTTGGCTGATGGGGTATCAACGCTCCCCTTCCTGATTAAATTCTTTGGTTTTGTTTGTTGATGTTGTTTATTATTGTTGTCTAATTTTGAAATATGTACTTTGAGAAAATATATTGAGTATGAAATTAACAACGTGCGAATAAAATGATTGCACAAACAAGGCAACTACAATAAAATTCGTTAAGAATATTTTATTAATCAAATCGTTTACTATGGTATCATTACCAACTAATTCCTGTTTGAATACACGGACAAGTTGCTTCATAGAAACACCTAGACTTCTTAAAAGCAAGAAATACATACAATACAAATCACAGGTACTAGAGTTTAAAGCTTGCACAGTCTGTTGATTAAAGGTCCGTGATACACAATGACGCGTGAGAAACCCATGAGAAGTAGGCTGGTAACCCAAACGATGTAAACTATTCTCCACGACCTTCATGATCGATATAAATGGCCACTACGGGGATGAGTGTTACAAATCAGACCACCAGGCTGGATAAGGCTTACAGGCACTGCTTCCAAGGCAAAGACACCTCGAACTATTTTGCGAGTATGGGGATCTTTTGCATTCAGGGTCCGCAGTTGTTCCGAATCCGATTAGGCGCGCTGATAAGGAAATCCAGTCTAACTAGTCGAATCCTGTACTAGTCCTTCAACTGGTACTACTCCAGTTTCTGCCACTACAACTACTAGTACCATTAGTTGCTGCAACTACTGCTAATGCGACAAACAACATATCCAAGTATTTCCTTCAACTATGCCCATTCTTTATTCTAGCCAGGTGCTTTTGCTTTTGTCTCTACGGTCGTCTCATTGATAATCACTACACCTGCACATTGTGGCCATTTGTTCAAGCACATCGCCCTTCACTTGTGGTCATAACTGGCTGACGACGGTTGCAACCTTAACGGTGTTCATTAAAGTTAATTGGAACACACTTACGAAAACTATACAAAAGACCGCTATCACCGGAGGCAGACTACGCTTTTATTGTGACTGAGCTATATCGGGGACGCAGTACCAATTAGAAAATATCTGTTTAGCAAGGTAAAACACCTTCATTAGATGACTTATCAGGATGCTTTGTTGAGGACGAGGTGCAGTGCAAGTGGGACATTATTCATTCATTCACACATGGTGTCCGGAACAGAAAGAGTCTGCTGTATTTCAGACAAGCTTCATGGTTACAAGATGAAAACAGTCGTTCCTAGTCGCACTTCAAAAAATTGGAAAAATGGATACATGTATCAATGCATATATATATATAAATATATATTCATATGTATATTTATATAAATATATATATATATACATCAAAATATACATATGCATATATATATGACTACGTATATATATACATGTATATTCATATATATATTTATATACATTTATAAATATATATGCATATATATGCATATATAATTATAAATAAGTTTATTATCAAATACATATATATATGTATATACATATATATAGACATATATATAAATATATATATATATATGTATATAAATATACATATATATATGTATACATATATATATATATATATTCATATATAGATAAAGATATATATATACATACCTATATATATATTATATATGTATATATATATATAGAGATATATATATATATATATATATATATATATATATATATATATATATCTATATATATATATATATATATATATATATATATATATATATATCTCTCTCTATATCTCTCTATATCTATATCTCTATATATACATGTATATATATGTGTATATATCGACACACAATCATACGGAAAGATATAGATATATATATCAATACCACATATATATATATACATATATATATATATAAATATATATTCATAAATATATTTATATAAATGTACATATATATACACATCAAAATATACATATGCATATATATATGACTATGTATATATATCCATGTATATTCATATACATATTTATATACATGTATAAATATATATGTATATATATATACATATATATTTATATATAAGTTTATTTACAGACACAAATATGTATATATATATATATATATATCTGCACATATATATGTGTGTATATATATATGTATATATATATGTGCATATATATATGTATATATATATGCGTATAAATGCATATAAATGTTATATTTAAATATATTCATATATATATATAAATATAAAAATATATATACATGTATATATATGGGTATATTTATCGACACATAATCTTACGGAAATATATAGATGTATATATCAATACATATATATACATATATATATATATATATATATATATATATATATATATATATATATATATATTCATAAATATATTTATATAAATGTATATATATATATACATCAAAATATACATATGCAGATATATATGACTATGTATATATATTCATGTATATTCATATGCATATTTATATGCCTGTATAAATATATATGTATATATTCATATATATTTATATAACCCTTATATATATATATATACTTATATATATATATATATATATATATATATATTCATAAATATATTTATATAAATGTTTATATACATACATCAAAATATACATATGCATATATATATGACTATGTATATATATACATGTATATTCATATGCATATTTACATGCCTGTATAAATATATATGTATATATTCATATGTATTTATATAACCCATACATATATATATACTTATATATATAAATACATATATATATGTATATATAATTATTAATATATATATATAAATATATATATATATATATATGCACATATATATATATTGTATATATATATATATATATATATATATATATTTATATATATATATATATATATACAAATATATGCGTATAAATACATATAGATGTTATATTTACATATGTATATCTATATCGATACTTGCTTTTTCTGATGTACTTCAGGATAGGTTTTACCATGCACTATTTGAGATCACTATATCTTTATTCGACCTACGGCAACAAAATTGCATCTCTGTATAAATCTTTTGCAATATTCATGATTTTACTGATTGGACGGAAGTCAACCTTATATTCATGGATTTTGTTAGTAGCAGCACTAATTATGCCAGACGTTCAGCGTGCAATGCTATATAAGGACTACTAAGTGGCTGCAGAGCATGCTTAAGGTGAGTATACGTGTGTGATTCTGATAAACATTTCATCCCGGAGGTTATATGATTCCTCTTTTGATACTATGTGGATGGTTTATTTCCGCTGCTCATTTCATTAGTTTTGGATGCTAGCATTGACCCGCTTGGCTGACGAGGAGTTTATCGATGACAATGACCAGCACATGTCTTTGATATTTTGCTAAATAATCAGCCGCGTTTTCATCGAAATAAAATAATATTGAAATATCGGTAGCATGCGGTGCTCAGTGCATTAGCGGATACTAGAGAATTATAAAATGCCTTTCAACAACAAATATTTCACCCATATATTAATAGGACCTGTATAACGCACATGTTTTCTACATGTGCGCTGTGAAAAACCAAAAATTGTCCTGATAAGATGACCCGCTGTACCAAAACACTTAGTACCTACCTGTAGCTGCCACTCTGAATCCTAGACTGTAATTGTTAGAACCTGTAATTGGCTTGAACCTCATATATGTTTAGATATTCATGATCTCAATATTGGACGGTAACAACACTTCAATTTATAAGACATTGTAAATAGCAACAGCTGATCACTCCGTATTAGGCTAACTATATAGTCTGACTTTCGGGAAATTATAATAATGGTTTTGTTCATAGTTATTACGCCTGATAAATGTGGGTGGTATTAGCAAGACAGTATTTATGTGTGTGACAAAATGATACTGACGGAATATTGTCGTAAGTTAAGGACACCTGTCAATCATTTTGCGGCACATATTTCTCAATTACAGCCTTATATCTAGAAATATGGCAATACGGCGAATTGTCTATACATACGAATCGATTTGCAGGAATTAAATGAAACGTAGCTAGATAACAGCCTGTTAACTATTTAACAAATATTGTGCGTAGCCTGTACAAGGCAGAATTAACGCACTGCTGGTACATTTTGGGGAACAATCTGCAACAAGCTAAGATTTCATTTAATTGATGTATTACAGGATATAAGCCAGTCAGTCTGTTAGGTCATTGACGTAGTAAGAGAAACGAACTGCTGTACAGCTGCAAATCAGATTGTCTTTATGATCAGTGTATGATCAACCACCCTCGTGTAAGATTTGCATAACGGCAAATTCTGCATATAAAGCGCCAACAACTAATGTACACCAATTCTGGTTCTTAATAATTGTCCGTAGTCATCCGTTTTCTGAATCACTAGTTAGCAAAGGTATCAGTTATTAAGAATGTGTTCATTTTATTACTAAAAACTGCGTAATATATCAGACCAAAAGTCAATGTCAGCTGAATAGTGTAAACATATCCTTTAACCAGTGCATTAGTGCATAATTGATGCATTAAGCTATATTGTACTCATTTAGAGCCATTTCCTTTGTGATTGATAGCAGTAATGACAAGTGTAAATTATGGAGAAGCGACACTGCCCATTCAATCTACATCATGCCACTGTTGTAATGGAATTCCCATGGTGGGTTCTCACTCATAACACTAGTCAAGTCTGACTAAATGTAACTCAATATCGTGAATAAAACTTATTCTTGTTTCAATCCACTCTCCTTTCGATGACGAAATAAGACCTGTGCATGAATGCTCTGCTGTTCACTCAGGTTTTTGAAGTTCAGTGATGGCATTTGAAGGTTCGGTGTCATTCGCAATGCAAGCGCAGTAAGATAAGTTGGTTATACACTACGTGGCTTAGCAGACCTATTGCAGCACCTTAGCGACGATGCCTACGTCTAGACATCATAATGATGCTGCCAAGTATCCAGCTATATATTCATATGAGGTGGCGTCATGAAGCACACGCACATGCTCCGGAACCGGAAGGCTGATACATAATTGGTGGCAACATTTGATGTAAGAATATCTGGACAAGAGGGCATATGCCACGGTCTTAATTGAAAACCATAACCTTTGGTATGAAACAAACGAGTCTATCCTTGGGTACGTCTGTTTAAAGAATATATTTCACGCTTCTTCAGCGTATAAATAGTTTTGAAAATAATTGTACAAAGCCTTGTACATACAAACTGCATCGTTTATTTTGTTTGATTTCAAAGTTCAGCATAGAAATTGACTAGTTTCCATGGTAATACCTCGGACAGTGCAACGTACAAATTAACCGTTCAGTTAAAATATCGTCTAAAATACACTCCATCTTCTTCCTCCATTTCTACGTGACCATTGTCTCATATGATTTCTGACTTTAAGTAACACATATTAAAAAGCCTGTCTAATTGCAAGATACACTATTATTTTTTTAGTGAAATTGGTCATACGCATTAAAAACACATCCCTAACAAAGGCATTTCTATTACCTTATGGTTAATGCAACTTCTTGAAAGGAGCTCAAAATGGAAAAAAATTGTGTTACTACCCAAAGTAAGGAGTCATAGCGGCTTCATAATATCAGTGTTTTGTGCGCTATATACGTCAATGTTTCTGAGTAAAATTCCACAGACATTGGGTAGTGTCAAAAACCATGGCCTGTTAAAGGACCTTGTATATCGAAATTAGAAATGATTATGTAACTCGGCCCGTTCAGAGACTATTTATCTTCAGTTATGATGTTACAATTGTTTATCAAGTGATTTGCTCACCATATACAGTAATGCATTGTTCTGATCAGAAGTAACGGCAGTTATCTTGATACGATGGATATGTAAGGAATATTACTCACTTAATTCTTGCAGACTGAACAACAGGTACGTCCATTACTAAACAAGTGAATTCTATGGCAAGGCTATGGGCCTGACAAATATCGACACGACAGGTCGAACAAATGCATTTTGACACAAACAAAAAACATGGTTACACCAAACTTGGCAATTAAAATGTTTTATCAAAATTGAATCAGCCAATTAGTATTCTGAATTAACTGCCATAAGCATCAGGAATATGCATCAGGAGTCGTTAAACTACACCATAGTTGAATGAGTCTTGTTTGTACCTCCTTCCTTTCATCACTAACAATATGATTACAATGCTGGTGTAAATCATCAGCCCATATGTAAACAAATGCCGTAATGGAATGATTTGGTCAGGTTTTGACAATGCCTTTGCATGTGATGTCAGATCAGAAGTGCTGTTGTCTAATCGTAATCACTGTTTATTTGTGGTATTGCGTTGTGCTTCAGTTAGTCGGCTTTAAGAGTAATTATGTAGATGTGGTTATCTATATTTCGATTATAACTGCATGATAAACACATTTCAGCTGACGTCACACGGTTAATTGATTGACAAAGAAAAAATGGTTTTTAGTAGTCGACGGAGGAAGATCAAGTTTGTTTTCGCCTTCTATAATATTACCATTATGAGTTGGGGTTCTTGCTTCACTCACACCTTCTATTCCGCTCATTGTTTCTGTGTTTAGCTAGCACCCAGCCATCAAGAAAGCGTGAGATCATTACTAAGGTTGATTCACACTAATGACATTGTAGTCGATCCCCTCAGCGATTTCATGGATGGTGCTGAGGGTAATTTTAAAAAGAAGCGCATTAAAGTAAGCGACCATTGCTATAAGCGTCCAGATTACAGATGATATGTTTTCTCGAAATGAGGTATAAATACAAGAATCTCAGAAACTGGAACGCATTTAACTACATTGTCCGCGTATTCGATAAAGGACTTGATGTCGCTAACCTATCGCATAAGGCTATTGGTTTGCATTCATGATCGACTATTGCTCGGTTCCGATGGTAAGCGACTTCTTTGTAGATTTGTAATAACGCCACCAGCAATAATGCCGGCAGCATTAATGCCACCAGCAATAATGCCACTAGTAATAATGCCACCAGCATTAATGCCACCAGTAATAATGCCTCCAGCAATAATGATTAATGGTATAAAAGCCTTAGTATCATTGGTCTGCGGGCGTGCATCAGCATATTTGAAACGATTGCTTGCTTCATTGATTGTTCTTGTGGAGTTGATTGTCCTTACACAATGATAATAATCACCTCACATTTATTGTCACTATTATGTTCCCATGGAGGGATGTGCACTGGAGGTAACTAGTTCTGTCTGCATTGTTTGTTCTTCGCTCCTAACACGACACCAAACATCTATCAATATCGCATGCACATTGTCAAATGAGCTGAATGGATTTACAACAGTAAGGTTAGCTAGCCAGGTAATGCATAGATGACATCACTCGCGACGTCGGTGTGCACACCTGCTGTAGAGCGTGTCCGTACATAATTTATATATACTCTTGAAGTTCGTTTTTTTCGTTTAACAGCTTGAATAAGCAGCAGCTGGCAAATACAATGTAACGTAAATAGTTGTGAGCACATTTCAATACACTAATGATCTAACACGACGAGTTCATGAATGCGTAGCAACGCTCAATCTGAATGTATGGGACGGCTAAAATTTACTAAATATATCGGAACACAAGTAATTATTTCTTATGCAATTCATATTCTTAGCGCTTGCTAATGAGGATGACACAAGGTAATTGCTTGTCTGTTTGGTACTGTTTGAATAATACATCACTTTACCTAACATAGCCTCAAACGCATAAGCTGTGTTGATAGAAAGTTCAGGACATGAACCATTTGTGTTCAACAACGATACCATTGCGACCATTACTAATGACTCGTACAAGCTAAGTGCAGCAGAGCGCTGTTTAGGTAGTCATCTCCTGCAAAACTGATGACGTACAAGATTTGACAGGCATAATGCATGTCTGGAATAACAACTGCAGCTGCTGTTGATGATCTGCTGCTGCCATACAATGTAACGTTACAGTACTCAGATCACAAAGTAACGTTACAGTACTCAGAACACAATGTTTGAAGATTTATTCCTGCCATGTCAAGCTGCAAGACAATCAAACACCATACAAACCACTCCTAGTAAGCAATGTATAGTCGTATGCAATGTATAGTTTCTGGAGTGCTGATATTAGATATACGTAGCTTTTGGAAACGTTGGATTTTAGACCATGAAATCAATTTTAGTATTCGTGCAAAACCGTTATTTTTAATGCATTTGTTCATTATCATTATTTCTATCTGATTTATAGCTCTTAACTGTAATATTTTGGGATAACTGGTGATCACTGCTTACGTTCTAAGATTCAAAGTTTCACATAAACAAGTTACAACGCTATCTTTGTTATAAATGATTTCAATCCTTTTTTGCACGTAATTGACTGATGTGTTTTTATACTACATGTATTTAATATCATCACTTCAAAAACTAGACATTGCATGCGACGTACGCATGACCTGTTATCACTTATCGCAATCGACGCCTTTGGTCTTGCGACTAATTACGACGTAGGGAAGTGTAAAGTAAGTGGGAAACGGCTAAGGCAATCGAATATGCTATTAAAGCGGGATGATAGCCATGCTAGACATGCAGTGATGCAGGGCTGACCATTCATATCTAGAATCCACCAAGTAGTGGCTGAAAATATTGCAATCATAAAAGCTGATCGTCTTATCGCACTACGCACATGCAAAGCAGGATGCATATGGGCGTTACTCTTCCTGTACATTTAATAAATGTTGTTATTTTGTGTCTGATCTTTGAAACGTAAACTGTGGAAAGCACTTAGATTGCCACATGACAATAGCCATATATAGAATGTATGAATCATTATCGCGATGTGTAACCATCAGACGAAACTGGAGTGCCTCCTGTGATATGTTTCAGGGGTAAATATTTGTTTTATATCGATTCTATTCAAATATCATTTTGCATTTACCTTCATACATATCCTTAAATTTATTCGGGTTCCCTTGGCTAGATTTAGGACATTCTTACATTCAATGTTGGGGCAAGCCAATGGTAGGGATATTTTATTGTTAGCCTATTAATATGCAATCTTAATTTCTCTACATTATCACGGCAGAAAAAATATAGAGGCCAACTACTAGGTCTATCCCATTTTTCCTATAATATGGAGCGATTTTTTAGACATAAGCATTAATTTGCAACACAAATCCATTAATGTAGTGTATTGACTGTCATCATCATATCAATATAAAGCATCATGAAATAGCTTATTTACAACCACATGTGACAAGAGGCCGCGTTTGCACTTATCAATAATATGCTATTTTCAATATGAAATCGTATGGAGCTTAATCACCTGAGGAAATGTGAAATTAGCAGTCTTGTACAAATGACTGCGCCATTGTATGGGTGTATAACAATTTGAATGTGTGATTTCTAAGAACAAAAGCTGAAAACTGGAATTATCAAGGTGTCGATTCTGGTTCTGTCGACTTTGAATACGTGGTTAATGGAAACACAAATGACGTTGCAGGGCCGAAAAAGGAGAAAAAATCTTTGTTCTTCTAAAGACAGGAAAACGATGATATTTCATGAGGGGAGAGATGTCTCTGATTTATGGTTCACCAATGAGGTCGCCCCTTAATGAGGTACTAAAGTTGGGGTTTAGGAATAACTAACGGGTAACTTGTGGACCAGAAGCTTAAAGGTAGAGAGGATAAAGTTATCACGGCAGAAAAAGTTTAGAGGCCAACCACTAGGTCCATCCCATTTTTCCCATAATATGGAGCGAACTTTGTGTCCAGTCATCTGATTTAAATCGCATTCATTGATCCAAGTGTTTTTCATGATGCTGTTCCCAAGCATCTACATCAGTCATGAGTAATCATCTATTCAAGTATGATGATCATAGTACTGAAACTTGAATGTTGCTTCACTGTACGTTGTCGCAATGGCTTCATATTCATATACCTTTGTCGGAAACAATTTTAACTCAATTTTATCCTCTTTGCCGTCCGTTCCGTTCGTGTCAGCTATATACCGGTGCTAATATTATAATTAAAATGAATGCCAGAGTCTGAAGAACAAACTTTACAGAATTGAATAAATGATGCGTAGATCTTTAACTGCACAAACTTAGATTTAAGCCTGAGTTCGTTCTGCAGAAGCTTTCAACAATCAATAGTCATTGAGCTATTTTTCTGTTACTTGTTGGGGGAAGTCATGACAAATACGATCAACTGTTAGTTCGTTCAACACTTCTATTGCTTTGCTGTAAACAGCAAATAAAATGTATTGGTTGACAACCGATAAAGAATCGTCAACAATTTCTTGCCTAAGTTCAGATTAAAGTCATGTAGACGGCCTTTTACATTTTTTCACATATACCTAGGTAACCAGAGTATCTCTATAAAGTTGGTCTGACTGGTTGCTACTTTAATTGCCGTGTTCTAGGTTTGTTAGCAAACGAAAGTGGTAAGATTATTCCGCTATTCCATAATCACTTTGATGTCGTCATCATCTCTCAACAAATATGTTATCGTATGAAATTTATAAAATTTACGACGCTTGTATTCCCCTGATCGCTGCCTGCAGAACTGAATCGACATTCATAGTTGGGATACATCGATATGATTTCTTCTTCTGGACAAATGGTTATTTAACACGTAGAATATAACCCAATACTTTATACGTTGGATGATATCATTGCTTTCAAATAAGAGGCTTTGCTGTTATATATATGTATGACCCTACTGGGGCCTTAGAGCAACATGAGCTGATTAGTAATCTGGCAAGATGGCGATGGCCTTTGTTTCACCGAAAATGCTTTATGATCTATTGAGGCAAAATAACAATATCATGATGATGTCGTGACGATCATAGTCACCCGGTAGGTTGCTGAGGTTGTGAGGGGGGCAACTCATTAAATTTGATTGAACCAAATCATCCATTAACTTCGATTCTCTGCGAATAAGCTTCATTGATTTATTTCTGTACAACCTAATCGAATATAAGCGCTGGATCAAAAGCTACAAAGTATTTGTTTTATTAATACATTGTTGCACAATTACTCTTTCATAGACCAGACCATTTATCTACACCAAATGTTTTCATCTGAAATCTAACCCAATTGCGGGTCTAGGAATGTGTGAATGAAATTAAACTACATCTCAAAAATATCCCAAGCAAACGAGCCCTTCGGCATTTTATGTGGTGCCTTCTTGTCATGATTTCCGCCCCGGACCATTTATCTACACCAGAAGTTACACCAACAGTGGCACAATTTGACATTGCAGTGATGCATGAGAAATTTATACTTCGGATTATCACGTGATCATTTAATGCTTAGTCAGGTGCGGACATGGACTAGCTATACCGTATATCAATTAGGCTCGATAAATATTTGCCAAGACAGAAGGCTCAAATGGCGCGTTTATCATTTATGATTACCTAGCCCATTGTGTATGGAGGGCTCTGCAATCATTTGTGCGTTATTTATCACCTTGTAGCAGATATTCCATACGGAGTTGTCGTTCAAATTTTATCTTACATAGGAGCAAATCGACACACATTGTGTGCGATTTGCCATTCAGCAAAAATCAACCTAAGCAAACATTAAGGAAGACATCAAGTGTAAGATCTGATCAAACACATTACCCTGAGTGGCTGTAGAAGTTAAACATATCGTCGAGGAATGTTTTGTAGCATTTTGATCCGCAGCACAATGACTCTAATGAACATGGGGCTATTTCTTTGCACGCTTTTACAGCCAGGCTGATTAAGGGGGGGGTTAGATGTTAGTAAAACATAAATGCGCTAATCCGTAACATCGTACACGAGGCGTATGCATAGTAAAACATGTCTATAAAAAGTAGAATTTCATGAGAATTTATTCTATTACCCGCCTAAGCCTAAGCACAAAATATTCTGTCTCTATATGTGGTAAACAATATATTGCTAACAAAAGTAGCTTTCAACTCAAGGTCTACGATATTTTGCCAATATGTCACAAATGCTTGCCTTGTTGTAGCAACCATGAGTGAGACATATCACTGGTAGGATAGGCAGACAATATTGATGTTTGGCCGAAGCGTCAATGAGTCTATTTTTTCCTACTAACGCATTGAGTGACTCACAGACACTGTTCAATCGAATATGATAACAACGCGTTTAAAAACCAGATACAAACCACCAGCTTAACATCTGCTTAGCTTAACACTGCAGTATGCTAAACATTGGCGCCATGTAAGAAATAACTTTCCTGGGCCATAAAGCAAAGCATTTAATTAGCTTTTATAACAAGATGGTCAAACAAGAGTCTACTTTCCAACTCGCAATGTATTTACCACTTTTTCACACTAAAGCTTGGTTGCATTTCCCGACCACCCTTAGGGCACCAATAAGGGCCTAGCCTGTACTTCTTTGTTGGGATGTCAGTGCGCAGATAACCAAAGGCGATTTGGGAGAGACGATGGGTTTTCCATGTAATCGTATTAGTCATCTGCATTTGAATTGACAAATGCTCGGAAAGCACGATTGTAAAACTTGACCGAATTGGTAGGAATCTTTATAAGACTACAGGAATTAGACCCAGTGAGTGATGGGATGGTATGTACTCAGGTCTAGATACTCCAACAGTTATAAATGCATAAGATGCGAGTTTAATAGCGAAATATTATTATCAATCATCGTTAGGCGTGCACTTAGATTCATTCATGACTATTGTGGTATTTATTGATAGATCAATCATTGCTTTGGTCACATTTTCTTTATCCATGGCAAATCTCATGCTAGTGCCTCCATGGCGCGGACTTTTCAACCCCAACAAAATTTCTCGTGGGCAAAATATGTGCACAAGCATACGGAAATAGTAGGAAATGTATGCAATACAGCGATGGGTCTCTTACCACTTCTAATAATTACGCTAATGTGTAAAGCCTTGAATCATCAACTGACCGGGATGTGCTACGCGATAATTCCAATCGCGGATTGCAATGTGTAGCACAAACAAATTTGTATTTGCTCATGATGGCACAAGACAATATTTGCACATCTAACGTTACCAAATATATTTTAGTGTAAATGTACTATAGCGCTAATTACAGAAGAATATTTTTCAATTATTTGGTATTATCTATACCCAAAAAAAAGAACAACTACCGAATCAACAGAAAAAAAACACTATTTATGCATCACCGATGCCTAAACTTTCAAATATGATATATATATATATATATATATATATATATATATATATATATATATATATATATATATATATATATATATTTATACATATATATAGCTAAATATATATCTATAAACATACATACATATATATATATACGCATATAAATATATACATATATATATAAATATATATGTATATGTAATTATATGTATATACATATATATATCTATGCATATATATATTTACAGATATACATATATATATATATATATAAATATCTATACATACATATATGTATATATATACATGCATACATACACACATACATATATATATATATATTTACATATATATTACATGTATATATATATACGAATATATTTATATATATGTCTATATATATATAATCATCACGCATGCATTTGCATCGCAGTCGCAATATATTTAAATTTATAAATATATACGTATATATATATATATAGCAATGGATATATATAATATATATATATATATACTTATATGTATACATATATATATTCATACATACACACTTATATATATATATATTTATATATATATATATGTATATATATATATATTAATAAATATATGTATATATATATATAAATTAATAGACTATATATATATATATGTATATATATACGTTCATGTATATATATTAATATATATATATGTATATGTGTGTACATATATAAATATATATATATATTATTTATTATATATATATATATATATATACATATATATATATACATGATATATATATATATATAGAAATATACATATTTATATATATATATGTATATATATGTACATATATAAACATACATATATATAAATATATATGTATATATTTAGATTTATATATATATGTATATATATATATGTATATATATATATATTAATATATATATATATATATATATATATATATATATATATATATATATATATATATATATAGCTTTGCAGACATCAATATAGATTACCTTTATGATGAAAAGTAAATCTTTAATGTAGCCCGATGGAACGATATTGCGCTATAACGTCTTTTTACTTTGGTTACATACAATCTCAGTTTGCACGTGGGTGTTTAGGAGCCACCTCATGGCGTTGGATATTTATGTTATTATGGATATTGATACAAAGTAGCATTGCCTTCTTACATAAAGCAATGCATAGGGCTAAAACACACAGCACTCGGTAACTTGTTTAGCGGTACACATTGATGAACAAAACCCTTATATGTAGGGTAATAAACCACCTCGACATTTGGAGACAGTGGTCGCCTTTTACTTTTGATTGTTTCTGGCTATAACCCAATGACCCCGGTTCAACGAACATGTTAACTAGGTTATGAAATCTCAGACAAATTTCCACGTCTTGGCACCGGTCATAAATGAAATAATTATCATTTTAAATCAATCCAGGACTTGTAGCAGAAAATATTTTATATTCGTTCAATGGTCACATTTTGACTTATTTCTTCAAACGTAATGTTTCGAGCCAAAAATGGATGCAATGCGGCTGTTAAGCAATGTGGGCGTATATACTGAGACCATTCAAACCACGGATGAATTTTAGGCCACAGAAGCATAAAGGGGATTGTGAGTGTCGTTCCTGATACGTGACTACCCTACATGAACCATACCCGATAGTCTATTAGTAATCCTGTACGCTAGGAAGATTAAATCTAACATATCCTTCAGCAGCAGATATACTTTATCCGTCGTCCATAGAAAGCGAACCCTGGATCACACAGCCAATATGTCCATTACTATTATGCCAAGCGACCAGGCAAACACACTCATTTGGAAGCAGTCATTACTTCTTGCTTGAAATAATTTCAGGGGCTATATACGCCACATCTGCTTATGAGTGAAAGGATTAGCGGATAATCCCCTTTGATGTGGGATGATTTACCGCGTAGCTATCAGCTTCAAAGGCGCACACTAAATTGCCAACTAATCGAGGATTTACCCAAACGAACCCCGTATGACAAATTTGAAAACCAAATCTGATACATTATCACTAACACGAGCCCCTGGGATTTCGATCATTGTTTATGAAATAGGTTGATGTCCAAGCGGCGTGGTGGTGCATTGGCACTAATAGGTATAGTCTTATGTCACCAGGCGAATGGAATGTGATCGCGAAACAAGAGGCTAAGTTACTGCAGAAGTTGCACGAGTTCAGTATGAAAGGTATCAAAGTGATTGGTGAAGACTAGCGTATGAAATTCGAGGACATGGCTAAAATTTATCAATCTGAAGTAGGCTTGACAAACTTAAATACCTCCATGCTTATATTATAATTAGTATCTCAACCGTCACACTATCCTTATAATCAAAACCCTTATTTAGTTATAACTTGAAGGTAACTGACACCAAACATTCTATTGTACGTACATTTTTCAAATCCTAATATCTAAAAGTTGTTCGATTTCATTCAATCAAGTCAAATATCTACTCACATATATTGCTTATCGCAGCAAAACTGTATAAGAGCGACTTCTGTCATAAGATAGATTTTTGCATGAGAGGGGAAGAACCGCGCACCTTGCGTGGGCGACACATTGACCCGCAATGAAACGAATTGTAGTACGATTTTTCTCGGCGATATTATATATGCCAAACAAAGCGATAAATTGTCATTCAGAAACATGTTCTGTTGACTTACGTGAAATCGCAAGTACACCTGCTTATCGTTATTAAGATTTGCTTAATGCGCCGTGAAAGCCTCCCTCGTTGCATATTTAAACTTGTGGGCCAGTATTGTTTAGCATGTGTTTGGTAGTAGTAAGGCCCGCAATTACATATATCTGACACGGCTTGCTATCGCATTTAATCATAACACTTTCCAGTCAGTTACATTTAAGCTGAGTAAGATAGAAGGGAATTGGCTATGGTTGTATAATCATTTTTTTTGGTGTACATTTCATTGTACAAGCAAATGTACGACTTTGATAACTTGAAGCAGATATCGCAACATTCATACTTCACCAATATATTTACCGAAACCTGCGTAATCGATTCAATACATTTTCATCGATTAAATTTGACTATCATGGAACAAGACAAGACAGCGAGAAACAACAATAGTATTGTGCTCACTCCGATATAATAAGCATTGTATCAATGAAGGAACATAGACATTATGATAGCATTAAAAAACATCCATAAGCAAGAATGTATGTCTGGTCTGACCATGCACTGGCTTCTTAATATCTGTTTTTGTAAAATGGTATGCTACGGGGATATATTGAAGGGTAGTTATCGAATTCTTTTTGTCATGTGTTACGGAAAGTTTTCTTATTTCACCTAAAGTATAATACTCAACCAATAAATACAAATTATAGGTGGGTTACTGCAGTCCGACTACTGCAATCCATCATATATGAACAGTCAGATTACTGGACCCGATATTATAGCCATATTATAAGGTTTGGATGATCTAACGAACGCAGTGTTGGTACGATATAGCATAAATAAAAGCTATGGAATTTAACATAGGCAATAATGCACCAGATTGTTGATTAACACATAAAACATCCTGTATATTGTGCATCAATGACAGCTATGGTTTGTGCTATTCTTGTCTGCCAAAGCAATGCAGATTAGGTGCAGGATAATGACGGTAGTTCCTGGGCCACTATACAGAAACGTCGCTTGAAACGGGCAGAAACTTGAGGCTTGTAGTATCCGAACGTTTTGTCTTAAAGATTATTATAAACAAATGCCCCCCCTTTCAGCGAACTGACAACTCCCGGCCCCGCAAAGGGGCGGCGAAATAGAAAGAAATATATTGTTAACGCGGAGGCGATAATTACAACAAAATGCAATGTGTTCACACAATACAATGCTCCTCGTAAGGATATATTAGGCTAGAAGAGAACATAAAAAATAACTATTGCCGTGGAGTGTAGAAAGGATGTTCAATCGCGAAATGAATGAAATCATGCTATACCCACAGGCGTGGTATAGATAGATGTGCGCTGCATTAGATATTAAATATATAGATAGATATATAGAGGAGTATAGATATATAACTGCTCATTAGGCGATTAACCACCTATAATGATATATATATCGTATAGATCGGGTGGTCGAAATGTATCCTTGACATATGTCTATCTCTCCGATCAAACATAACCAAAACTGGCGTATGTAAAGACAGCTGCGATTATCAGTAACTAGCTATAACACGGCAATGTGACAATGATACAAAATATGAGAATAATTACATATTGTTGAGTTGGCAAACCTTTCGATGTGCTCAATGGGTTCGAGCGATAAATGACACATATTGTCGTGATTACAGCTACATAATCAACGATTAAAAATGTCGTTGTTTTTTCGATATAGTTTACTGAACAAATTGTAACTGGTCAATAGGGTTAACGCCCGTTGTTTAACCATTTGAGGAGACTAATGGTCCCCTATATGCATCGATTACGGGCATGAGTATGGAGAATGGCAATTATATGTTCTTTTAAGATGGGCAATTATAAAACAGAGCAGTTTTGAGTGCATTGTACGGCATTGTTACAATGGCAAGCAAACTATAAAGGGCAGTGTCTCTGTATATCTTTGATATTATATAAAGATATATATATATGAATATATATATATATATATCCACTCCCACGTACGCCTAAATGCAAGCCCTACTGCATATATGTATAATTATATATATATATATCAATCTACACCTACTCGCTTTGAAGTGAAGTGCGCAGCCACTGCACGTTGCTTCTTGCACAAATCATGGGTCATGGCAGTGGCTGTCATTTAGAGTAAGCGATAAAATCCTCAGATGTAAAACTTATCAGTTGCCCACTGGGTTTCGCATCGATCGTATTCATCCGAATGTGCAAGATGAGAGTAATGAATAAATAGTGGTTGCAAATTCAATTTTAACCTTTAAATGTATTTTATGTAAAAACGCATTTGTGTTGATAATTCAAGTTGCTCCTAAAAGACGCCGATGCATTATAAGAACAAACACCTTGGTAATGTTGTTCCAAATGCATGTCAAAGAAATCATTGATTGATTTGTAACATAGGTGTCTGGGAGGCCACAATGTTAATGCATAGCGAGGACATTGCAGACTAATCACCGCCAACCGCCAATAATACTTCCTAAGATCGGCAGGCAAGTATCTTTACCTTGAAGATCTCCTTTTGTAATTGTTGATACTTGGGGAATCCACACAAATTAGTCAACAGCGCAATAGCAGAAACCGCAGACTAATGCTACTAGCAAGGGCCGTGATTAAGTAGCTTGTTTTTATTTCAGTATCGGCGCCTTCCATGCCATTAAGAAAATGTAACATAAAACAATGGTAGCATCACCATATTCCGAGTGAAAACCTTCACATGACAAAGTGGAAACCCGCCACACATCCGTGCGGTACAGCATTAGTGCAGTCAATGTGACGTTGCGCAGAGCATCATGAGAGTCGACGCGCAGCATATGATCAGTTGCCAAGCCATGTAATCATTTGTGAATCCAGACAAAGAATAACATTATTACGCATTCAGATTGTGTGTCAATTATCAATACTCTGTGTTCCATTTAGCGGCCAATACACGGCGTAGCACACGCTATCATTTAATTTCCTGTTCAATATTATGTTTCATATTGCGCACAGTGGTTAAATTCGCTTCACAAAGGTCATATTTGATGTATTTGTTTTTGACCTATAAGGTCGAGCCCTTGCAGCCGTTAAATAACCAGCCAGATTCACGCAGCGTGTCTGAACATGGTATCAAATTCTCTCACTGGAGCATAAATCTAATTCTGCATATGTGCTGCATGGTTTCTACTGGCCGCGGGGCAATTTGGTATTGATTTTCGCCTTTCTTAGCTTACTTTCGTTGAAGAAAATACAATATGTACTGTGACATTTTTTAACACTCAGATATGTACGCACACACATTTTTAGTCGGTGCAGGTTGTTTCAAATAGGATAAACGCCAACGATCAATGAAACATCAGACTTGGTAATCATTAGCTAATTTCCAGTGCCATAAATTAGCAGGGTAATTTCCGCGTTCAGTACAAAAAGGTGCGTTGACGACGATTGATTTCAGGCCGCATTTTAATGCTACAGTCGGAAATCATTAAATATATAACCCTCATTCATCTCACAATCATAATTCAAAAGCGCTTACTGTGTCCACCAGAAAATAATCAAAATCTTGTCTATTCATTAATTGTTGATATACTGCACATATCGTTGAGGGATATGTTCCATCCATAGGCAAAGTGAGTTCCGGTCTATTGCCATGCTTTTTGTCTATTGCCATGCTTTTTTGTAGCAGAAACCGTTCTAATGCTACAGCAGTATTAAATGACAGCATCGGCGCCTTCAATTATAAACTTGGTGTGTTGTGTATCAACAGTACTCTTTTGGGCCACAAAGTGTTAGAGGCACACACAAACAGCATCAAAATTTGTGACGTTGCGCAAGCGGCTCTGGATGCTGAAAGCGATTTATGAACAATACCAAACATTTTGGGTGCCAAAAAAATGGCCAAAAGAATAACATTTACGCATTCAGATTGAGTGTCAATTATCAATACTCTGTGTTCCATTTACCGGCCAATATGGGCAACCCTTCCTCTCCCAAACGCTCCATATGCACTACACTAAACACCTCCCATAATGCACATTTAAGCTCACCCACAAACCCCATCTCCCCACATACGTCCTCTAACGTTACGTTGTGTTTGAACAGACTTTATAAAAGGTGTCAAACATCAATTAAATAATCTACAAATGAAAATTCGGGCCCTGCCGTTGCTAAAGATTGACGAACTGATTAGTTATGTAAATTGGGTTGAACCCACATAGCTACATACCTTTCAAGCATATCAGCAGCAATATTTTAACGGCGAAATGACCCGCTTTACGTGGCATTGTATCTATGCACTTATTAAACATCAAATGATTTGGTAATCATTAAAATTTCCAAGTTGCCAAAATTAGCAGGTAATTTCCGCGTTCAGTACAAAAAGATGCGTTGACGACGATGACAAGCCGTGTTTTCCCCCTAAGTGCAGGTTAAATATAAATGAATGGAATCCTTTATGATTATTCATAGAAATCATAGTTAACCATTTTGGTGAAGCATTCATTGGTTGATTTTGTGATGGAGTTCGTTACCTTATTAGGAACGCACAAGTACTAATATGAGGCTTTGACTCTAGGATGACTTTCACAAAATAGATAAACAACCTTCGTTAGTAACTTTGAATCATCCACAGGCCCCTAAATCATGTAGTACATGATGAACGAGCACCAACTGGGCAGAAAGTTTCATAGGGAATGTGCCGTATATTCATAAATCGCGTGTATTTTGAATCGGTACGGGCAACGCCATATATGACTGTCCCACAACATACAAGCAGCAGGATCTGTCCCTTAGTTCGTCATTCTACAACAGTGCATATAACCAAAATTCGATGTTTGCGTTTAAGCTAATGACTTAATCACTGCTTGTGATCGAATACATTTGTATCGTGAAGAAATAATTTTAGCTGGCGATCATTTCGATTATATTGCGTTCATTGAAGTTAAGAATTAGATCGCTTTCATAAATGTAAAATCGAGTTATTTTATTTTGGCCGTGACAATATATGCACATTTGCAGTGTCTTTAAGCAATTACATTTTTAACGATAAGCCTAGGGACCTTTAAGCAGTGATATCGAACAAGACTTCTATTTCCGGTCTGCGCACAAGCTCAGTGATAATATGACAGGCGTAAGAGGCAAAGAAAGTGGACAGAATTGTTTCCATTACCTATTGATCAACGAATCCGCGTAGTGGATGTCTAATAAGCGAGACAAACGTTATGATAAACAATCCGATGATAATAAGTAAGCGATGCTTAAGCAAATCGTAAGAATGATTATCTTAACAATGGATAAATAAAAAGATAAAAGACTAGTGAAACTTA
>CM067351.1:11141172-11233672 GCA_034190875.2 Urechis unicinctus
ATACCTTTCTGTAAAGAACGATCGCATACAGAATCAAAATGAAGCTACTACTAAAGTAGACACGTTTGGCCTGGTATAGTTGGTACATTTTGGTTCAGTGGGCGCATAAGGCGCCTATGAATATCGGATCACTTATTGGATATGCCAAAGTTCCCTGAGCAGCTAGTGACAACCATATATATCATGTGGTTGAAGTCTTATCAAAGAGTGTATAGCTTCGTTTAGAGGGTTCACTTAGAGTGGCTCTGTGGTGATGGTTTCGTTAATCATAATACACTGCAATCGTTATAAACAAAAGCACATTGGATTACTGGACTGACGTCACTGCGATTGATGAGAGCGGAAAAAGTGTCGTTTCGCAGAGCATCTTGCTGCTTCAACACCCTGGACCTAGTCTTTAAAATAGCTAAAGTTGCAACTACAATATGAAATAAATGTCAACTTGACAAATTGCACGGGTAGACGTATAGAAAACAGTTCGCCACTCACAGGGTCTACGCCGTCCACTATTCTCGGTCTTTCATTTCCGCGCTGTACAAGGTGATATTAGGGGGTGGGAGAACTCACCGGGGATAGACTTTAACATTTGTTGGATTGCCAGTGACATGTGAAGATTTCGAGCACAGAGTTTATGGCCTCGCTGAAATGTGTGGGGATTATAAAATTACATGATATACCCGTCATCAGGCGTAGATACTATGAAATCAACAAAAGCGCATGGTATTGTTGTTCGTGTTTGTTAAAGAGTTAATTAAAGAACGCCATGTGGTTGTAAGAGACGTTATGACAAAGCAACGCACAGCGCCTAACTGGTGGCGTCTTCAAATTTGTCTCTCTGGCTGAGGCTTAAATGAGCGCTCTTAGCAAAGCTATACAGTCTTAAGTTGTCAAACCTCTCCAGTTGTTCTCATTTGTACAATTATCTCGTTCAACTGTTAAGAAGAATAAGCTTGATATTTGACCGTTGCAAGATAGGGATAATTATTCTCAAAAACCACCAATTCTTGAACTGTCTGCTCAGTGTCCGACAGGTAAAATTAAGAGATTTGATATACTTCCAAAGAGTGTTCTGATGTTTATTTTGGGTGCATTAGGGAATCATCAACCCATGAATCAAGACAGTTTTTTATTTGATATGAAATATACAAGAACTTAAATCGCAGAGAAATACCAAAGCAACAAAAGACGTTTCATAAAAATATTGTATGCGAAGGATTTGCCATAAAGATACTACTTTGACAGTGATGAGAGAGTCACCATGACGACGAATATAGTCTGCGTCCTACAATTGTAGTGACTGGTATTGCATGGTGTTTCAAGTTGATTTGTCAACTGTGTTCAAGAACCTTAAACGTGATCTGGGTAAACACATAGGTAATATGAAATACCAATTTGTCACAGCTCTAATAAACTTGCTTTCCGAGCATTTATCAGTTCAAAACAACATCGCCATTAATTATCTGCATTATTCAAATGCACATAAATCATAACCGGTTATTGCCTTACTGGTACTTACAAAGGTGATCTTGAGATGCAGTGCTATATTGAAGAATGGGGGCAATTACGTTTTCAAAACATTTTCTGTTATAATGAGAACACTTTGGTCACTCAGATCAAAATAGTATTCAGCTTTCAAGCTTCTTTAAATAAGACGACAGAGTAGAAGTCCTTCCTCTAACTACAAAATGTGATTTGATTTGATGACCCTGTTTGTAAACACAACTATAACCTTAATATCAAAGAGTACAATTCTAGATCATCACAGTTTCACACTAACTCACCGAACACCCAATTCACAGATATGACAAACCTCGTTCTTCAATTAGCACGACGTAGCGGACATAGACTATACATGAGTGAGGCAAAACCGAACGTGCACCTTTTTGACGAATTGGCTTGGTTTTCCATAGAGGCTTTGATTTCATCATGCTGAATTCGTACTCTACTTGCTAAGCCACATTTGGTAATATCTTCTTGAAATCCACCTCAATCCGGTAATCACTCGCGAAAGAGTGCACGCGGTCAGCAAGTCTAAAACCAAATCAGTTAGCTAAAAAGCATTGGTTGAGCTGACTTTGCACGTTGCTTGGGAGGAGATGAAGCGCATTTTTAAGTACGTTGTAACTGCTCTTTTCATTTATTTTGAAAACAGTAGAGCTACAAGCTTTTGTCGGTTATAATTGATAAGTATGCTCAACACAATTCTTCAAGGAACAATGCTGATGGTATACATTCATCGAACAAGGTGTTTATAACTTCGCTTCGCAAATGCTATTTGAAAAAACAGGAGGAGGATTTATATTAACTGTGTTACGTCGTGGTTTACCTGTCGTATAAAAAAAAGACAGACGAGTTATTGGTGCGTTCCATTCGCATAGTAGACTTACAACCTCAGTTTGATCATACTGTACTCTGATATTTTTATATTGTCCATGCTTGATTTAACCATTTCAGCTATGCGGAACATCTCTTCAAAAAAACAATATAATAATGATTGAAAAAGTTTTATTATAAGGCGCGTATTTATTCAACTGACACATGGCTGAGACCAGGGGGTTGGATGGGATTGCAAAACTTGCATCGAGTCGGATATTATTGTCTCATTGACAATACAACCTCCCCAAATGGGCTACTTTAGCACCCCATATTTCATCAATATAAGTGAAGTGCGTTAGGCATTAGTAATTTGCATCGGTTATTTGTCAACATAGCAAGTTGACCAACGGACTCATCCTAACCACTAAACGAAACAATTAACAAACTCTATGCTTTTGTGTTGCATTGTTAGAGGCTATCAGAATCGGTCCTCCATTACGATTCCAAACACCTAATGCTGCGAGAGCAATGATAATGGATAAAAAATAAATGATAATATGCATTGTAGTGTTGTATATTTGGGTAAATGATGATAGCAAATGTCATTTTATATTTTCACTTTAAGACAAAAACAGATGCACATTTTATCATATGACTATCCATGTCCTGGTTAGATTAAAATATATAATAGCACATGTGCATAGAAGTGCCTTTATCGTTTGTCTTGGCAGCTTCGTTTTGTTTGTTATCGAAACAATTCAGAGACTCAGTAATAACAAGCACTCTAGCTCTTGGCCGGGTAGCGTCATTTGATCTTATCTCCTACTTATAGGGGAAAACACACAGTGTTGATTATATGAGACCCTGTTCACAGTTTGATGCCTTTTGCTTGTGTTTTTGATTTTGTTACGTTATCAATCAGTTCGTTGTCAGTTAGGGACTTGGACAGTTATGCTATTAATCAGTTAGGCTTGACGAATTCTTGACAAGAAAAAAATAACTAATTCATTATTTACGATTGCCCACAATGTGCATTGAAGGCTCCACAATGTTTTGCGCTTTATTAATCACATTGTAGCAATTTTCCTCACGGATTTGTAGAATGTTATCAAGAAAATATTCACCTTGACTGTTATTCATTCGTTGTGAATCAACACCAGCATTGCAAACATACACTAAAAAAAATATCAAGTGTTGGATCTAATCAAGGAAAGTACCCTGAATGGCTGCAGCAGTCAAAATCGAGGTAAGTTTTATAGCGTTACCATCCGCAGCACAATAACGCTAATGAAGGGCTATTTTGTACAGTCTTTCATGCCTAGGCTTACTAGGGGTGTGTGTGTGGAGGGGTGGGGGGGGGGTAAGATATAAATGCGCTAATACTTTAGTCTTTTCACGAGCTTTATGCACTAGACAATGTCTATGGAATTGCTCACAGACGTGGTGTGTCCATTCGTAGCGGTTACACATATAGAGCTGTATACAAGAGCACACAAGGCACAAATTTGTGCATCGACATTTTTCCCGAGTAGCCACATGTTCAGGAGTTATTGATTAAGTTCAAACAATCCGACGCATTCTTATCACTTTGTACTGACAGACAAAACATGAACCCACACAATCACGACAGATGATACAAACATTCAGTCAGGCAGGAAATTAAACTCTAGACAGACATACTAGTTTGCGCAATTTCTCATTATGGTGTCTTTTCTCAGCACGAATGAAACAAGGCACAAATTTGTGCATCGACATTTTTCCCGAGTAGCCACATGTTCAGGAGTTATTGATTTAAGTTCAAACAATCCGACTCAGTGGTGGAGAGAAGTCTCTTCCACTTTGTACTGACTGAGATAGGCTGGGGATATCTGAAATCTCTACCTATTTTTATGTATATGCGTAATGCAGCGAGAAATATTTTATATCTACAGGCTTGCAAGTATGTTCAAATAATTGTATATTATTGCAATAAGATACCCGACTCGGACGTTTCTGTTGTGAAGCTCGCGACCAGCGCGCCACCTGGTTTCGTGGAAGCTAAAATGTAAACGAAAGCGCGTGGCTCAATGCTAAAAGATCGATTGGCGATGGTACGTACTCAAAAATACCGCTGTATTTCTTTTTGATAGCGCCAATACATAAAAACAAAGCCAATCACTATTGACACCTTTTTATCAATTTGTTTGACGATTTATTAACTACAATACTTCTTTATGAACGTTGGAACGTAGTCGCATATATCAGTATCTACCCCAGGCATAGCCCCTATCGGACGGTAAAATACATACTCAGACGTCCTGTAGGGCTGAATTCACCCCTTTTTAAGACACAGTCGGACGTCTAGTCTACCCTTATTTCATGTTAAAAGATTCATCTGATTCATATTGGTTCTTGTCATTAGTGAGGACATATTTGCGACAGAATATAAGAAGTTGCATTGTCGGTTGAGGGGGTGAAATGTGTAGACGTATGACTTTATTATGTAGTACTGTAACATGTTATCTTGCTTATTGTGAAAAACAATATAATAATGAATTATTTCAGGACATAGTATATACTAAAAACATTGATGCATCATCAATTAGATCATCATTAACTCTCTCGCTCTCTTCCTCCTCTCTCTGTCTCCCTCTCTCTGTCTCCCTCTCTCTCTCTGTCTCTCTCTGTCTCTCTGTCTCTCTGTCTCACTCTCGCTCTCTTTGTCTCTCTCTGTCTCTCTGTCTCTGTCTCTCTTTCTATATATATATATATATATATATATATATATTTATATATATATATATAAATTTATGTATATATATATAAATATAGATATATAATATTTAAATCATAACAAGGAAGTGAAAATATACCTTCAACACGATATAAATAAAAGTAGCTTGTAGGGAATACTTCTGGCAACTGTTGTTGCAACGATGCAGCCCACATTGTTTAGCCTGCGCCATTCAATGGTTTGATATACGTATATATATCCTATCATTATATATAGTCGATCCATTGAACGAATATATATATATATATATATATATATATCTATATATATATATATATATATATATATATATATATATATATATATATATATATATATATATATATATATATATATATATATATATATATATACATATATGGATATATATATATATATATCATATACATATAGGATATATATTATATATACTGACGAATGCAACCATTTGTAGACTCCAATCTTTTGCGTTCAAATTGTTTAAGTACATTTTTTCAATCATTATTTAATAATTACTGTTGTTGCAACGATGCAGCCCACATTGTTTATGCGCGATGGTTTGACCACGTATACATAGCCTACATTACCTAAGTCGATCCATTCAACGAATGTATATATATATATATATATATATATATATATATATATATATATATATATATATATATATATATATATATATATATAGATAGATATATTAGATATATATATATATAATATATATATATATATATATAGATATATAGATATATACATATCTACATACATATACATATATATAGATATATATATATAAATATAGATATTTATATATATATCCCCTATCTCTATATATAAATATATATATATATGTATATATATAAACAAATATATGTATATATATATATGTCTATATATATATTTATATACTATATATATATATATATTTATCTATATATATATACATATATATATATATATATATATATAGATATATATATATATATACACATACTGATATATATATATATATATATATATACATATACTGACGAATGCAACCATTTGTAGACTCCAATCTTTTGCATTCAAATTGTTTAAGTACATTTTTTCAATCATTATTTAATAATTATCGTTTCGGCATATCTTGGATAATATAATGAAAAAGTTTTTATGCATGTAAAATCTTTTTGCCACTTTATAATCCCGGCATATAATTTTGGACCTCTAAAGGTCGTTTACGAATGGTCAAGATACTAATTTATACGTATAGATCCAACCTTTCGTGCCCATATATGTTTGAGTAAATTTGCGGAATATAGTAAAATTATAATACTTGCTGTGGATTTGATCATGATTAGCCATTTGCAGCTTTTTGCGTACTCATAAAATTTGAAGATAGAAGAAAAATGTATAAAAATATACGATTGTTGGTGTTAGAATTAAAACAATTTTCAAAACCGTTAAGAACTTAAAATTAGCAAATTCTACGCACATATTTAAACAATATTTTCACAAATTGCGTCGTAGTATATATGGTTGTAAGGAAGGTTTATTGAGGTTATCAGGTAATGTCAATGAATGGTTAGACGTTAAAATTTAGTTTCGCCATAATAATCAAAATTGAGAGAAATCATTCCTTAAAGTTTATTGTGTACGTCATCACAAGATTGTCAAATTAACAAATGGTAAAAAAAAATATTAATAAACATTATGAAAGAAACAGTGCAGGGACATTATGTTGACATAGGTGTATATCCTGTCGTGGACCCAAGTCTACGAAAGGTTGGCGGTTTGTCTACTAAAGGTCGCGTTCGTGCTAACATATATATAAATATATATATATATATATATATATATATATATATATATATATATATATATATATATATATATATATATATATATATATATTTATTGATATATATATATATATATATAAATATATAATAACGCACGATAAACACGCTGCCTAAATAATATATATATATATATATATATATAATTATGTAACGCACGGTAAACACGTGCCTATAATAATATATATACAAATATATATTTGTACGATATATATATATAAATACATATGTACGAATATAAATATATGTATACATACATATATATATAAATATATATATATAAATATATATATATATATACATATATATAAACATGTATATGTTTATATATATATATATATTATGCAATATATATATAATATATATATCTATTTTATATATATATTATATATAAGTATATATATATATAATATATATATATATAATATATATATATATAAGATTTATATATATATATATAAGTGCATATATGTATATAAATATATATCATATATTCCTATATATATATATATATATATATTTATAACCTGCATATATGTATATATATATATTAGTTAATATATTGTGTTATATATATATGTGTTATATTATACGTAATAAATCCTAATTACATATATATATATATATATTTGTATATTTATATACCTATATATATATTTATATGGCATATAAATATATATATATATTAGTATGTATATATATGCATATATATATATTTATACTCATGTATATATATAGATATACGCATATATATATGTGTATATATACACGTATATAAATATATTAATATATAGCATATATATATATGTATATATATAATATTTATAATATATATATTGCTAAATTATATATATTTTATACATATATGCATAAGTATATATATATATTCATATTGATATATATATATATATATGATATATATATATATATATGACTATACATATATATATATATGATATATAATATATATATATATATTGCATATATATATAATATTTATATGTGTAATATATATATATATATATAATATATATATATATATATATATCTATATATAAATTTATGTATATATATGTATATATATATATATATATATCTATATATATATGCATATATATGTGTTATAATATTTATATGTATGTATACATAATATATATACATAAATATTGATATTTAAATATATGTATATATATATATATGTGTATGATGTATATATATATATATAATATATATGTATATATATATATATTTATTTGTGTGTATATATATATATTAATATATTTATATTGCATATATATAGAAATTTATATATATATAAATATTTATATGTATATATATATATTATATATATATATATTATATATATATAATATATATATATATATAATTAATATAATATGTATATTACATAATATATATATGTATATATATATACATATGTATATATATATATACATATATGTTATATAGTATTATATATATATATATATATATATATATATATATATATTTAAGTATATATATATATATATATATATATAAAAATATATTTATACATATATGTATATATATATTAATATGATATATATAGATATATAGATATATATATATAGATATTATATATAGGTATAGAGAGAGAGATATATATAGATATATATGCATATTAAGATATATAGATATATATATAGATAGGATATCTATATATATATATATATAGATAGATATATATATATGTATCTAGATATAGATAGATATAGATATATATAATATATATATCTCTATCTATATCTATATATATATATCTATATATATATATATATATATATATATATATATATATATATATATATATATATACACACATATCAATATAGCTCGGGGAACACGCTCCTTGAATGAACTGCCTTGCGTGACAATGTAAGCCTACCATAGAATGCGTTATGGACAAGCGAGATCGATATTCCGATCAATGCCCCCAACCTGAATTATCTTTGTGAAACAAATTGCCGTTGCAATGATGCATGAGTGATTATTTTGTGGATTTTTACGTGAATGGCACAGGCAGGGCAGATACTTTTTAGGTAAGTGGACCTAATCAATATTTGTTCTCTCAACTGCTATAGATGGATACCCAGATGAAATAGTCGAAGCTGTGAATATCAAGTTGCAATGGAATTACACGTAAACATTACTGCGTAAGCAGCTTAATCTACCCTCTGGTTTTTTTCTGTAATCATTTGAATTCATTCACATGAATAACGAACACAATACAAGCGTAAGAAAGTCACATTTGAATTAGATTATATCTTTCAAATTGCTAAATGTTCCACACACGTTGTTATGACATATTTCACTTTGAACTGCGCATCTGGATTTCCCGGATAGGCACCCAGTTAATTGTAAAAGCATTGACAAATGTGAGGTAATAATGATTGTTTGTTCACGCATGAAAACTTGAAAAATGGTTGATGCGCTTGCCTTACTTGATTGCTTTTGGAAGAACGCACCGGCCAGTCTTCTGTTTGTAATAGCTCGTCATTATATGACGGCTTTAAATAATGATAATTCATTTCCATTTGATTTGAGAAACTGAAACCATACAAATAGCAGCAATGCTATGTGCGCTTCATTTGTAAGAAGAGTGACCCGTTTGCACTGGGTGAGACGATTCCTCAGCTAAAATGATGACACCAGACATTGACGAGAGATGCTGCACGTAATGGGTTTTGGGCATGGGGTGTGGTTTGTTTGTACCAATACCAAAAGTAATCAGCGTTACTTGAAATAGATTTGAGAACCGGAATACGGACACATAAAGTAGACGCACCATATGCAATCAGTAGCTAATCGATTGGTAGCAGCATCCATTACTTTTCCAGTGTATTCAGTATTTAACCAGCGGCTGGTCACTTGGTTTACGCAGCAAGTAGTGTGAATACCATGGATTGGTGTCGAGAAAACGAATCGATCAAACAATGCGTTTGATTCATGCCAGTTCGTATTCCTCTATATACTTCGCATTCTTGTTTTATTTCACTGGTTTGTTTTGATGTATGTTTTATGAATGTTGAATTAAGAGCATGTGTCGTATATGATGTTGTAGTTTTATGAATAATGTTACACAAACCGTAATTCTATTGAAATAGCTGCAATGTTGATGGCTGCTGCCGACTCTTTACATGTGGTCACTTTAACTTTGTATTCCTCTCTGCATATGCGGGGTTTACTTCGTATTCTTGTTTTATTTACTGATTTTTATAAGTGATCAATTATAACAAATGCTACTGCCATAAATAAAATATACCACACATTTTTCTGTTGTTGCTATATATCGAGTTAATTTAAAACTGATATCAGGACTTATCGCATGGCACCCTCAAACGCGCTGTTTGCCGGGCGATAACTGCGACCGTGTCGATATATCACTACTACTTCATTTGAGAAAGTCCCTCACAGAGCACCGCTGCTCTAACATGGCAGCACTACGGAGGTTCTTAATATCACACACCTTGCAAGTCTTATAACGCTAATCTAGTTGCGTATCGCTCATCGGAATGTCACGGTATTATCCTATCTCCCCGGAATCATGCTTAGGCGCGAAATTCTAACACCTGCCGAGCCATGTCTACTGCGCTTCAGTGTTGCTAGCATCAAACAACTACGAAATCGGCGGAGCTCTCATAGCCGGAGTTGGGAAGGTTCTGCAAGTCTCACAAAACAAACTGTCGAAGCATATTCTAATCAAATAAAAAAGCAAGTATAGAAACAAAAGTATTTATCTAATCATCACTAAAACACAGGCAGCTGAGGCCGAATGGGGGAATAAAGGGACTACCTCTCATATTTACAGGTCCCAGGCAGATACCTTACATAACATAGGTTCACGCTAATTATCGTTATTAGGAGACAGCGTCGTGCTTAATTATCGCGTGTAGGTGCCATCGCGATTAAGTATGTTATCTTATGGTCACGCGGAGGATATGGGGAAAGACACTCGCGTCCTCGTGTTCTGTCCCCATATCACCCACGGGTCCATGCGATAACCAAAACATATTACAGTTAGCGCATTACTTTTGACCAACGTGGACCTTAGCTTGCTTTTAACCTTTGTGTTGCATACCTGCAGTGATCATAATATTTCAATAAATTGTGACTCATCCATGACCCACAGCTCCAACATATCGTCATGAGTTTACATTGCCATGATCACGGGCTATCCTAGGGGTACTGTTGGACCGACTGACACTGTATTTAATTGTTTGAAGGTTGGCTATAACAGCGCATTAGGGCTGTAGCGTGGGCGTGCATTGATGTGATGCGTCCGTTGAGTTGCTTTAGATTGCATTATCCATGGAACGGATGGTTTGTAATAGCTCGCGGAAAAGCCCATTAAGATAGAAGCATTCATGGCGCAACACTAATTGTGGAATATCAGTGTCAGTGCTCTTGCATTTGACGTACAAATAAGTTCATCAATAAAAGATAATAGGCCCACTTTCTCATCAATCGTTATTGTGCAAGATGACAATGATGCAAATTTATGCATTTCCCTTTGGATGGACTTTATCTTAAAACCTTGAAATTGCGTTGATGATTCCATTTCCTCTAATAAAGAGACAATGTTGCTCCTAATGCATGGCACACGATTCATTAAATTGATATAAAATAGTCGTAATCAAGTTTTCTGAACGGCTGCAATCTAAAGCATAGCGAGATATTTTCAACATGGCCATGTCATTTTTAGCATAACGTCGAAGTACAAAGTAAGAGAATAAAATAATTTTTTTCAACCAAATGCTTGTCAGTGAACACCATCCTGGGATATATAAATGCCGAAGTAGAGATCAGTTAGACCCACGTACGCAAAAGGCTTACAAGGGTTCGAATGTATCTCCAACATAGCATGTCATGATTCAATGGCACAGTAATCGGCCATACTCATTTTGCATTATGTGTACTTTATTCACAGCTGACTCTTCCAGAATACTCGCGTTATCTTATGGAACCACTTGTGGGCGTATGGGGAATATTCGTTAAACACTCGTTATTGTCAGCGTAATAGCATAACACCACTACGATTGTTTGACCAGGAAAACCAATCACCAAACATAACTAGTCATATATCGTTATTTGTATATACCTATTAGGTAATATCATTTGTATGTATCGGTTGATAAATGTACTTTTAACAAACTTCTCTGTGGATTACATTATTTTGGTGATGGTTGGATTCACTCGTCATGTTAGCGAAAGTATTGCGCAAAGATTACGTCTATACAAGGGCGTTGATGACCTGAGCACAGGTGCCATTGGTTATGTGACATCGGATCTTGCTAATACGACGGATAACGAAAAAGACTCCCCTGGTCACTGCAGCGACGGACGCTGCCATGGCCATGTAGCTGTCTAGCATTTCTGCCAGGTTTCTCGCATGCTTTGATGGTCTGACAACTACATTGCCAACTCATTGCTTACTCATTGGTTTATGAATTCTACCCCTGAATTGACTCTCATCGAACACACATCCTCCAATCACCGGCCAACCGTTGAGTACTATATCAGTATAAGGAAATACTTAGCTAAGAGTGAATACGAATATCCGCCAGATAAATGGCTGAAAGAGCGTGCAATTGCCAAAGCCCCGGTTATTAATATAAATCTGAACAATGAAGCGAGCATTTCTGGTAATTTGATTAATGTGCTTTTTGTTTGCTAACCACTATCTCTTAACCGGAGATTGAAATGCAGTGCTGACCAACAAAAGGCTGACATTAGCTGGCCAGCCACATTATCGCACAGAGCAACGTGCTTTATTCAGTCGAAAGCAACAACAAAGAAGCCAAACATTGTTGGTCTATAATAATACAATTCTATTGTTCAACTGCATTTATGAACTGTATTAGCATGCTAAAATGATGTCAGATTCATGGAAGCAAATCAGTTGTATATACCCGGATTTCTATGGTAGTGCGTATCTTTCTCGCAACGCTAAATATTCTACTGACATCGGGAAATGATATCGCACTAATGCATTTGACTGTCACTTGTCTATTGTATATGAAGACATTCATATTAGTCATATAGGTTTAACCGATGCGTTTGATTTATACATAAAGGTTTGCTGTCCATTGGTCGGCAACCTGCTTGAATGAAAGGTATTAATTAAAAAGCTGGCTTTTCTCTTTGTCCATTGGTCGCTACACGTGTCCATTGAAATACGCTAGGACGGACATTCGATGTCACACAAATAGGACTGTCGCTTGCTATAGCCTAGTAGAGTAACAGTTCTTCGTCCGTCTTAAAATATATGCTTTTTAAAAATGTAGCTAATGCTACATACCTCCAAAATCATTTTGCGCAAGGTTATCGCGTCAATGAGAACGGAGAGAGCAGAACTGAAGAAACATTGTATTCCAATCAGTTATCGGATGGCACGACATTCAGCAATGCAAAGGGCAGCCTTGGAAGCGCATTCAGGTTTTCAGTGTTGGCATTCATTGTAGTTCATTTGCCACACGCGCCACTGCATTGGATGTTACATATATATATATATATATATATATATATATATATATATATATATATATATATATATATATATATATATATATATATATATATATATATATATATATATATATATATATATATATATATATATATATATATATATATATATATATATATATATATATATATATATATATATATATGCATATAGACATATGTATATATATCTATATGAAAATGAACTCTGTATGTCTGGGTATTTTTGTATCTATCAAAATATCTATTTCATGACACCCTTCTTTGCGTAACCTCCTCCATTGAATAACTCATGCCGTATATTTATCCATTTTCACTAATGCTGTATATTTTCAGCAACTCTTTGTGAATCTAAATTTTAAAAGGAATCCATTCATATCTAAATAATCATCATAATGGCAAGCTATTGTAGACAGACAACTGGTAGGCGCGTAAAGAGAACAAATCAGTCATTTATCGAGTATTCATTTGTAAACAACAATCATCATTAATTCACGTTTGTCAATGCTTTTGCGATTAACTGGATATCTCTCTTAAATTTCCAGATGCGCAGTTTTATGTAAAACATGTAACAATTATTTTTAAACGAATGAATTCATCTGAATGACGAATCAAACGAGAAGGTATATTAAAAAAACAAAAAACAGATCACATTTGTTTCACTGATGCAGTGAATTTCGTTTGCATTGCCATTGCAATTTCATGTTCACAGTGTATTTCAGCGCGATATCTACTCTATTGAAGCCCAGAAAACACATAGTGATGGTACCACGCTGTTGATCCACCAATCACCTGAAAATTGAATGATATTATTTCATCGCCTCGTTAACAAACATGACGCACCTCACTCATTAAAGGCAATATTCGTTAGGAAGTATATTACATTCATTCGGCAATTACTACAATATGATTAACCGTTAGAACTTGATTTCATGACACAAATACCACACATTCATCACCATATAAATGTGATAGGGTCCAAAGGTTATTTGTTGGTTTTCACTGAACAACCCGTTTGTTAGTGTAAGTATATGTTTTTGAGAGCAGAACTAGAAACTAGAGGAATGGATGTGGAAAGTGTGGAAATAACTTATTACATATGGTCTCAATTAAGCCATGGGCTGTGTTACCTTCCTTATACGTTCATTGATATGATGGCTTGTGCACCAAAATACACGCTCCGTTGATGTATGGTTTTAGAGCATTCAAAGCTAAGATAAATAGCACAAAGATCAAACACCGACTATAACATTACTAATAGCCCATTATTTCTTTTCACCCTTTCTGATGAAAACACTACTCCTACAACAACAAGATTGATCCAGTGCTGCATGCTCGTGCATCCTGATTATACCATGTTAGGACTTGTGTTATTGTCCAATAGTAGGGTTATTCTGCATAACTAAGCTCACTGGTTCCATTGAAAGCACTAAACAAACAATGATTAAGGTTTTAGCGGCTGATAGAAATGGAACAATGATGCAAATACAACACAAGGCCTGCCGTGATTACAACTATGCTGATGCAAAATGGCTAATATGAGAAAATCATACACGGTAGACCTGGTTACGTGGTCTATTAAAATATTAAATATGTCAATATTTTTGGTATTCCATGGAAGTGGTAACAATGCTGCGTATTATAAAATTGCTCTTAAGGAAGATGACGGAATTTGTTGTCACTAATTTGGTCAGCAAAATTATAACTAAAACCTATCCACTTTTCAAATAAATTAATTTACTTTTATGCGTGGAAGTGGTGAGCTCTTTGTAAACTCTCCGTATACCGCTGTCTACTATAGATGAAAGTAATACACAAGAGCTAAAGCAAATAACATATCTTATCTTGCCCATTAATCTTCTATGTAGATCTATAGTTTTTTAGAGAATAATTTCAAATGTAACCTCATCTGTAATCTCTAACCCCCTAAGTCAAGTTTTTAGATACAATATTTACGCTAGCATTTTATGGAGCGTTAGTATGAGTACCTGAACATCGAATATCTATCGCCACTAAACAAATAAGTAATCAAGTTTCATTGCAAAATGCGTAGAGATGGTGCGCGTATTTGATAATGAATCACTCAACGGCCCCGAATCAATTGCTGGCTTAGACCCGGTAAAAGCGAAATATATATGTGTTCATTGTTATTTTCGCCAGTAATTGCGGTGTCGTGGAATCAAATATTCGGTATTTTACTTGGCTTCATACAATTTTCCTGAGCCGATAACGTTAGCAACAATTCCAAGCAATTGGCAATTGTGCAGGTTTTAACTTGTTTTAGCTGTCAAAACACCAACCCAAACGATCATAAAGCGAAGATTAAGCTCACGTCAAAAACAAATCTACCCGATTTTATCAATGTTAAGGGTTTCTCCCTTTAGTCCATGTCTGATCGCAGAAGATTATACAGAGCATGATGAAGACAAATATGCATCAGCAACTTAGCCAGCAACACCTTTTCACATAAATTATATTTGGACAATTGCCGAGGTAAGCAGTACTTAATCTCTACAGCCCCATCATTCGTTGAGTTACATTTATGCTGGCTAAATATGCATCCAATATGTTCAACTCCATTGGTGACATTGGGCATCAAAGAAACAAATATGGATGCCGCGACCAGATGTAGTGCAGCTGGGACATTCCTGAACCTTTTGCATATTTCAATTACGCGTACTAAACGAGTTGCATGAATAACCAAACTGAGAGCCTATAAAGAGCAAATAAGAATGCGTAATAAGGGGAATAATTTGACGTAAATCAAGACTGATATCAGTAATGATGTTTCATTTGAGATAGAATGAGTCCCAAGTACGCACAGGTAGGACAACCTGTGGGTCCCATATTCAAGTGGTCCCGAAATGATAGCTGACAACCGAAGAAAGATCCCTGCTCTTTTTCGATGTGATTAATAACTATAGGCTTAAAATGTATTGCGGTCAACGCTGTCTATCCATTTGAGTTTGAATCGGCAACAAATATATATATATGTATATATATAAATGTATATATACACACATATAAATATATATATATATATATAAATATATATATATATAAATATATATGCATATATATATAAACATATATATACATATATATACATATATATATATATGTACACATATAAATATATATATATATTTATATATGCATATGTATATATATACATACATATATATATATATATATATATATATATATATACATATATATATATATATATATATATATATATATATATATATATATATATATATATATATCGTCATTTGTAACATAAGTGTGACTTTCAAAAATTAGAGAAGCTTTGTTAACATGTAGTGCAGCTTCTATAGATATGCACGTGACGTATTCGTGAAAGTAAGCTGCCAAGAAATGTGAATTCAAGCTTGCACAGCGACTACTATAATCATCAGTAAGCCAAAGACGTAAGTCAAACGATAGGTTACCTGACTTAGAACGCAACACGATTGTTGCATGTTTAAAAAAGTTTGCAATTCATTAATAATCAAGGCACATGGCATGCGAATGCCCAACCAGCAATTTTGACAATACTGCAGGTATACCATGAACGACAATGAACTGCCCAGTAATCAACTACATGCATAACATAAAGATCGGTAATCACTTGAAGCTAGCAAAATGAAAAGTCAATTATATTTAGTCAACGAGATAAGCAATATATTTTTTCGCCATCAATATTCAATGCGTGTTAGCACCTGCAACCGCACAAATAAAAGGTGGGTGCTTTTGTTATTGGAATATAATGTTTAAGAGCACACTCTGTGCCTATTTGCCAGTAAGTATTTAGCAATCATCTGAGAATTCGGAAGCGCAAAATATTTCATTGGTATTACGCGACATGCTCACTCAAGAAATATATCCTACAAAAACCATCTTATTTGATTATCAGCATTGAATACCAATCCCCGAGTCAGTATGAATATAGCATGTAGTAATCGTTGCACGCAATTTGCAACTTTTGAATCGCTTTTTACACGGTGATGTTATCACCTCAACTAGCATATATTTGTATTTAAGACGTACATTTTATATGAACTGAGTAGCAATAATGCAACTGTGTTGTTTGATTCTATCCAGTCTAATAATACTTGCGTATATTGAACTGCATATTTAGCGCTCTTTTTATTGTCCAAATACTGTTTATTCATTTTCTGATATTTGCGAAAAGCTTACGTCTTCTATAACATTTAAAAAAATCATCCTTAGCGAGATTGATTGATCGTTATCGAATTTGATATCTTGGTATTAGTAAATTTACACTGGAACAAAGTATTTCCTCGTGGAATAAGTATTTCGTTAGTCACATGTTTTAATCTGCCACAATGTTTATCGACTGTAATGTAATTGGCTACGTCGTTGTATATTGTCGCTATCCTATATGCTGCAAGTCGATTGCGAACCCGGTTATCGTTACGTCTCTGCACAATAATTTAGTTTAAGTGTTAACCAACATAATAGCGCTACCCATCACAATTCATACATAATGTTTATGAATTTATCAATGCATTGAATGAACGTATGAACTGAAAACGAGATGTTTTGTAGATTTTATTATCGGTGGAATAGTATCTGTCCCTGACCTTAGCCACTATGTGCTAGCTATTGCTTTGCTAGTTGCCCCAGTTTCACCGATCTGAATACCGGCAAATAAAGCAGTAACATTTCGCTTGCGTTGTCAATCTTTTCGAAAATGTCAATGATAAGTTCTCTTAAGTTCTGCATTGTGCAATACTTAGCCCTAGAGCTTTGCGTTGGTAATCGACGCTGCAGATTAATGGATTGTTGGATATTAAGCAAATACTAAAAGGCAGGATGCATTTGTTTGTTAGTAAAGGTTCGCAAACGCAAACAAGGACAGATAAATCATGCTATGCTCATGTTATATTAAAGCATTTATTGATTGGATACTGGACCATGCGTGGTGCAACTCATCAGAGACATGTATAAGTTGAAAAAGTCTGCAAGTACTCGAGAAAAGTTCATGTCTAACCTTAACCTCGGAATTTATCAAAACCATTCAAGGTGCCAAGTTTGACCTAAAACTTTAGTTTGAAATAGTAAGCATTAAATACGTCTCGATGTTCTAACGATATCAGAGTGCCTGCATCGTTGATTGAACTTGAATAATATCCATACCTTATAGCTCAGTACTCGGAGCATACTGCAATGCGTTTATTGGTTTTTTAAGTACATTGCACTGAATAATTAGCATGAGTGTTTTGGTGGGGACGAGAATTGCGATGACAACAATTCACTAACATAAAATTGTGTGGGGTAAAAGCGACCAAAGGCAAGTTTGAGGTTGCTTTCGTTGGCTTTCACAGCCGGAACACCATTTACTTTAAAGCCCTGTACCGTCGTCCACGATTTAGTCACATGACTAAGAATATCCATGAATGTCAATCATAGTGGTTCGAGTGAATAAAACTATGGTTTCATATTTGTTTGCAAAGTACTACAGTTAATGACGGCATTATCAAATATTCACGACATCCGTACCTCTATGGTCTCTTTAGGGTCCATGGTAGAGGTCGATAATACTAAGGAAAACCAAGGGTATCGACGTTAACATACGATAAGTCATGGTTTCATTACAACTGTTTTTTACCACCTGTCATTGCGCACGGGAGAGCTGCAAATTAAAAATTAGGTTCTCTCAAATCGTTTGTCAGCATGGACCCTGATTTTCAGAGAAGTACTGTCTAGGATGGGTTCAAGAATAACAAAGTATGACACAAATAACAGAAAGTCACTGCCATCGTCATCCTCTGTCAACTAGCTTGATGAGGCACTTACACGAGTCTGGTGGTTTCTGTCTGGGTCGCCCACAACACCATATCGGAGTATGAGTTTTGTGCAATATATTTTTCACTGACGGATCGCTTTCGGATTCAGCGTGCGATATTTTGGTGACGTCATTTTCTACGGGTCTATTTTTGGTTGGTGTTGTGCGCTATTGTTGGTTGGCCTAGTAAGTTGTTTAATGAAAAGGTTTAGAAAGTGTTGAAGGTATGATAATGATGACTTAATAAGGGGTCTTTGAAAGGAGTTTGTAGGTGAGTGAAAATTAATAGCATATGAGTATTCAATTATGAGTTATGAGTTTTCACCTGTTTCTATTTATATGAAGATGGGCTTTATTGAACGGGGTTTAGAAGTGGCTATTAACTTTTACTATCCCAGGTAATGAGGTTATATATTCAAGCGTATAGCAACTCAGTGATTTCACAATCTCCTCAGATATTTCACCATTGTTTGCTGATCTTTGCTAAGCCAAGAAATACCTCATGTCAATACATTGGGGGTGGATATCAACTCGAGCGGGTGGTCTCAGTTGATCATTTACCATGGCTGGCAAATGACAATTGGAAGCTTTCAATGAGGCGAGCCAACGCGGTAGACCGATGAGCAATACAGACTTGTTAAAAGCGGTGGAACAAATTGAGATGGAGAGCAGTGAGTATGATTTTATTTCTATACCTGAATTACAGAATTACCAGGTATACTTTATACATGAATGACACTTTGTTGTAACGCGTGTGTGTTTCAGTGTTGACGGGAGACATAGATATTTAACACACCGCCATGGACGCTTAAGAAATCGATCAAGCCAATACCCATTGGATTCTTTAAAAAAACTCTAAACGCACCGCGCCACAAACTGGAGCTGGTGCTGCGTCGACAATGCCAAGAGTAGATCTATTACAGGGTAGAATTGAGGAATGCGTAACAAAAAGCTTTATGAAAATTGGTGATATTTATATTGACAGATTATTGATGATTATGTCGACAGAAGCTGTGTTGGCTGCTAATGAAAGAGCTATTCGGACTCATACGCAATTTGGAAAGCTGCAAACTATTAACAACTATAATTTATCTTACGATAAAGGGACCTGGCCTTGCACAGAGAACCAAAGATCATGGGTCCAGAGAAAGCAGCAGAAACATATTTTAAGACTGCTTACCCATAACAAAAGAAAAACACATTAGTGGGTGTACCTCTTGAAAATATTAAAAAACTAGGAAAACAATTCAAAGTGAACGTCATGGTGTACACGCTAGACGGAATCGAGTAAGTGTTTCTGCTAGTGATTAAACAGATGTAACGCAAGAAACGATGTAATCATTTGATATCTTAACTTGTGCTTTACCATTTGTATGAGAAACGGATGTGATCGTTTTGTTATATGGGTTTCAGGTAGCTACTTTAGTCAAGCTAGCGTGCACCAAATTCGCCGCAACCTTGAAATTAAACCTGCACAGAAATCACTTTAGTTACATCAAAAACTTTTACCTTTATAGCAAAGCATATATTTGTGGTAAAGTGAGAAAAAACTACACTGCCACGAAAACAAATGTACAGTAGAAACGAAATACAAGTACCCAGGCGGTGTTTTTCATTTACAACCCACTATCTCTTTGAAGTGTTACAGGACAAAGGAATAGAAATAGAAGACGGTATTTACCCTTACCAAGAATGTTATTTTAGAGGAGACAGCCTACTCGTCAGTTCATCCAAAGTCACTTGGAAGCAAAAACACGTGCCGTTATCAATGAGTGTATGCAGCAATGTACCTGATTATACAGAACCAAAATGCTTTGTAACCGAAGGAAACGCGCAAACATTGATTGACAGGATGATGATGATATCAAACGCCGCCTATCTACTGATGCTTGCTCAATATGAAGCTACTCTAACCCAGTTACAAGAGAAAATCGATGAAACCCACCAACGGGACCCGGTCGCCAAGAGAGAACACCCATTGCAGAAATTACAGGACAAATTTGACAACTATTTAGACGTTGGACCTTTTCTGGAAGCCATAGAGAAACAAAGTCGTTTTTACAGTGAGAGAGGTAAAGATATGTTGAAGGATGGAGTATCGGTACCTGGATTAACCGTGCGATATTTGCTTGGAAGATTATTTAACATTACCAGACGAACCAAACAACGACGTCTATTGGTTGATAAAAAATGGAATAGTGGGCGGACCCTTAATCATCTTTCATCGTTACCACGAAAAAGGAAACACTTACATTAGGCAAAGAACAGAACGGAAATGAAGCGAAGATGTATGACGAAATCGCGGGTTATGATGCAAACGCATTGTATCTGTGGGCGATGTCTCAACCCATGCCAGGTAATTTTCCTACCCGACAACACGCACCTGTAATAAATTCTTGATGACAATTGGCAAAGCACCTATCGACCAATGGTCTATTTGCCCTGGCCACCAATCACCAGGTTATGGGTGGCCATCATTGTAAATTATTGTAAATCCTTAAGCTCATGTGATTCTATCATCATTGTGTGTACGATGAGGTATGCAAATGATATACTACTACACTACCATGTTATATATAGACCCCAGCAAAATTGTGGAGGTATATGCTAAACGCAAAGATGATTAATTAGCAATATAGATTTCAAATATCTGCGTCATGTGACGTGCAATAACAATAAAATACAATTCAATCACCTTTGATGACTAAGGCTATCGACCATTTGACTTCTGCTTGTTTCTCTCAGTGGATGACATGCGAATGGGAATAAAAAAAATAGGCAACCCATTGTCTGCCCCTTCATATGTCATTCTAATATATTGCCAACACAATGCTGGCGAGTTGAAAATTACTTTTGCTGCAAGGCTACGGTTATTCTATCATGACAAACACAGAAGCCATCCCATACAGAAATTTGTGATTAAGTGGGTGAACAATATCGATTATCAAGCATCGGTTGCCAGGGCAAGGTTTGTGGACATATTTTGCAGGATTGGCCTTGTTTATAAACATTAATGCATCTTACTATTCATAATAATAAACTTTGATTAACCGGACCACATATCTAGTAATTTGAATAAAAGCGGCATATAATTCATCATTGATGATATACACGGAATCAGATTATAGTAACCTGTTTAAGTGTGTTCACTGATAACGATGACAGTCGATGGTATCGATTGACGTGAAACATATCCCTGCGTTGACAAATGTTGCAGTTTGTATACAGCGTTGCCGTTGACTTGGCGATCTGATTTGTGTAATTACACAAACATTTTATCCTTAGTGCCCAGACCTCCACTGTTGTACGTGTTTTATAGTTTTACACCAGTAAACAGTTAACTAATATCAAAGACTAACGCCGTGTGAATGCTGAACAAGCCAGATTCACAGCGCGTACAGTAAACATGGTACGAAACCGGCGGCACAATCATCAATGACAGTCACTTAAGATAAATAAGAGAGATATTTCTCATAACATTGTTAAACCAACATGAACAACAGATTATGGAGATCACATAATTAATCACTGCAAGCCCAGTGAAAGATAACATCAAAGGGACTAACGTGATCTGTTCAGCCAGCTAATGGTGACTTGCTCTAGGAACTATTTGGAAACCATCTTGCTATATAGAATTCGTGTTTTGCTTGTAGACGTTGTCTTGAGTTTGATTTCAATTAACATCAGTTTATAAGTATTGCGTGTCTATATTGTTCACTCGATGGCCTCTATAACTGATGGGTAAGGTACAGAACCCTCTGCCAGCATACTCGCTATGATTACTTTGTATTATCAATGCCAATGAGAATCCGCCGTCCATTTTGATTTATATTAGTGTGCAAAGTTATTCAAAGAGCGTCAGGTGCCTCGCATCCCGCAATCCTGTCGTTGCGTTGGACTGACCCACCCGCGTAAGTATCCTTCAGAAAGAGAAAATACTAGTTTATATCAGTCGCTCCTAGTCACACCATAAGGCATTAGAGAAGGATAATGAGCGGCTTTCAAGAAAAACAATCCGGTAGTGCAACAATCCTTAAAAGGTTTCAAAGCACTACCATTTTAAATATCCGCTCATTTATTGCTTTGACCTCTTGTTGTTTCAAATCAGAGTAAAACGTCTTCATCCACGAAATAATTCTTTGGATTGGATAGCTATTTTAGTCAATTATTTCGTGAAAACTTAATACTCGTGTCTCATCATTTCGCTAGATCGAGCGATGTCTTAAAATGCAATTCTTTGTGCGTTGCGATCAGGGCCCAATTCATCCAATTTTCGTAAGCAAATTATTTGGACACGTCTGTTCCGTTTCAGTAAAAACAACTAAGCCCAAAAGAAATGGGTGGAAATGGGTGAAAATCTTATTGTGACGGTTCTGATTTGTATTGGTACGTAAAGGCTTCCGATAATTGTGTAGCAGTCCTGTCTTCAATACAATATATGTACTTCAATTGTTCGCTTACAAAACGCCATGACTTAGCTCCGCGGGCAGAATCTGATCATGGTTGAGCAGTTTGTATAGCTGTCGCTGTTTACACAATCAAGATATATACTAGATCCATTGGCAAATTAACTTAAACCCAATTTGCTAGCAGTACATATGCTACTGTCAGTACAGAGTGAACGTGCTACACGACTCGATGCGCTGGCTGGTAAACAAGGGAGTTTTGCTTTCATCTGGAAAAAACAATTATTGACTACAGCAGATTTAGTGGACCAAACTCAAGTTAATTAACAAAGTTTAAGAGTAATGAACCAAAAAGAGGTACAGAAAAATATTGACATCATGCAGGTCTTCCCTTGGCCAGTTCTCAGATAGTCAGGGTATCTCATAGCAGCAGCAGAGGCAAATGATTGATCCAGCATACACACAACCAAAATATCGAATGGACCCGAAACACGGATTGTTGTCAATGCCAACCGGTCGAATCCAAATGAGCCAATTTGCAACTATAGTAAATGCACAATTGACCAATTTGGCTGTTTGGAAAAACATACGGAAGAATGTATATATATATATATATATAGATATATATATATATATATATATATATATATATATATATATATATAGATATATATATAGATATATATATATATATATATATATATATATAGATATATATATATATATATATATATATATATATATATATCTCTCTATCTCTATATATATATATCTCTCCCTCTCGATCTCTCTCTTTCTGTGTGTGTGTCTCTCTCTCCCCGCCTCTCCCTCCCTCTGCCCCTCCCTCTCCCCCCTCCCCTGTCTCTCTCTCTCTCGCTCTCTCTCCCCTCTCTCTCTATAGCCTCTCTATATTTATCTATATATATGTAAATAGATATATATATATATACTCTCTCTCTCTCCCTCTCCCATCATATATCATATAGATATATACATATATATATATATATATATATATATATATATATATATATATATATATATATATATATGTATATATATATATATAGATATATATATATAAATATAGATATATATATTCCTTACCCACGCTATAGAAATATTGAACAGACTGGATATGTTTAAGGATTAAATATATAAATAAATCAATATATGTGTGATTCAATCAGTGTACCGTGCACTTGAGTGATAATCTTATGTTAATACATTTTTATCAATCATCATCGCTGCAATATATATGTAGAAAATATGCATCAGAGATCAAAATGATTTAGATAACAGTCATCAGTACTCATTGATTTAAATAACAGCTATAGATACATTGTACAGTGGATATGTTTGATGTTGTTCATCATCTTTATTTACAGGATTTAGGCGATGTTGTTTGGATCAATTAAGGGATTTTGGACAATTAAGGGTTAACTTGTTACACAAATGTTTTATTCAACGATAAGTTAACAGGATCGAGGAACCAAGTTGCCCAATTAAGGTTCCATGTTCCTTGGAGAGAATACGCAGGGAATTGAGCGTCTCAAAATGGCATGGAAAAGAATGTTAAATTAGTAACCTGTAATTAGTGAGTGGTAAGCTGAAAAGTTTGTATTCACAAACGTAAGTTATTAATTGTTTGCAAAGTATATTTATGCATATATACACTGGTATCAGTGCGCCCATAGGTTTTCCATATTGTTTTAATGTTGGCAAATGATACTTCAGGGATTAGCCTGCTTAGGATATAGCACATGGTGACAATACCTGATTTGGCGCACACTTACCATAGTATTCCTTACATCCTGCCAGCAGGATATAACACTTTTGTCGTTGGACATAGTTTGAAATATCAATGCAGAAGAATATTGACTGATTAAATTCGAGTGATTGGGGTTAATTGTAGGCGACCAACGATGATTATTAGAAATGTTGCCTTCCAATTCAGAGCAATTTTTCAAAATATAATGGAACAAAATCCTCAGGAACGACAAAGTCATAGATTACAAAATATGATTGAAGTTCAGTTGTATGGGTTTCCTAAGATGAATAATGGTCGTTGCATATGCGGTTCGTGCGTTTTGAACATGTGATACGATTCGTTCCCGTGGTTACATATAAAAATGAAAATGCTGGTTTTGCACCCCTTATTATTTACCTCACAGTTTATCCATATGGCGTGTTCTCTGAATGGCTATGCCAATAATAAATTAGTCAATGTTTTGCTAGTATTGACAAGTGGTGTAATGCATTGAATGTGCAGATAACAGGTGCACTGTTATCAATGGCACACGGGTGGCTACAGGATGGATACTTGGTATTTCTGCTATTGGCAGCATTTACAGTTCATAGGCGTGTTTATGTAATTTGGTGACTACTGTTAAAACAAGACGAAGAAGATGGTCAAGGTTCTAACACAAGATTTTATTTCCACAAATGGCATAAATAATTATACATCGAAAAGTGATGTTGATTAAAATGAATAGCATTGAACATTTTAGGGTGCCGACTCTTTTCCCTTGGTATGGTGTACTATTATGGAGGAAACATGCCGGGGCCCTTCGATACATAAAATTTGTGTCATTAGATTGTCTGTTGCATGCGAGGGTATTTTGTAGTCATTTGGAAACAACATGCAATAATGTGGGATCACTCTTACAGTGAGTAGATATGGCACAGGAAGCACTATTCGTTAGTTAACCAACAACCAATGATTACATTTGTCTGGGTTGCTTTATTGTATTTGTCCTATTAACTTTGGTATTGATATTGAATGAATCTCGATTTGCTTGTAGACCTAACAGAAATGTATAGGTACCATGGGAGATTAGAGAACGGCGAGGAAAGCAGTTGGTGTAAAAGTGTTGACGTTTGTCTTTTTGTGTAGCTTAGTAATTTTCGTAACTCTGAGATAAGCATTCGGGGTAATTCAGGGTTACACATTGGATAACATATGCGCCCCCCCCCCCCCCTTCTTCCTCTTCCTCTGGAGAGTGTCACGATTTAAATTTTTATGTTGTAAAGTATCATGAGATTCGGCATACTGGCTAACGTGTTTGCTTCACCTCATGTTTTGGTGCTTGTGAAATTGCGTGCGGGTGCCGGTGCCAATGTTGCGAAATGGATGCGTCAAATAATAAACATGCTTTGATCAAGTTCAAATTAATCACTGAAAGAATTAACTGCAGTATGTAATACGGTATGCAACATCAGAAAGGAGTAATGTGGATATATGCAGAGATATTTCTTCTACAAAAGTGTGCAAAAGGCAAATTAATTTGCTCGAATCATGACAGGAATTTTTTAAAAATGTCCTAACAAGAGATGCGTCTGCGAGATCACACGGAATTAACGCTATGATATGGATAATTCGGTTTGTTTACCATGATGGCCAAACGTCATTAATGGATGTTCTTGATGTGGCGGCCACGAACATTGCCAGTTGACATTAGTATTAAGGTTTGTAATGCCATGAATACACACAGTACAATACTACGCTCAATACTCCATTTGCATTAACCTCTCCAGCCAACTACGGTACATATTATGATGAATTCAACAACAGTCAATGGCGAAATGAATAAAAACGCCATCATCAATCGCGTTTGCTTTTCATGATTGAACTGCAAACCGGTTGGAAACCGGATGGCGAACATTTGTCAAAACGCTGGTATAAATATTAGAATGCTGAGATAAAACTCCTGTTATTATAGAGAAGACTTGTCTCGGAGACATATATTACCAGTGTTTATTATCATGAGGCCCTCACACTCATCATGCGACCTTCATATGATATATGGCTATCAGAAGGGTACATGATAATCTAGCCTGAGTCTGAAAAATGATCATGGCAGAATAACGCAACCGTCAATTGTCATACAGTACAAACTGATAATGTATGCATTGGTTTAAAATGCATCATAGTGTAATGTATAGTTAAGATACATATGTTTTCATTGATCACATCTCACGTCGCATTTTGGGCATTCTCTTATGATCACCGCGGAAAAGTGCCAATTAATGCATTCAATGCAGAAGTGTAAATTATAACTGAATAGTCAGTTGAAACCCACCGACCTGTTAATGTGTCTTTCTTTTTACAAGCAAACAATGCTATTTTTGACGCAGAAAAAAAACATACTACAAAGGAACACCGCTAGTTGACAAGGGCACCTCATACGGTCACTGCTAATTATTAAGATCGCGACTATATCCCAAACGGCCATGACGACAACTGCTGTTATCTAAGTGAAATATGAATGAAGCATTCGTTGGATCGGATTGCTACAAATGATACATTACTAAGTCGACAGAAGCTTTAATCAAGAAAGCATAGAATGCATGCAGGTAACGGGGACCATTGTATGACAAAGTTATTCAGTTGTTGGAGCCATTATTGAGCCAGCCCTAAATTAGTTTATAATGGATCCACCAATGCTAAAGAAGAGATGAATGCATATGTGAATGTGATGCAGCCATCAATTGATATCAATTAACAAGATATTACAGCCTGGATAGAAGTCGTATGTTTGCTGCCCGTTGTGACAAACATTACGCCTGCCATTGCATCATTACAGCAGATATAATGTTAAACCCGAGTGACACATTCACGACAAATAACCAGTAACGTTTCAATTTCAAATGGCTATTAATCATATTTTAGATAAGCATAACATTGACTGATACACATAATGTTAAATTCAACCATTTGATAAAATCGGAAATCTGTTGACAATCACAGTGTCAGAATGTATGTGTGCTTATAGTAGCATCATACATAGAATGGGCAAGGTTTAAATGCTATTTATTCTGTTGTAATGGCTCACGAGAATGAAGCATACAATTTAAAGACATACATGTAACGGGTATTGCCCATTGTGTCAAGTAACTGTACCACAACATCATTTGGAAGTTTTGCTTCATAGATAATTGGTTTCTAAATTGTCCTTAAATCTTATTTATCAAACGCGGCTATCACAAAACGTACATTGTCTGTCAATGGTGACAACGTTGTGTCACACAATTCCGGCAAATATTCTACAGATCTCAAAAGAAGGCGCTTCCATCGCTGGTGCATTTGTTGTGCTTTGAAACTCGTTTATCAGCAACTTACCGCATTTGCATCGCAAGCTCAACGAAGCAAATTGGCAATTAATCATTGAGTTAAAGTTGTATGCAACCTAATTTTTAAGCCATGTTTTCCAGCATGAACAATAAGCATACAGTTTCATGGTGATTTTGCTTTGTTTGCAAACTGCATTGCTAACGTGTTCACAAGGTCATAGCACATGTAATTAGGGGTTAATCGGAGTCAGTGGATATATGATAACTAACGTTATCAGTATATTACTCCCACTCAGTCATTTTACATGTGTATAGCGGGTTTTAGGGGACAATATATGAAATATCATGCACGATGTTATCAGGATTTGTTTGTACATTTTGGCTCAGGGTTTCCACGATTGGTACTATGCTAATATTCACGCTTACTGTTATTGGTTGTTATAATCAGAGAGTTATTGGTAGGTGCATAATACATGAATGACTATCACACTTATTGCATACTATAAGCACAGCAAGATGAAAGAAGGACATAGCCCACATATCGTTAGCAGCTTTCCACATGAGACATAGGCCGTGCCATAGCAACAACCCGGCCGGGGTTTTGTTGCTCTTGGGTATTAACAAATTTAAATAAATCAATGTTGTAAGGGAAAATATCTCCAGTTTATCTGAATGATCCAATGGCAACATTGTGCCTTGTTTTTGAATTGGCGATGATTTCACCCAGAGCCTCAAATGTGACATCGTCCAATTGACTTGACCACTTTGGAAATATAACTGGGCACAATGGAGCCGTCAGGGCTACGTAATGTGAACTAAATCATTATAATATACATATGAAATAACATCAGAATTAACATTCATCCTACTGCCTTTCACACACGTTATATTACTAAATAGCACAGAAAAGAGAGGCCAAATGGCATTGGCCTCAAAAAGGATATGGTTATTCGAGCATTGTAAAACATAACAATCTATTACCATTGAGCAATGATAATGAAGCTTACCCCAGCAGCGCTTTGTAGAGCAGAAAATGATAAATTGTCAGCGATGACAGTCTAGAGGTAAGCGTATTTTGTATCCTGGACCGGCAAAGACGTGATTCGCTATTCAACAACTAGGCAACGGACGCGATGTTTCAAAATAAAGTTTTTATTTTCCAGTTAATTGTAATAATTTCCTTTGCTTGTTATGCAATAATAACCATAACGCCAACAATGACATTTTAAGACGTTGCATGATGACCGAAGATAAGACATGAACTGTCATTCGATCAGTATGACCTGCTTTACTGCGGAGTATGCTGTGTTATATTGATAACTCCCTGAAGATGAAGTTTATCGCCAATTGCAATAGGTAAATCGATTCTCGAACATTGATTTAACTTGGAAAAACCGCAACTGCCATACAATCAATGAAGTATTCAGTGCTGTGTGAATCCCAGAGGGATTGCTTTCAGTGGAAAGATGATGATAAATATCTGTTAATTGTACGGTATGCTGACAGCAACAATTGTGTACGGTATCTGACTGTGTCGGTCCCGAAGATTTCGTTCCATTATATTATGCAAAATTGCTCTAAATTGGTAAGCAACACTTCAAATATTCATAGTCGGTCGCCCACAATTAACCCAAATCACTTGAATGTAATCAGTCAATATTCTTCTGCATTGATATTTCAAATTATGTCAAATGACAAATGTATGATATCCAGCTCGCAATACTATGGTAAGCGTACGCCATATCAGGTTTTGGCACGTGCTATATCCTAAGTCGACTAATCCCTTAAACATTCTTCGCGAACATTAAAACAATATGGAAACCTATGGACGCACTAATACCAGGGTGTCAATGTGTGGATGTAATCTGCAAATAATAAATAACTAATATTTGTAATGAAAATTGTTCAGTTGACCACTTGCACACCAGTTACTAATTTAATGATCTTTTCCATGCCCATTGTGAGACGCTCGTTTACCTGCGTATTCACTCCTAGGAACTACAAACCGGATGGTGTTATAAATAACTGCTGCTACCTCTTTAGAGCACGAAGCAATCCTGTGACATTTCAGTCGCTGGTACTTGGGTTGAAGTAACCTGAGCCGAAAATTGTTTTGACACTTTTGATGATTTTGTGACAAAGATGTCTTTCCTTTTGTCGTTTAATAGCAATTCAAATGATCTAAAATCATTAAAGTATTTTGTATGTAGCTCTTATTACCCATGCACATACTTGTCACTCAGACTGTCATGTTCCTTAGATATATTAATAGGCTCGATAAGTAGATCCTATCATTTATATCCTGGCTTCCTATTGTTAACACCAGTATAAAAGTGCAACGTAATACCTATACCTGACATATGAAACTCATTGTGGCCAGTTTTCAGAAGATATGGAGCAGGAAATGAATGTTTTTCTAATGCAAATATCAGAAACAAGTTGTTGATTATTCGTGTCCGGTTAGTGAAATCGATTGTTTTCACAGTCGTAACCGATGACTCGTTTATAAACTAAATTCATCGGACATATTTCTTTAACGCAATGTTCACACATAAATTGATTGCACGTTGTTGCTGTGTTATATACATCACCGATAGTACCTTCTAACAGCACGCCATAGTTGTTGTTTGATTTTCTGTCACATGAGTATATAGTTTAGTGATTTTGCTAGACCTTACACCGTGTGACATATTCAGTGTTTTGTCTCTGGATCAATGAATGTCGTCTGATCACCTAAATAGAATTGGCGAATTAAAAATTCTGAATATGGAATGTCCATCAATTTAAAGTTTTTGTAAGCAAGAAGTTAAACATATTTTCATTGATGTGCATCAAATTATACATTAATTCTGTCTACAATGGTGGTATTCGAAGGAATGCTGAGCCGATTATGTTTTATTTGTCCTGCGGACAAAGAATGATACGGCCCCGGACACCGTCTGCACCAAATTGAAGAAATATAGCTGGTATTGTTAATGATGGCGGTGAGTAGTCAGAAAGCATCGTGTTGTTTCACTGCATTAGCCGTTAATAACAAAATGTTTATGTCAAGTACCTCTCTATCCAGCCGTGTTTGCTGCCATGCCATAAGTGGTTTGCAATTATGCCCATAGATGAATCATAAAATGCTGACAGAACATAACGTGGAGGTGCAAGTCTTAATTCACGCACTTGTGTCCCACCCGTACTTCGCATACAGATCAGCCGGTGTTGTTTGTGCAATCGTCAAATGACCTTTATGTTATTTTCTTTGTAATATTTTATGCTGTTAACGTATCGTATCCAAATTTAACACTTACTTGCCTTTACAATGATAAGACACTCAGAATGCTATGATGAAACAGAAGCATTCGCGTACGAAGCTATATCAACGTGTACTATTAGGAACGGTTAGATTTGAAACATAGATCATAACATTGTTTGTACTATGATCCGGTGGAAAATACTTCATTTATTTTGGACCCGTATGAACAAACTCTACTTAGGTGAAATATAGTTCATAGTTACCCCCGGTAATTGTGCCAGTCCTTTTTTACTTCAAATAAAAATAAGAAAAACTCTGTACATGCGATTATTGAAAAAGAATCTTTGAAATAATACATATTTTGTACATGACATATATTGACTTTATAAGGTTTGCTACAGTTGGCTTATTATTCTAAATAATGCTATGTAACTATTACTTACACATTGCTTTTGTCTCGTCGGTTCCGTGTGAGTAATACTGATGTCATGATGGTCATTTACTTGATTGAGTGTATAAAACAAGGCATAACCTGTAATACATGGATCTCTCCCTACCTCGAATGCTATTAGCCAATCATCAGAGTTTTTGTCATTTGAATAATTGACACACGGGGGCAACATGCAGTATTGTTATGTTCATGAAGTAAGAAAGTAAGTATAGGGTTTAACGGCACACCAACAGTTATGTGTTATATGGTGCCAAGAAAGAATAATAGATAAGATTGACCTGATTAAGCAGCCGCCTTCTAGGATAAATGAAAATGGATATGGAAAAGATAAATATGGAAACGATTATCCTAGGGCAAGTCACCACCAGCCGGTTGACTGGACCAGGCCATTCAAGCCTCTCGTCTAGGTGAAATCCGGGCCATAGTGGTGTGTTGCAGATATGGCCCTCAAAAGGACCGCTCCGCTCAACCACCAGGAACCCATTGTCCACCGACACGAGTCGCAACCCACGGCCAAAAGGTTGCCCCCTATTAGTCGCCTCTTACGACATGCCGGAGGATACAGTGGCCCTATTCATCCCCCGGACCTACAGGGGTAATTATTTTCATGAAATGATAATAACTGTTTTGGCAGTAAACGACAATAGCAACTGCCGCTTCCCTCTTCTTTTATAGTCGCTCAACAAGCAGCCACTGTAGAAAATACACGCGATGTTACATCCTCCATTTTTCACAAGTATCCCAATACTATTACGATTTGTAATATCCAATCATGCCAATTTATTATTTGGCCATTGGTGGCTGTACATCTCATATAGCTAGGTATTCTACTGCCAAATCGTGACCGAGTCCAATAACTGTAATCATTACCCTTGCCAACCGCAATTGAAAACTAGCAGTCATGCCGCTCAAAAATGTTTTAAATTTTTCTGCTAACAGAATCAGTCATGCCAATTTCGCTGAGGGTACGCCAATATATAAACTCTTACTTTGGTTATTCATTACATACTCTAGACGCAAACGATGAACTGTACCCACAAGGTGTTAACTGCATATAAATGCCTCTCGGAAATAACAAAAATTAACAGACCTGTCAAATATCAGGAAATATTCAGATAAATGTTATAAATTATAGTATATCTATGATTGGCTGATAATTATGTTGATAGCGAAAAAGCTGAGCAATATCATCCCACTAGATGCATGTAAGGGTCCGCATGTAGGCATCAATGCAATACATAAGACATACGTTGGTATCATTTTCGGAATAAATGAATTAACGCTTAATTGCGACTACATGCCTTGAATATTTGCTTATTGGAACCCGTTTGTTCCGTATAATGCTTCAATTGATTTACGCAAGTCGTGCCAGCCCCATCTGGCTGTAATTCTTCGTAATATCAACACAGCATGGGTCTGGAACAGAATGCTGAGAGAGAAAGTCTGAAACAGGCATCATGTTCTACTGAAGGGGTTGCCTGAGAAGAAAAAAGCCAATGCATCAGTGCTATTCAAGGCTATCTCGGTACGGCGTTAGATGTACAAAACACAAAAATACAGAGAAAAACCCGAGGAGACTTACCAAATAGGATAGGCATCGTTCAAATATAGATATATTTGCTTGATGTATAATATACAACGTCGAAATGTAATAGCAAGTAATAGTATGTGTAAACGGCAAGGGCCTGAGCAAACACATATATGCAGATATTCATGTGTCTTTTATATCGACATTTACCATTTCGATTTTGCCATTTGTGTCTCGTTTGCCTAAGAGTGATTAATATATATGTTAACGAATGTCATCACTTTGTTTAACCATGCTTTCCAAAATAACAGAACATACTCATTGCATAAAGTCGTTATATTTTACATTACTGCGTTCCACGGATGTATTCAGAGGTGATATCCTTCTAAAAACGAGTAACATTAACTAGATAATTTCAGTTCATCCAGAAAGATAGTAACCTCTCGAATTGAACATTGAATTTATCTTAAATATAGTGTCTGTACAGCACGTTGCTAACCTCAGAGATTGGTTATTACTAATATCGCAGAATATGACATGTTTCCTGCATTTAACTCCGTCTTTAAATGCAATGCTTGAATTGGTGTGGAATAATACGCTAAGTAGAGTGGGTTATAGAAAAATGGCTCGTGTATGAATTCCAACATTTAATGAGCCAGTAAAATAATTAATTCACTAGCCACCTATTGAACTCAGACGTGTTAACACACACGCTAGAGAGGATCTGATTGCATAATGGATTGCCCATTTCAGCGACAAAACAGCAGAGAGTAATCGTCTGGAAGAAGAATGTCAAGGAAGAGAATGTGCTCAATTACAAATATTCCAAACCAAGCTGTTTTGCCGTAGGGTGCTGTCGAACTAATAGCCATTTGAACTTATATCATATATCCTTATAGTGCTGACTTATGGTGAGCATGGATAAGATGGGTGTGGCAGTCATGTCCTCCTTTCGAGTCATTAATGCTCGGTAGGGGATGATGGGTCGAGTGGTTAAAATGTTAAAACACGATTATTTTTGATTGAGTGCCCATAGGTTGAGTACAGGTGTATTGACTCGGATACAAGCCTAAAAGTTCGACCATGTACCATCGGTACCAAGTGTAACGCCGCAACATTCGTAGACAATATTCCAATAGACAGTTGAATCATACTTTGGGGCTCATCGGCAACTGGTACCTGGCGAAGCTATGCCGGACGGGTAAATAATATCATTAGAACTGTTTTGCAACTTTATAAATGAACGTTATAATATTAGAACGTGGAAACGCCATGCACCTCCATCGATGCTGCTATATTCGAAAACCGCTATTTTAGGCTGCTAGGTGGGGTTATGGTTCACCATGGGGTTTGCATAAGCATAGACTGTAACTCATGTTGGTTTAACAATGTTTTGAGAAATATTTCTCTTATTTATCTTAAGTGACTGTCATTGCTGATTGTCCCGCGAATTTTGTACCTTGTGTACTGTACGCGTTGTGAATCTGGAGTGTTCAATATTCACACGGCGTAAGTCTTTGACATTAGTTAATTGTTTACTGGTGTGAAAACATAAAACACGTACAACAATGGAAGCCAGGGCACCAAGGATAAAATATTGGTGTAATTACAAAACTGAGATTGCCAAGTCAATGGCACACTGCTCGTTGTAGTAATCGTTGTAGACGCGTGGATACTCAATGAACTTCTGCCTCATTGAGAATGGTTCAAGCGCATCGCAATAGAATCATTAAGAAGATTAATGAGCATTTATATATCACCCGAGGACGACCAGGTTAGCTGGTAAAAAAATATAATGTGGGATGAGCCGCTCATCAAAATAGTAAACCAAACTGAAACTAATAATCAAATATTGACATGCAGTATTTTGGTGTATATACCAAATTGTCTTCGATATGCACTACTGAAAAGACTTATGAAAATGTGAACACGGAAAACATTTGATATCCTTTAACAAACCAAAACCAACAGCCAAGAACGAGCTCTCTACTCTTCAATACCAAATATACGTAAACTATAGATATTAGAATGCGAGAACTACATCGGGTACAAAGAGCTCTTTACTTCTAGTAAAGCCTAAGACATGATGCCCGATTTAGCATGAGCTCAAATAGGCTGGAACATCCGGGGAAGACCTCAGTCACTGATCTAAATGGCTGTATTTTGATTCTTACTTGGACAGAAATGTTTGCGTACTTGCGTGCTGCAACACATATATTTAATCAATTGTAAACTGAAGTATTTTGTTTTTCGTGGTACTTCTGTCAAACGTTGCGCTGATGATAACACACAATTACTTGTTAGCAACAACTTTCAGTCATATCAGATATCATACTATTTATGGATTTTGTGAAAGCAAATGACGAACGAGAACTTGCTCCAACAAGTTATGCAACCACACAATACATACCACCACCACTATAGGTGCTAAGAAGCCGATATGGATAAATCGTGAAACAAAAACGCTATCAGCAGACATAAAAACAGAGTAACATGACTTACTCAATGCCTGATATCATATGGAAACAATGACAGAAATGGGAGAAACTGACTTTATATTTGAGGACCAAAATAGTCAGAGCATTCCAAGTAGCATGTTGTATCTATCAATTATTTGAAAGCATAGAAAACTATTGGACCGCATATATAGATGATACTAGCGTCAAAGTTTTAGAAGACAATGTAAGATTTGCCTAGCGGTTACTCTGAGTTAGTATGTGTTAAGATAATGGACTTCTTGATCTATTTGAACGGCAGAGATGAGGACAACTGCGCAGTTTGCTGATCAAAAATACACACCTGGATTAGATGGACTCATAGAAATATCGATACCAATTGTTTTATTACTTAAATAATCGTCAAGCGAATGTCGATATATTCATGCTTTGAGTCGAGCACCCTTCGCGGCACCTTCGCTCTTTAGCACAAAATCTACCTATCTGGTTTTCTTACAAACATCAAGTTCTAGAAGCGCAACTAATACCCACTAAATATATATATTATATTTATATCTATGTAAGAATCAGCAATTAAGTTGTTATGATTCAAGGTTTAGTACACTGTGTGCCAGGTGTTTTAATGCTAAGGCTGCATACACTCGATTTGTCAACATCCAATGATATCCATGCCACGTCGCTTCTAACAGAACGCAGACGTTTTAGCACATAGATTGAACGGTATTCTTCACTACAAAAAAATTTGGCATTCTCCAAAAATTTACAGTGTCATGATACCAGCCACCCAAGGAATTACCTGGTAAATATCTTCATCTGCTGATAAATATTAATATACAAAGTTAATAATACATATACATATATATATATATATATATATATATATATATATATATATATATATATATATATATATATATATATATATATATATATATATATATATATACATATATATATATATATATATATATATATATGAACATATACATATGTACATATATATATATATATATATATATATATATATATATATGTGTGTGTGTGTATTTATGTATATATACATATATATATATATATGCATATATATATGCATATAAACGTATAAATATATTTATATGAGTATAAATATATATGTATATACATATATATATATATATATATACATATTATATATATATATATATATATATATATATATATATATATATATATATATATATATATATATATATATATATATGTATATATATATATGTATGTACATAGGCATCAAAAGAGAACGTCAATTTATCAAATGGTAAATTGATATTAAGCCAGGCCTATTGGTATGATTATCAAGCTGTGCCATTGTGCAGCCGATAATTAAATTATATTTATCATTTTGCAAGTAAACTGTATGTTCAGAGCGGTCATCCAATTCCATAATGAGTCAGCAGGGCAAAGGCGTTGCAACTCTTATTGGTTTTTAGCAAATTGAAATTCAGTGAGACAATATTGCTTGATTCGCACAAAGTTCTAACGGTAATTGATATTGCAGATATGCAATTACACACACAACCAGTAAATATGATATGTGGCAGTAATGACATATTCGACATTTTACATATTTTAGGTAACACAACATATGTGCGCTACAGAAGAAGCCTAGGTTGCACAGTTTGCTTTATGTTTGGTATTGTAAGTGCAAAATGTACCAAACAACTGCAACAAACAAGCTAACTGCCATCAATAATACACGATGCGTCTTTTTATGTTGCATGCCACATTATTTGCTATTTTGACTATGCACACTTACCCTATAGCACATATTGCAGATATACATTAAACATCGATCTCATATCATGTTTAATAACTCTAGGCATATTGATGTAAAGGCCGGTTAAGCAGTTTCAGAGTCCATTGCCAAACTACGATATCGGTATAGCTTTACATACAGAACGTATTATATATACATATGACGTCACTATAGTCTTGTGTGGTGGTCTTTCACATGGATCAACAACAAAGCAATAATATTGGATAAGTAATAGACAAGATAAAATTCTAAAACAATAATTAGAAGCTGTCTGCTCGAGATAGGCTGTTCGAGCGCGCTTTATGAGCGACGACAAGCCCTGCTTACAAATAATGTTGCCATTGCCAATCTTGCAAAGAAACGTTCGTTGCTCCAATAAGTACCGCCAACTAGAAACACAAACACATGTATGTGATATCAAAGGCATTATGAATATCGTCCATTATGTTATGTCAGTTGATCACTATCTTGCACTGTGCAGGAACATAAACACTTGCAGCTATCAATGATGATACTCTAACCATGGTGTTGTATAATTTTTTCAACAACAGAAGTGTATAAATGCATGGCCATGTAGAATACATGGCCATGTGTCATTGCATATCTTCAATACATTACTTTATAATACTTTTCATTTGATTCAAACTCCATTTCAAGTTAAACTATAGTGTCATTGATGTCATGGTGCTTATTCCCTCCGAAAGTCTGTAAGCATGCCACAGTATTCACTACAAGCCATTGCTTAATATGACCCATAGCAGCAACCAGTCGGTTAAAAGTCAGATAAAAGACGAGCTGGGTACAATCGTAGCTTGACACCTTAACCAACGAGTTTATAGCTATGTAAGCGAGCTCACTAAAACTACCTTTATGATGAGTATGCGATTGAGTGAAACACACGGCCGTCGTCAGGTATGGCTACCATAGTGGACTGTTGATCCCACATTTGGCTAATAATGTTAAATATTTAGTCTTTTGAATGGTCGAGTCGACCGACTGCCACCCCCTACCCCACCCCCCTCCCACCGAATTGACCCGATACTATGCGGTTTGAAGAGATGCTTTTACAAAATACCATGCGACTAATGGTGGCGCTTTCATATATTTTTCTCAGTGAGCCCTCTTAGCTCTTTTCTCAATTCCAACGAACTATCATTTATACATACTACCACTCGGGCAACCACAACAATCGATGGTGTAAAAATAGAGCATCTAATGATTTTATAGTTGTCATTACGAGTATAAAAATATTCCATGCCCATTTTGTATTAGAATACCGTTTGCACACAAATAAACATGAACGTTGCAGATCTCATCGGCAGAAATCTAAAGGATCGATTGCCACAAATTTGCTCTAGTTCGTGCAGATCTAAGAACTGTTGCCTACTTGTTTACATTCAAACCGAAATACTAGTTGCATTCACCTGATCTGGAAAAGCAGACAATGTTTTTAGATTGAGTAATAATAGGGCAATGCGTGACGCAGATCGATGTTATTTCCAATCCCTATCTGTACCATCCACATCCACACTTCAGACTCCATGTGATATTATGGAGTAACTTGTTGCATTCATTCCGGTCACGGTTAAGTGTGTCCCTGTTGTAGTGAATCCGCATCCAGGTACTTTCTTCCACTAACGTGAATAATAAATTCGGGCAGGCATGATCTTCCAGGTATTGCAACAACAGTTCTCTTTTTTACCCATTGACTCGCTGCATATCATCTCCCTATTGTATTGTTCTGGAATAAATTGCATCCATTAACCGTTAATATTTGGATGAAATTTAGTTGTTATTTAATAACAATGAATGGGTCCGGGCCATAAAGGGGAAAAAAACTGTGCATTGTACATTGGAGCAAGTGCCCATACAAGAATGTACGTTTTTATCACATTAAGCGACGAATTATAATGGTTGAGGTCAATACATTTTTTTATCTTTCCTGTAGAGTGAAGCTACTGATCGGCAAATAGGATTTGTTGGTCTCAATGTCGCTACTGGTACAAATGTAATTCTTATTGCACATGTCAATGCCCTTGTATGATTTATGTGGCTAGAATATATCAAATAAATTGTCTTTATCATGATGTTATAGGTTTTATTGCATATAAGAAACGTATGCAGGAACACCAGACAGTGACTTCAATAAACAGTGAACAGCCAGACATGGCTGGTCACCTTCCGGCATTTGCTTGAATGGGCTACCAACAAACTATACTCACCCGAGTATCGTAAATGCAGTCAGCATTATCTATCGCCCGGGTAAAGTGTGACAAAAATTCCTTTAGGCAACGTCCAACGTTTTGTTATTCGACAATGTTAGTACACGTTGGGCATTCACACAACTCATCAACGCTGATGTCAATCTAGCCACTTCGTATGTAATATAGCACTTAGTAGTAGGTGGATATATCATATGAGATTCTAATTAATGCAGCAACCCTTATATTGATGCTTACTGCACGTTTACGTATTAGACGACAATTATTTCCAAAACTGGTATTTCTTGACATAACAACCAGGGATGGAAAAGATACGCACAGGCTGGCCCTATGTTGATTTTCAATAATCATATAACGAGTTCCCTCATGCGCCTCCTCGCTCGATCATCCTCCTCTTTCACCGAGACATTCTCGAACGCAGTAAGCCGCGCGGTGTGGTCGATAGAAACATCATCTAAGACGGAGAGAAATATTTCCCCTTCGAACTCATGCTACTGCAAAAATAGATTATTTGTTGAAACAAGCTACGAAATCAAACGTTAGCCCTTCCAATTTACACAGGGATTCTTGTTAAGTGATACAGCGGGAATTCAACCATCTCGGGATTCTTGTATACTTATCACAATGATTCCGTAATGAGCTACTGCTCAAATGATTTTTCATTAAATTGAAATAAATCAGTCATTTGATGTCCGTTAATCAACAATCATACGGCAGTAACTTGAGCTTATTTTGACATGGTGGTAGTTTGTCAAATCCACGATGTCAATGGAGATGCGACTGATAGTTGCTGGACACAGTAGGACCATTTGTGACAACAGGTGTCGGATTTTAGTTCCTGCCTTCAACGTATTTTTGAAGCGACCTCCTTGTCCTTCCCTAACATATCCGCAACAATACAATAACGAACATACATATCATTAGCAGCAAAAACTCCTAACTTCCATATCATCGTGATGTGTGTTTCGCAGCAACATAAACTCTCAAGGAGACGATGTACGACCCTGTTCTATTACTAGGATAAGGGAGGGATATGAATAGTGAAATGAATCATCATTGACCTAACAAATAACACATTTAGCACACACATTTCCAATGCAATATGTGATTGCATATATGTATATACATATATATGCATATATATATATATTTATATATATGCATATATATATGTATGCATATATATTGGTGTATATATATGTATATATATAACATATGTATTTACACATATATATATTTATATATATATATGTAGACATTTAGTGCCATATCAATATATTCCCATATATATATATAATTAATTATATATAAATAAGTGAATGCATTTCAATAAACACACATTCAATATATGTTTATATATTTTTAATTATATATATGTACATACATATATACAATGATATGTGCATTTATACAAATATATATATATATATATATATATATATATATATATATAAATATATATATATATATATATATATATATATATGTATATATATATATATATATATATATATATATATATATATATATATATATATATATATATGTATATATCTATATATATATATATCTATATATATATGTGTGTGTTGTGTTTGTATGTATCGTCGTGTGTGTGTTTGTGTTTGTATGCGCGCGTGTATGTGTGTGTGTATGATTTTATGCCAGTCCTTACTACCGACTGCGTTAGCTGAATTAACCGTCGCTAGATACGCCGAATTGGAATATACACTAAACAAATAATCGATGTCGCTACCAACTATATTGCCTGCTCGCTGCTCCTGGTACAAAAAATTTTTCCCAGCACTTCAAAAAGGTCGAGGAAAAATCGGAACTGATCGACGAAAGCCATACCGCAGGCAAACAAATCCTCCACACCCGTTATCCAGATATAATCTCTAATGTCATTATATCAGGTTAATAATTGCTACGCCTAATGCCAAAGGGTAATTATTTTGTTAATTGTATGAAATTGTTAATCCCATGACGAATGAACGATATTTAACTTGGGACGAGTGGTGGTAAGGTGAATCGGGTGATGTTTTCTCGTGAGACAAGCAAGTAGAGCGGATAAGAGCGTGCCGCATGCAATCATATGCTAGTCGAATAATACCCTTACTTTTTGGGAGGTACTATTTAGGTGTTTTTCCGTGTTCTTCTATCGTAATTTGTTTCGAAGTCGGACTTGCAACCTTGACGTACATGATATATTAAGGCATTTTCGGGATAGTTATTGCTTTTCTATAGAAGCTGCTCATAACTTTAGTAAATGACAGCAAGAGTTGTAAGTAACAAACGAAGCAGTCAATAATTCAATGGGTACTTGTATGAACAATACAAAGTATAGATCAAACCGGTATACAGTATGATATACAGGTAATTCCATTTAACCCTGATATTCCACTCAGGCATCTGCTCCATTGCATCTGGGAGATCATGTAATGATGTTCTCCCCCATTCAGCAACCCATTTATAAAATATTGCAGGACATTGTCTTATCGACTCCTTATTGTACATCTTTCTCCGCTCTTCAGTTTGTAACTAATGGTCGTCTTATGCATCTTGCAAAACACATGCTACAAAATGACTATCATCATATTATCAAACACATATAGTGTCTATCGCTATTAAATGCAAACATTTCTTCTCTGGTTAAATGAGCGCCTGATTATGTAACGAGGAAAAACACGAGATTCAGACGCTCATCACCATATTATAACGAACCCTACTAGTACCTGACAAACCCCTCATTGCATGGCTAGAGGACTTAATACAGATTAAGATGGGTTTATATGGCTGTTCCAAACCTCTCTATGAAGATGCTACTTCTCAACATTCCGTGAGGTCCGTTGGTAATTGTAAATACATCGCCGCACGTATCGGTTAAACAACTAGTAGAAGTATCTATCAAATCATATTGCATCAATCAAATGTTTCTAAAGGTTGTAATTGTGTTCTTTGAGTCTCGTTCAAGCGTAAGTTCATATGCGGTTTGTTTTATCATTACGTCGGCCGCACCAAACAGGTTGGGAAACGATTTCTGGCATGGAAATAGATTAAACTTAATCGGTGCTGTACTAATTTTTTTCCAAAGATTACTAAGGCAACTTGTGTTGGGAACCATTACCCTTTGCAACCCGAGTGAGAATTCGTTCTTATTAAGTACGGCGTATTGCGCATGCTTTTTATCCATCTCCACCGTTAGATAATTGAATTGGTTCGAGGCGTCGAGGGAATGGTGACGCAAAGGATAAATACGTACTTTTGGTGTCCTCTACCAAGGTCGGTTTCCTTATCACCTACTAGAGCGATAGGTGTGTTTGTTGTCAATTCGTGCATCGGCGGCAATAGATATTGGTTAGATTTCCAATGTAATCTCGTAATATTTGTTCAGTTATTCTAAATTGATAAATAGGGAGCTGGTTGGTAATTGTATAACTAACAATCAAACATAACATTCAATTTGAAAGGTATGCCTGTTTTTGCTGACCATGCTGATAATCCATATATGTCAATGATAATCTAACAAAAGTGGCACAATAGTGACACACCTTCTGGCATATTTATTTGTTAATGGCGTACTTATGCGTTTTGTCACTTAAATAGACTACGGCCATTAATGATCGGCAAGTTCCTGAGCATTATTTATCCCGTTTGATTGTAAAGAGGGTGTGTCTATGCTTGAGATATGCCAGATAAAACTTGGCAACTCATGTATTTGTAGGTCATTTGCTATGCGGAACGAGGCAAGAGATAGCCACGGATGCAACGATGCACATGGATAACGACATCATTGAACCCAACAAGAGCAATCTGGTTTAGCTAGAAATTGTAGCGATGCAAACCCAGAGTGCCGCTTCCCATATGTGCGATTGTGCTCGTGCTTGAAGCCTTACATCGCGTAGTTATTGCCTCCATTGTCACAGTGCTAGAGTTTCAAGGAACATACATTGGACAACTATGATTGGACACACGTGTGCTTGTACGAATGATAGCAAGGATTATGTACAGTGTAAGTGTATGATAAACGTCTCGATGTTGACGCAAGCAATTTAACATGTTCTTTTAATTTCATTTTTCCTCTCAATCAACTTTTCGTTCACTGTTATTATATACACATCTTTCTCTTATTGTGGTTGACAGCGAGATTTTCGTATTTTTCTGTGCAGGTAAATACATCTTATGAATAAGTATAAAGGAATGTTAAGCATCCGAACAGAATATATTTCCAAGTTAATTAATTTGCTATTCGGCTCCTTTTCTACAATATGTCGATTTAATCATGCAAGCAAGTTCCCGTGGCGCTAATCATCAGCATCATACAAAGAAATCTAATTCGGGATTCTACATCTCTAGCCAGAAACCACTTGCAAATAAATAATTTTGATATTTCGTATTGAAGACCTAGCACGGCAGTTTTTTGTTTCTTACATAGCATTCTAGCACGACCATAATCACATGCTCAATATTGCATTATGATAACGACATGACGAGATAGAAATAATACGATGGTGTTTTTGCTACGTAAGATCGATACGGATCTGCAGAGCCCGCTATATCCTTCTTAAGTACCAATAAACGAATAGTGTATGTCTTGGGATCTTAAATTAATGACTCCCAAAAGCATCCAGGAACGACTAAACACGCCATTCAAAAGTCTGTCATGACTACAAATAAGCAAACTCTAAACATCTTGGCATCTCTCCTTATTGCATAGTGCGTTACGGAAAGTACTGGTACACGTTTAAAGTCGAATGTCCATCTTCCGCAAAGTATTTGATGTTTTTTGCGGATGAATATATCTTACCAACTGCAGCAGTTATGGTTTTCATTTCTTCATTTTGTCACATTCAATCGTGGTTATTGATTACTTCTGTGCCCGAGAGGGACAGGATCAAAGATTTTAGCTGCACAATGGTGACTAACTTCATAGATCCTAGAATTCACTTAATCACATTAACGGTCCCATCGGAATCAACTCTGACCTTCCGCAACTGATATTCTATTTACTCTGATACCAATTCAATATGACATCGTAAAATCAAATTGAAAATTGAAAATAGTATTATTCCTTAAAAATGTTGTTACAATCGGACTGTTTGATAGTGGGGAGTTAAAGATAAGCGACATGCTCTTAACTCAAGGTGACTTATTTTACTTTATTCATTGCCAAAAGGTGGCTACTTCAAACCTTGACATTGTACTACGGCTTGGTCAATCTCACCCTAGATGCCTAATGAAACACTGTTTCCTACACATGTTCAATTGACAGTCAGTTGTTTGGTTTCCCACATCATTGACCTCATACGACCACAGCAGAAGGGTCAAGATATGGACATGAAATTTGGTTTATTACGGCGGCATACCTTTGCTCAAGGCATATCAGTTTAAACCTTTTGTTGCAACCACACCCATAAGATGAAATGTAATTTTGTATTGGTTGATGCATGGGGATGTTATTCATTACCCAACTTGCTTCAAATGAAGTACAGGATATACTTGTAACAAGTAGTAGATCAGTATCTGACGATATTTAAGTGATGTGTAGCTGACTTGGGCATTACAGTCAATATTTAAAATAAACGCTGTTATGGCCTAGATATATAGCGTAAATAGAAGGCATGCTACACGCGGTTTATTTTATGTTGCAATCGAGTAACAAGTGCACTAATGTGATTTGTAACATTTGCTCTGCTCAGTACAGAGAACGCAATGTTTTGTTTACTTACTCCGCTGTTCGTTAATTACGCATGTTGACGAGTCAGAACATTATCATGCTCTTAGTGTGTCTTTCAAATTGCTAATCGTGATACACACATTGATGTGCCACCTCCTACAGAAAACTACTCGTTGGGAAAACCAGTTATAACAACGAGGTAATTATAAATCCTCAATACCGTGACACTGACAGACGTTGGTTATATTAACAGTATACATGTTACATGTTTGTTTTAGCTCTCATTACTCCTGTTGAAGTTATGTTCAAACCAGTCTTCTGTTTGTAACAACCCATTGCTCTGAACCTCATCACTAGATAACTTAATTAATGGCAAAGTGCTTATATGAAATGAGGTGTTTTAAGCAGGCATGGTATAAACATACGGGAAAGTACGATGTAAGCCAGAAAGGTACTGTTTATGCAGAAAGGCGTCTATATAATTATAGATATGGACGGATGTATCAGTACAGGGGCATCAGTAAATACTAATACTTCGTTTGAATATGCATTCACCTGTGTTCCGTCATGCACTGCATTAAGACAAAAGCAATAAGATTTCAGGGTACAATTTGACTGTTGTATTATAACCTCCTGTTTGAACATCATTCGCACGTGCTTTTAGACATTAAATCATGAGATTTATGGGCCCACTAGGCAAATTATCAAGTAATAATGGACCGATCAAGGCTGTAAAAATTTCAAGAGATTTTCAGGCTGGGACTGCACGCGTCGATTTTATAGTATAAGGATTCAAACTAGATATTGCTGATAAATAGTCTGTGCCCAGAATGCTTATAGATTGTTTGGTAAAGAATGCCAAAATATATCATTGTCACGAACATTTGACCGAACCTAAGCATTAAGTTATCCCCCCCACCATTTTGGCCGACCTATGCCATATGCGGGGTAATCGATTATCACAGTGGGTATGGATTACAATTGCAACAGAATGACTACCCAATGAATTTGGTAATATGAACACGAATGATCTTCAAAGTTTTCTATATTACGCAGGTAGTTTTGATATGTTTTACATCAATCAATTATCAGAAAGCATGAAAATAGATGATATGTGTAAAATGTGGAAGATATTTTGATGTGGAGCACTCCGCACTCTCTATGTTTGATATTTTATGCATCAAAGTCACCCAACCTTCATACCACAAAAGCTAAGTTGGGGGTCTGCTGCTTGATATACGGCGTCATTGTGCCAGATTAGCCCCTCGTCATTCACAAAACGTCATGTTTAGGCTTTTTTATATAGCCAATGAAGGAAAACAGTCATAAACAATGGACTTGCCCTCCTTCATGTAAGACTCGAATCCCTCTAGACTTGTAATTTTACTTTCTAACATCTTGTTAAACTCATGACTGACTTCCGAACATGTGCAAAGATGTGTTTTACTGTCAAGAGTCGTATGTTATTAAAAATTCTATTAAAGATGCCATTAATGGAGCGGTTTTTACTTACTCTGCTTGTCAAGATATATTGGCCCAGATAGATTCTACAAGGAGGTATACCGCCTATTCATGATGATAACGAATTACTGTTGACGTCATTGAATTGTGAACTACTTGTGTAAAAGTATTTTAGGCTTATCAAATAAAATATCTGTGTTGATATTTTGAGTCAATTATTTAGCAATAATTCAAGTACAATCCGATACTTTTTTCCTTTGTATTAGATCAAACATAGCAACTAGAGAGACCAACGGAGCTGAGCCATATCAGCTAAGCATTTAATTGGCACGGCCCAAACGTTACAACAATCCATAGCCACTACTGTGGCTTTTTCACCTTTTGCTGAATGCATCAAGGGAAAACCCGGTGGTTAATCTCTCTCTAGCCTGGTTTAAATCCGGCGTACATTCTGTCTCACAAGAGTAAGAGTATGTTATAATGTTATTACTGATTGTTTTGCCCAGCCTTGTGATCAGTAAGATGTCAGCAATAAAGTAAGGTGCCATCGCATAGTGCACAATGGGATTAGGGCACAACAGGGAAATATTATTATTGTATGATGCTATATGAAATGTCTCAGGACGAATTTCATATCGATATCCCAGACTATACGCAACAATATAAACTTTGATATTGATTCTTCACGTCACGAGGGAGTTTACAGCAGGTAATCAGGTAAAGTGTATCAGTTGACATTTGGTCAAGGCCTTTATGCCGCCTGGTTGTTGATTTCTCACGCAGACTGTATGATTGGTGAAATTGACCGTGGATGATATCCCTATTCCAATGGTATTCATTGTGGTTGACTAAAATGTGGAAACCAACAGCACCAAGCAACGGTCTAATATCATTGCTACATTACTAAAACGAGTCGTAGTCATGATATAAGATTTCGAGAATAACGCCCATTTAACATTTTATTTCTATTATCAGGCAATGCTTATATGAAAGCCAGCAATATTGCAGGTGGACAAATGTCACCTTCGGCAGACACCTCCATAAAGTCAGTGAGTGTAATAAGCATTACACTCTCTCCATTAACGCTGTTTATTATGCTGCAACTGTGCGAAACCAAGATCCTTAAGCGAGAAAATATTATTCAGATCCCATTCCGCAGATTCGATTACACATAGTGCCATAACACCTCTTTTCCCAATTGACGCAGCCTGCTTTCAAACGAGCCAGAGATAATTCAAACTGTTTTCATTTTCGCAAAAATGACATGGGTCTAACCAGGGGTGTTCTCTGCATGCTAAGCAATACTAGAGTAGGCTGAGGTTATTGAACCCATCGCCCTGACCCTGAAGTGGTCACAACAGGTGACAAATTGCTTATCACAGATCTGGTTAGCGCTTTAACATTTTACGGTTAACCGAAAATGACTCGCTGGTTTGTGTGTTGTGAAACATAGGGAAACAACTTATCTTAGTGTTACTACGCCCCTATGTAATACAAATGACATCGGATAGTTTGCGCGCAAATATGTCGCATAAAAAGTATGCAGCCTCGCTACAAAACTAACTCTATAAAATTTGTGTAGTTCCTGCAATGCCTCACAAAGAAATACGCTGAGTTTATGCCAGCTTATGGCGAGGAACACGTGAAAAGTGTAGCTCGGGGTCCGCCTATGCTCTCATTAACGCATTGTATATTTTTTCTCCCCTTCTGCAAGATATCATTATGCTCCTTTCTGCTGAATACTCTGTTAAGACCAGTTGCCGCACTCTATCCGGGGTAAATGACAGAAGCCACTGCTTCATGATTCCAAGCATTGCCACATCGATATGGATGCACTATTTTTAGAAATTTTTAGAAGTTTGTTTATGAATATGTCATAAGTAAACTACCTTCAGTTTTGCTAATGTTAACGGGACAAGATTTTTATTGCCTAAGAAACTAGGGTTAAATATGATGTAATAGCTAAATGATAATTTCTCTGGCACACTACTCACTAATGGTAATAGATATAGGTGAGCACGCTAAATTACTTGATGTTTTGTTTGTGCTTTACCCAGGTTAATATGCGTGCAAATAAAAAACAACATTGTCATTGAACCGGATAAATTCATAACCTCTACCCACATTAAGCGCCTCTTTATATCAAAGAAAAAATTGAGGGAAAATATTTTACAGTAAGAATAACCCAGAGGTCACTAAACAATAAAAAGAATTTATCCCATTTAACGAAAAAAGTGAGAAGTCACGGCAAGAGCAATCGCATCCCGCATCATACTTTACTTGACCAATCCCGTCATTCTTATCACATCCGCATTTATAATTTCAGGTTGTATAAGTCATATCATGCGATGTATATTGTTATGAATATGGCAAATGATTAATCATATTCACGTTGCGTATTGCGAATATATAAAGTAACCAATTGTTATTCGATACATGTGCTTGCTGCATGTAACCAGACGTATTTTCCATAACGCATATCGCATACGTTTGTATAATACTAACATGTACTTTCGTCATAATATCCGGTTAAGGATAGACGACAATCATCATGATTGTTTCATGGTTCGATAATGTTGCAAAAAGGAGAAAATAACATCGTACATAAATAATATCAATCAAAAGTATGAGACACTAAATTTGCCGTCTATCTCAATGCCAATAGAACGACTCGAAGCGCTCATAAATCACGGTTAAGGTGAAGTGATCGTTTCTGGTATATTCTTCGTTCTATTAATGCGGCTCTTTATTAGCACACCCACTTCAATGTGCATTTATTTAGTCAACATTGACGTCGATGTGACTGATTACTATATGGCTCAGCAGTAATAATTTTGAGCATATGATTTTTGCTTAAGATATCATCGTGGGTTCATTGAAATTAATCACAGACGACAGCGCAAAATTTAACTTTTAGTGATGATACTGCAATTGCAAGATTGCGTGGGCAAAATGTTCATTGCGCACGCGAGCCACAGTTCATAAATTCCCCAACCAACTCTATTAATCAAAATAAGTGTAAATCAACTACCGGACGGCATTATTCAAGAGCCAAGCTATTATCTCGGGTGCGCTCTGTCCTAATGGGTTCCAAGCTCTTCAATAGCTGTAACAGATCGAGAGCCATTCACGACATCTTACTCCTTTGATGAGCTTAACATAAACTTTTTTGTGAAGCAACACAATAGATAAAGCAGTCACCAACAATGCGCAGTGCGCGATTGAGTACGAATGAGTGTGGTTTAATTCAACCAAATAAACGATCCAAAAGCCTGGCTTCCTGCGATCCATCTTTACACTATGATCACACTATAGAGTGCGTTAAGTAAAGGTGCTAAATGATAAAGCGATAATCGAAATTACACTGTTACATTAGAAGGACGTTTTGATTGAAAACAAATAGGAATGGATATAAAGAGTCAGCTGTGTTGAGCACATCGATAAGTGGTGCTTTCCAAGTTTGTTCAGCGCTTTGCCACCATGGGCTGTCATGTTTCGCAAAGTGTCTACCGAGAGACAATTCTTTGAAGGGTGATTCTCAGCAATGAGTTTCTGTATGCAGCTGCTTCATTTAATTCCTTAAATGTGAGAAGCAGAATTTTGTATATAACGCATGTTTTTGTTGGAAACCAATGCGGGGTCTGCATGATGTGTTGGATGACGACTCTGTTTGTGTCTACCACAAAACGAAAACAGCGACGATTCCAAATGAATTATGCAAGTAACCCCCACTGTAGCAACATGTCCCCCTGTACAACGCGATCATACTAATGGATACATTTCCATAGTTCACAGATACAATTTCTGGTTAAAATGTTAATATGTATTCATCCTATCCATATGTGGAGCGCGTATAGTTCGATTAAGCAATGAGCGTGCCTTTATATCAGTCATTATCAGTGGCTCGTCTATGTATTTATTTGCTAGTTGAAATATTTCACTTACATTGGTGTTGTTGAACACGAATATCTACTGAAAATGACGATCCGCGTCCGTGACGCCCACTTACTGCACTGAGTTGAATACTTATTGATGCTTCAGACAGACAAATGTCTTTTTTTCATCCTAGGGAATATTTGCGAATATTTTATGAAACAGTTACGTACGTTTATAATTGGTTTAGTGTCCGTTTTATATAACAAAGTGTCCTAAAATGTGACATATGATCTTATCATGCCATCATCATTGTAAAAGGGCACGCGGCTTTGTGTACAGCAGACGGCTATGTTTGTAGTCGCAGCGCATGTTAAAGGAGTTCTTTGCCAAATAGCGTCTGCTTTTGTGGGAAATGTCTGTATTTACAGACGTCAAGGATGTTATGTAGATGATCTCATGTTTCCAAGATTCCATTGATGTTTTGATGTATAGGTAAGAGGATTATGCCAAATGAATTTCCATTGATATAATCTGTTAACATTGTCATTACAATCGAAAATTGAACAGCAAGACGATCAGAAAGCTAAGTGGATGATGGTTTAGGTGTAAATCGTTTGTAGTGCCCTAGCTGATAGTGAATTAGCTAGGGAAATAGTTGCTATAACTTACTGCATATCGGTCAATCGAATTTGAATTCTTTTGCGCGTCTTTAATTGACCCCTATGATAACTTATTCAAACCTCCACGACCATTTCGGCACTACAAGTCAATGTATGATCTTAGAAATTGTTCACATTACAAACTTTTCTAAAGTTGTTCGGCATCAATCTCCGTACCGTAGGGTAAGTGCTGAGAAAAGCAAAACATCTCTACATTCGCAACATTTTGTGAATATAGCCACTTTTTGGGTGCACCATATCACTTAGATCTGGAACTCGGTTTCTAGGCATTAGAATATATCTTGAAATGATTAATGGAATGGGTCGACCCCTGTCATCTGTTATATCAATTTCTATAGTAGACAAAGTCTTGTAGGCTATCGGGTAATAAAATATCTTTTTATATGTGGGGTTGATCAACTGCCTGCGACGATCGTGATCGATTGGAATAATACGCAGAAGGGGAACCACGGTGTCTCCTACCACCTGAGCTTCGATGAGATTACAACACACATAAAGTCCGTACAAACCTCGATCAGGGTCAACAATGAGCTGACCGACAAATTTTTGACGCAACCCCTCGTCCATGTAAACTACAACTGACTCGTTGTCTAGGGTCATATCTGCTGTCTATCATGTTTGATTGTAGGTGAGACTCACTCGCTCCTCATTTGCTCCTTTAACTTGGCTGCAAAGGCCTCTATCAACGATCTGGTCGTATAAAAACGTGGGGTAATGTGCCAATATTTGGGACGGGCCTCCTCAAATTCACTCACAATGTCATATCGCTCGCTACAACAGACATCCGGGATATTAAACGCACCAGCCACGCGATCCATGACGAAAAACCCCTCGTCCTCAGTAACATTGTACCACGTGTAAGGGTAGTGATTTCCGCTAATCCCACTTCCCAAGCCCCTTCCAACTGTACAGCTTTGGGGAGTCGAGTTAAGTAACGTGTCAACGTATTGTTGGGATGATAATTCATTAAACTGTTTGAAGGCAGGGTCAGAATGAAACTCATGATGGTGATGACTTGACACTGAAATTAAGCTCTTCTTGGTTTCACGGAAATGTAAAGCCAACATAACATGTCCATCTTCGAGTGCTACGGACTGACCCGTGTCATCTCTTATATCAATTTCTATGGTAGAGAATGTTTTGGTGCCCACAGGGTAATAAAATATCTGTTGGTATGTCTGGGTCACCATTTTGTGCATCCGATCGTAGTCCACGGGAACTGTGCGTAACAAGGGGGCCATCGTATCACCGACCACTTGTGATTCAATTATACTACAATAAACGTACAGAGCGTACAACCCTCGAACTACATTAGGCTTGTATTCAGTTTGAGAATCATAAAGGGAAAGACATTCCTCACACCTCAATATTTGACGAAGACCTTCGGTCATGACAACTTGAAGTTTGGTCCGTTATATTTACATTCACGGTCCGTGAGTGGGAATTGAATTGTAATCAAACAACACCTCTGATATGCGATTTGCGGATGCACATATTGAGCATGTCTATCAATTGATCAGCACTGTAGGAACCAGGAGTCAGGCAAACGACAAAGGATTCAACCGCTTGGACCAGCCATCACACAATTAAAGGGGTGTTTTAAAGTTCGATCCATTCTCATACTAAGTTATCATTCACAGTTCCCCGGTCTTTTAATAGCTAGGTGCTGTGTATTATGCATTGGGTGTCGTGATAAGTAGAACTCAAAAAGAAATTCAACTATAGTATATTATCACCTTTTATTCAATCACTAATCATGTATATTCATGCGCCTAATAATTCGCTTATACTCACAGTCATAAGGTTCCCCCATAAAGACTTTAGACCAGTGTTCGGCGTCATACAAAAACCAAACATGTTACGCCTATATTCTCTAGAGAGCCAACGGCATAGTTCAGTCAAATTGTGTTGGTCACACAATACGCGCCATAATAATGTTACGTGATTTTCATCCACCTTATCCAAGGCTCTTCTTACGCAGTGTGAATACATTTTCTGTTGGTTCTCGGCTTGACATACACCCGTTCCACAGTCGGCGCATGGTTCTTGAGCTATGTCAGATAACAATGGTTTCATCAAACCACTGTAAAGGCTTATTATCATATCCCACCCATCATGCGACGTTCCTTGATGACCCATCTTTTGTCTGCGCGCTGTTAGTTCTTCGTAAGCTTTTATGAGCTGCCACCAATTGAAACTATCAAAGCGCATGGTCACACTTCCATGGGTAATTTCAATATAGGGGAATGGGCCTTTGACTCGGCCAATCACATCGTCACAAACAGTTTCTTCTCTATCAACGTCTGATTAGCTAGCTTCCACGTCAATTAAAGATATGGTAAGTGATGTAAGAGCCGTCCCACTTCTAAGAAAGCCGTCTGCAGGTAAGTTTATTTGATGTCCGCTCCATCGATCATGAATTTGTAAATCATGGGTCAAATGTTCTGGGTTACTAAACTACTGGATGATTTGAGAGCGACCCCGACGTCGACTGGTATACAACGGTCCATCAATGTAATCATACTCCTCGCTGTTCTCCTCCGCCATCCTGAATGAAACAAAAATCTATCCGTGTTTGCTTATTTATCCCCTGATCGAGCTGATGTAAGAGGTTTTTCATGATCACGTGACGAATTAATTTAGCAGATGTAAGGGTTTTTCATGATCACGTGACGAATTAATTTAGCTGATGTCAGCGGTTTTTCGTGATCACGTGACAAAATAATTTCAGATCCAATAAATCACACACACACCGGGGTTTTGGGGTTCTTCGAGCGTGCAAGTTACGTTTCCCGATTAGGTCACAACCTTCCTCTGCTTTGTTGTCTGTTGTTTTTCTTAATTTTCGATTTTGAATGTAGAGCTTATAATTACAGTGATATTTCAAGTGCTGGGTCAAAAGCGCCTTCGTAACAAACCCACATTGACACAGAGGACATCGCCTTAGCCTCAGGGTTCTGTGTTTACCCTGGGCAGGTAACTTGGGTCTATATGGTTGTTGGGTCTCAGCGACTCTCTGACATTCGTCACATTCTACACAAGTTTCCATGTCGTCACCTTTACTGACAGTAAACTTGTTGTTAACCGATATTTATAATAACTTTAATCCACCTCTTCTTCAGAGACAAACTCAGTTAACTGACGATCCATTAAACACTGTCTAGCTTCGATCCCTTTACTGACAGCCGTATCAAAATTGTAACCTTGTAGCATCAAGCGCTGTTGATTTATACTAATTTCTCTATAGATCTTATTGTCTCTCAGTTCTCGAGTAAGTTGTGCATGCATCTGTAACTTGTCTTTTAAAACAGACCACCTGCTATACGCATCCGTCATGTTGATGTCACTCTCAGACTATCTTAGTTATAAATGACCACCAAGCACATTTTAACTCTTTATAACATACATTCCAAATAAAACACCGTCCTGCAGCTATTTCATATCCACAGTCCAATACACAGTTCATCATCAACTCTATATGACATTTTGTGAAATTGATTTTCACAAACACCACCTCTTTATCCCAAACCACTATTGAATACTGCGCAAAGTAGGACGTGTATAGCGGTTTCGCTTGATCCATCTCGATTTGTTCCACCGCTTTTAACAAGTCGGCATTGCTCATCTGTCTACTGCATTTGCTCACATCATTGAAAGCTTCCAGTTGTCGTTGACCAGCCATGGTGAATGCTCAACTGAGAGATCCCGCTTGACATTATATACACCCCCATGACATGAGGTATTACTTAACTTAGCTAAGGTCAGCAAAATGATGATGACATATCTAAAAATAGCGCACACCTTTCAAAAATAGATCCGTCGCAAATGACCTCACCCAAATAGCGCACATCTTCATGACATGAGGCATTACTTACCTCACACAAGGTCGCTAAAGTCAGCACCTTGACGAAATAGCGCGCATCGAATTTGGAAACGATCTGTAAGCAAAAAAATATATTGCGCAATGGTTTCTTACGTCATCCACGTCATCTACGTCATTCGTATGTAAAAAACGCGGGATGCGAAGAGGTACCACTTACATTACTAGTGTTGTCTATTTTTTTTTATCTTGAGACATACGACACCACTTTGAAGCAGGGCATTGTACCGTATTTAAATTCATTGGGTCCCCAAGGCCGTATGCCCACGTTTATTGAGCAGATTTTAACCGACAAGGTACTTAAAATTCGTGTTTGTACCGCGCTTTCTGATCATCACAATCAGGAAATGGGGGTCTCATTATCTGCAAGGCCGTCTTATTTAAAGAGACTTGAAAAATCGTACAAAATCAAGCTCTGCGATTATGATTCGAAGCTTTTAGGACATGGACAATAGCAAGATTGCATGGTGATACCAACGAGCAACCATTGCGTATCTGACGGGGACAACATGTCATCCAATATGCATTGAAGCTCAAAACTCTCTAAAAAAATCCATCATATGAAGTGATATTCCATCCCAAAATACACATTTCTATCTAAGTAAGCCAAATGCAATACCTTATTTTAGCTTACGTATATGGTATGCCTGTAGACTGTGGGCCATGGCGTTAAATTCCCTACCGTTTTTCAGTTGCGTGACCACCATCTTGGGTGGGGGTAAAAAGTTGATAAAATGGGGCCCAAAACCCTTCTAAGGAACATGTATTTTTTCACAGTCGCAAATGTTGCACATTTGCGAGAACCACTACTTTGAAGTGTCAGTTGACATCAACTGTATGTATAAAAATATTTTCTCATTTCAGAACACTTAGAGAACTGTAATTATAACAAAGAAATGTTGTGAATATTATGCCATAAATTTAACTCTGCAATGACAGATCTATACTTAAAAGTGATTATTAATGCTATAACTGAAGCTAATCAGAATATAGTGAAAGGAGTACATAATGGTGTCCCATGCAGTGGCATAAAGTTGAAACACAATGAATGAAATGGAGCAAAATATTCCCTAAAGGGAATTAATAATAATGTACGCATTTTTCATGACCTCAGCTTGAGAGAAATAGGCATGCAAAAAGTTTGACATGGTGTTCCTGCAAACATACATATCATATCTTCATCAGTCCTCATCATCATCTCATCATCATCATCTGCTGGGTCAAGGTATCCTGTAACACTGCTACAGTTCTCCCTGGCACACTTACAAATTCTGTACATGCAAACATGTGCAAAACATGCTAGCGTTGCTACATCTGTTCTTCTTCAGTCCTTGAACAGTAGGTCAGCTTCATGACGCTATCTGGTGCAGGTGACAGGGTCATCCATTCAATTAGGCGGTCGTCGTTCTCTATCTTCCATCCATGGTGAGAAGGTTGTGGGATGTCTGGAGTAGCCTGTAGACTTCTCCTATATATAGCTGAAAATTCAAAACAATTGCAGTAGTTGATTGAATCCAGTCCATGATGGTATCACCTGGCCATCTATGTGGAATCGTGTGAGGATATAAGCAAAGTCTTCCTCCGCAGGACTCTTCAGCAATGGTACATACGCTGACATCTCAGGAATTCCTGTTGCAAAGGATGCAGGTCCTGCCTTCTTCCCTCCAGATAATGTGGCCAGGTTTGGTTGTGGTGGCTGCATCGATTTTCTCGAGTCTGCCTTACACTGCGAGTACTTGTACACTCATCGGATGCACAGGTAGTGACTGTAACAGATGAAGATGGCATCTGGATAACGATGCCATTTATGTTGTGTGTCGTTCCATGGCCTGTTAAGAGTTTATTCTCTGAGATCATTATTGTCCCAAACCAGTGTGGTGCGCTTTCCCGGCAGTATTGCAGATGGCAGAGCACCGTCCCCACGACTGAGTTCATGTTTAGCAATACTCGTGTCAAAATTCAATGTGACAGAGTGGAAGACTGAGCTGAACCAGTCAGCAAACCAATGGCGGACCAGGGCCATCGCCAATGACAAGTGTTTGGGCGTCTGTATCTTTCCTTGTGCCTGCAGATAAATAATATCTTGAGCCAATGAAAGGATCTTCTTGTGAGTTGCATCTGGTACATTCACAAACGCATCAGTTTCAGGATCCTCGGAGGCACCAACTTTCCAAGCGAGAAAGTTGAACAGGCAGGGAGGCACCATGTTTTCAGCGGTTTTTGTAGTCAGGTATTCAGATGTGTGGGGCCATGGCATTTTGGGATTGAACAGCATCTATGACATTTCGTATCAACAATGCTGGCATAAAGCCATCTTCCAGTCTGGCATTTCCTCGGTAATCTGGCAGTGGAGTTGATACAAGTGGTTCCTCGTCATCACTGCCTCGTTACTCGTACTTGCGTCATGGATTGCTTCTTTGCTGACCTTATGTTCAACCAGCAGTGTTTCTGTGGCAATGTCATTGACACACAGTCTACTGGGATAGATCTTGCCCTGATTTAGACAATATGTTTGTGTTGATCAAACATAAAGTTTTCTCGTGGCAAATGGATGTCCCAAAGGTAGACATGTCGCTTTCCATAGACAAAAAGAGAAGGAATGAATCCACAGCTTTTCGCAACAAATTCAGAGATATGAAGGACCATCACTCACACCTCACTGACATCCATACAGGCCATTTCGTTGACTTTAGGCTCAGCAACATTTTGTATATACGAATATATATATATATATATATATATATATATATATATATATATATATATATATATATATATATATATATATTTATTATGCAATATATATTTTTATCAGGTCAAAGACGACCACAGAAGGAAGTACGTACCTGAAACAAAGTACGTTCTTCGTTCTCTGTACGACGCACTTGCTTTGAAGTATGCATACATAAACATTAATTTTCTCAACTGTTTTGCAAATTGTGTCATAATTTACTGAGATTTGGTTGGGTAAAATTGTGAAACTCCCTTAGTTGTCACAGCCTCGATTTGGGACCATATTTAGCGTTGCACGTGTGCGAGAAGGCTTTTCTACGCGTTTTCAAACTTTACTACGGCGCCATCGCGTGTCTTTCCAGAAGATTGATGAGGCAAGAATCATATTTGCGGAGCATAGTTTTTCTAGATTATATGAAATATAGTTTAGTGAAAATTGTATGGCATATTTGTGACTTATGGATGATAACATCACACCCCATGTCAATCCATTTGCACACCTGATATTTTTGTACTTCAATCGAAGTACGCCGTACCATGATAGTTTCAATTTCGCTTGTTGTCCACCCGGATCTGTTTGAGAGTGTTCATATAAGTGTTCAGTGTTGTTTTAAATGAATGTTCTTCTCAAATAGAATAACAAAGCAGCCAGAGGATTGATATTGAACAGAATGCCCAAAAAAAACACCACAAAAGTAAATTTTCATTCATTCGTTGGCCTGTTCATTTCGAGTTTTTGAAAACTTTTTTTTCTTGTTTTAATTGGATGGTAGGTAATCATTTAAGGCTTTACAGATGGAAACGAGCATCATTACATATGTACTGTACATTATCATTTTAGCATACTTAAGGTTTACCAGATATGGAATGGATTGTTCACAAAATCACGGGGTCACCGATCAGGTTGTATTGAAATTTACTATGCTCCATTACAATTACTTCCATAGCAATGTGGACAGTGGTCATAAGAATATCCTCATCTGTAAACTTCATGATAGTGTTTATCCTACATGCTGCTAATAATTGAGTTTCTATCGGCCAAATCATATGCCTTTAACAATATATCTTACCGACTCATATTTTGTGAAGGATTGGAGGAACAGCAATGTTTGGGATAATTATATTTTAGAAATTATTCTCAATTAGCAAATTGTGTTCAAAATCACATACGTAAAATATTCGGTACTATATAATAGGATACCGAGTGCAGATACACTACCAATCACTTACCAGTATTACAATGAGGCAGATAATGATAACAAATGTAGTAACGTTATGAGTGTTTGACAGCTAAAGGTATATGTATGATGTTGATGCAATAAGTCTAGGACAGGTTACACAACGCGGGATAAAGCTACTTTAATTTGGTCAGGACACAGATAGGATTAATTGATATACCTATACATGTACAGACATACATATTACAATAGAGAGTGCTGAATGACAATACTAGAGGAAAGCATGTACCAAAGGTGGGAGGGGTTTGGAACAGAGAGCAAATCGATGCGATGTAGTTGAAATCTAATTCCGAAAGGGAAGCGCTGGTTACCTGACCTTATCAGCACGGGATTTAATTGGAGCAGCCTCTTCCCTTTCAAGGGGGTACGATAAGGATTTATGCGATAACATTTACAAATTCGACTCTGCACAAAATGCGGCTGGAGTGGTGTCCCGCCCCAACCTATGTTTTCATGAAAATGGAATCCAGAATAAAATATTCTCTCTGCGTCTCTGTTGTTTAGAATGGAATATATGAAAACAATTATTTGAACATTCAGGGATCCAAAGTGGAAACACCACACATGTAAAATACCTGTTGCATACATATCTGATGGTACTGAATGCCGCGAGAGCAAGACCGCGAGAAAGAAGATAATATGCACGAAATCTTATGAACTTGTTCAGCGGTGTGAGGGCAATATTCTGGCTGAGTATATAGACGAGAACAATAAAATATGGGTTTATTGTTCATTCGAGACCTGGTACATCCCTCGCAAGAATAGCTTCTTCATCAAGAGAGTTGACTAACGGCTGAAGGAATGTCAAGTCTGGATTGATTTCATCCACCTCGTCAATGCATGATTGACAGAACTAGGAGCAGTTTTGTGTAATCGACAGATTCTTTTTTTCCAACCAAATCCAACAGTAATTCAGACACTGTCTAGTAAAATATATAACATTAAATATTATAATCAATCTTTAAGTACACATCACAAACCAGCAGTTCCTGAGAGATTTTTTATATCACCCTCTACTAACAGACTAAATCATATTCGGTTGGAATTATTGACATTGTCAACGTTTCGTTGATTTATATGTATACTACCGTCAGAGTGGGTATATGTCACTTCATAAGTACGAGGTTTCAAAATTCTAAAACAAATTATCTTACATAAGAACACCACCAGAAACGGCTACATTCGACCTGCGGTTCGGTCGTATGAATCATAAGTGTCATTCTTTTATCTGTATACGATCTACTATCAGACTATGGCACCAATTCAAAAAGAAAGTACAAAATACTTGATTTAAGTACAAGCGCATCAATACGCCATTGTTTCAGAAAAATCATTCAACAGGGGTGCAATGTTATTAGCGATAGCTCATTAATATGCCATCGAATTTTGAATAACATATAATGTATAATAAGATGATATACTTGTAAATGAGAAAACAAAGATCTTACCTCTGCCATGTTGATGTGAGTACAAAATTTTAACCATGAAACTCGAAAAACTTCAGCAGTCGCTGTCGAATAATGGAAGTTAAAAACTCTTCTAGTGAACGCCCGATATCGCTCACAACAACAGAGTTAGTTCCAAATGTAGGCCATAATATATTTGCATAATTAAATCGTTCAAAGCCAATCACATTTCAAAAATTATGGCGGTGACACGACTGTCATGTTTACCTCAATTTAGGTGCACCGTACTAGGAACGAAGTACGTACTTTTTTGAGATACGTACTTCCTTCTGCGGATATATACATATATATATGTTTATATATATATATATACATATATACCTTTTGTAGACTTGTAGAGCACATAAAATATTTGGAAATGAACGTCCCTAAATTTGTTATTCCCTGATGTTCGTCCCCCCCCCCCCCCCATAATTGAGCTCAGTCTTTACTCGCAATATCCTTTGTAGACTTAATTACTATAAGGTATATCAGTGTCTAATACAGCGCGAAAGATGTGGCAAATACTTTGACAAGTGTGTGTCAAGTAAGGCGTGGTCGCATTGTTTAGCATAGATCACAATGTGCCCTACATGTTGAGACATCCTTTACCAACATAAACAAATATTTGAACCAATAGATGCATATGTAGCTGAGTTTGGATGTCGATATATCGTTTGCAAATTGGCAACAGATTACCTTTTTGAATGACAATTGTTCAAATGACCAACATAATAATTTATCGCACGTTCTTTTCAAGTATTAGATCCGTCTTTCTGCAGGAGCTCATCACCTAGCTATTCGTATCGGGAACAATAATATTGATGATGATGTAAACAATTGAACAAGTTGAAACTGTACCCTGGTCACAAATTAGAAGGTTGACGTTCGCGCATCGGATAACGACTGCTTTATATGCAACAAGTACATCAAATTTCTATCTATAAAAATGACCTATAACGGCCTTTGTCAACGGTAAAAATGCTTTTGATGTTATGCTTAGACAACGACCAGCATAGTGATAAACTGGAGGCCTGATACGCATCACCCAATGCCAATAAATAATTTACAGGAGATGGGATTTCAGTCTCAAAAGAATCGTTATAAGAGGTTTTTGCAGTTTATCATGACAAATTGTCGGAGTATGTTCTTTTGCGGTAACTATTCATATTAAGGGCTTGTTATAACTCAATTAGTTTTAGCTTTACTAGTCATTCAGACATCTATTAAATGAATTACACAACGAGCTGGTGGCGCCTGTAGAGCACATCATGGATCAACGGATGATTTACACCGCATATCCCTATATTATACACAACTGCTTTACGATAGGATAATAAATGGTACATAGGGAAAAGTATCACGCTGTGTGCTAATATATCTAGCGCTAGATTCTCTTCACAATTAATATAAGCGACTTCCACAACCTATTAGAAATCAGAACCAATTCTTGCGAATTGAAGTCATGGATATTTGATATAAATTGACGATGCTCTGACATTTGTAATGCGCTTCATAGCAGTTCGAAATGATCTAATAAACACCAAGCAAATTCGTTTGACTGAGAACGAAAATAAATCAATTTGCACTTTTTCGTGCATCACTTTACATCATTATACGCTCAATGGATACAAAGCTTTTTCAGTACCCATCACGCCTTGCACGGTTTCTCCCTTATCTGTGCCTGGCAGGGAGTTGGCAAATTATATCATCAGATGTGAATGCCATAGTGAGAAGGAAGGTAATTCAGTGGCGACCATTATCGTTGCGATGTACTACTCTCAGTGATCACCTGAGGTAATGCAGCAGTTTCGCTCGTAAAATTTCACAGCAAGCAACTATAACTCTTTGGTATCCAAAAAATGCGAAATGCTGACATGTAACGTTTAAAGAAGGCGTATATAAGAATTATCAATATACATGTTTATATATATGTCTACATTGCACGTATATTCAATATCTTGATATACCTCATATGTATGTAAATTTCTTTACCTATAATATATTTTACCTACGTATATACGTATCTAGAACGACAATATACATATATACCTTTTGTAGACTTGTAGAGCACATAAAAATATTTGGAAATGAACGCTAAATTGTTATTCCCTGATGTTCGTCCACCCATAATTGAGCTCAGTCTTTACTCTCAATATCCTTCGTAGACTTAATTACTATAAGGTATATAAGTGTCTAATATAGCGCAAAAGATGTGGCAAATACATTGACAAGTGTGTGTCGAGTAAGGGTGGTCGCATTGTTTAGCATAGATCACAACGTGCCCTACATGTTGAGACATCCTTTACCAACATAAACAAATATTTGGAACAATAGATGCATATGTAGCTGAGTTTGGATGTCAACAGATTGCTTTGTTGAGTGACAATTGTTCAAATGACCAACAGAATAATTTATCGCACGTTCTTTTCAAGTATTAGATCTGTCTTTCTGTAGGAGCCTTCAGCTAGCTATTCGTATCGGGAACAATATTATTGATGATGATGTAAACAATTGAACAAGTTGAAACTGTACCCTGGTCACAAATTAGAAGGTTGACGTTCGCGCATCGGATAACGACTGCTTTATCTGCAACAAGTACATCCAATTTCTATCTTTAAAAATGACCTATAAAGGCCTTTGTCACCGGTAGTATATAAAATATGTAACGTTTCTTTCTATGATTTTGATGTTATGCTTAGACAACGACCAGCATAGTGATAAACTGGAGGCCTGATACGCATCACCCAATACCAATAAATAATTTACAGGAGATGGGATTTCAGTCTCAAAAGAATCGTTATAAAAGGTTTTTGCAGTTTATCATGAACATTGTCGGAGTATGTTCTTTTGCGGTAACTATTCATATCAAGGGCTTGTTATAACTCAGTTAGTTTAAGTTTTACTAGTCATTCAGACATCTATTTAATGAATTACACAACGAGCTGGTGGCGCCTGTAGAGCACATCATGGATCAACGGATGATTTACACCGCATATCCCTATATTATACACAACTGCTTTACGATAGGATAATAAATGGTACATAGGGAAAAGTATCATGCTGTGTGCTAATATATCTAGCGGTAGATTCTCTTCACAATTAATATAAGCGACTTCCACAACTTATTAGAAATCAGAACCAATTCTTGCAAATTGAAGTCATGGATATTTGATATAAATTGACGATGCTCTGACATTTGTAATGCGCTTCATAGCAGTACGAAATGATCTAATAAACACCAAGCAAATTCGTTTGACTGAGAACGAAAATAAATCAATTTGCACTTTTTCGTGCATCACTTTACCTCATTATACGCTCAATGGATACAGAGCTTTTTCAGTACCCATCACGCCTTACACGTTTTCTCCCTAATCTGTGCTTGGCAGGGAGTTGGCAAATTATATCATCAGATGTGAATGCCATAGTGAGAAGGAAGATAATTCAGTGGCGACCATTATCGTTGCGATGTACTACTCTCTGTGATCACCTGAGGTAATGCAGCAGTTTCGCTCGTAAAATTTCACAGCAAGCGACTTAAACTCTTTGGTATCCCAAAAATGCGAAATGCTGACATGTAACGTTTAAAGAAGGCCTATATAACAATTATCAAAATACATGTTTATATATATGTCTATATATATATATATATATATATATAGATATATATATATATATATATATATATATATATATATATATATATAGATATATATATATATATATATATATATATATTCATATATATATACATATATATGTATTTATATACCTATATATATGTAAAAATTTATATAACTATATATATATACATAGTAAACGTATTTATATATATATCATAAATATTATATATATATATATATATATATATGAATATAATATATAGATATATACTATATATATGTATATATATACATATTCATATATATATGTAAATTTATATACCTATATATATATTTATATATATATATAAATATATATACTACATGCATTTATATATATATATATACACATACATATATAAATATTATATATTTATATGTATATATATATATAAGCATATATATATATATTAATGCAATAAAATACATATACACATTCGTACGTACATATAAACATACACATATATATATATATATTTCATCTATATTTGGACATATATATAGATATATTATATATATATTTATGTATATATGTATATATTTACCTATATAAATATATACTTATATATATATATATATATATATAGAGATAGATTTGTCTAGATATCTATTATAATATATATATCTATATATCTATATATATATATATATATATATCTCTCTTATATATTATATCTATATATATATATATATACAGAGAAAGTAATATTTCAAGACATCATTAATATGGAGTACAGGTGATTTCCGACGCCATGCTCTTCAAAACTAAGCATATACACTTACATTGGCTTCCTTGTCTAGCCCTCTTTGTTCTCTCACATGCTAGCACAGAGACACAACAACGCTCACAAACTGAGACACACACGTTAAATAACAAGCATGAGCACATCAAAGAACACACACTCACATGTTAGCGTTATTGTCTGACTTATTCTCTTTTATTATCAACATGAGCTAGAATGCTTTAGAAACAGAGCAAATAAGTTCTCGTCTTGTAAAAGGCTTGGCGATAACCCAGCAGACGCAATTTATCATGGCACTTGCATCTACGTCGTGGCACAATGAATTCTTTTTTTGAGATTAATCACACAATATTCATGCAAATTGAATGGATGCTCCCGGGACAGTAAAGAATAGTGCCAATTACAATGCTTAGAAGCGTGGCAACTGTGGCCTTATGAGAATGCGAAGTCCCTACTTTAAGGGTCAACGACAGCTTCCCAACCAAATCTTCACAAGACTTGCTTTAAATGGTCTCGAATTAGTGTCGGTGAAGGCATAGGTTTTGTGGCAGTTGCTAATGCGATCCTCTTGTCCCTGCTGTGGCAAATCCTAGGCTCGGCTCCGTGTGAAAGATTATTGCTTTATACAGATGTCGGAAGGGTCAAACGTTACGAGCTCGATCCACTTGAATATTTTTAAATACGAGGAGGTTCTGAGCAAATGAATCCATGTCACTTTTTTCTTGGTCTGATTCAGATGTGCTCGCTATTTGAAAACTTCATTCATGATCTGACTGAATAAACGTCTCACTTCATCGTAATATCTTTACACCACTGTAAGGCAGCTTCCAATCAACCACAGCTGAGATATTGTAAGTTTGCGTGTGGCTGTGCCATGGTCGATTATCCTCAAAATGACTGGTCAAATTCGCCGAGAATACCCCGTTTATCGCAAAAATTTGAATCACGTCATCTTTCACGTGACCAACAGGTCTTAACACGCTCTGACCCTTTTTCGACTTCTTCAGCCTCCAAACGTTTCAATTTTTTCACTTGACGTTCCAATAAAAATCACTTCTGATATAGTGCATGTCATGTAGCTTTGTCCCAGTGCCTATAAACTTCAAACAAACGTTATCCGGTTTTAATGATCTGTTGATGCATGGGGTCTTGTTTAAAGTCATCCACTACTCTTAACTTATCCATGTTTTGTCTCTCCAACATCGTATGCAATTCAGTAACAATGCGGTAAACATCTAAGGCACCCAATCGCGCAGATCCTTTTCTTCCAAACCTGTTATGAAACTCCTATTTTTTGCAAAATCCAAACCGAGCTTTCCCTGATGGTAACAGTTAAATGAGTCTGAGCACCACTGCGATATTTGTATGTTGTACACAATGAATGGAATTGATTGTATTCACTTAATTAAGATGAAGCACCGAGTAACAAATTTATCACGTGATTAAAGTAACACTAAAGGCGTTCTACTTAATGCAAAAGATGTGATACCGGACGTGGCAAAACATGCAACTACTTAAGCAACTACTCCTCCAACTACTGTATACTGCCATAACTTCCTCCACTACTACTGCTATTATACTACTTCTACTGCTAAAACACCTCTTCCTCCTCCACTTCCTCATGCTGCTACTACTATTAATACAACCATTAAAACAATACTACTACTACTACTACTACTACTACTACTTATACTACTACTTATACTACTACAGGGCTCGACATGCTCCAAAAATATCACAAGCCAGGTCGAGCCAGTAAGCAGCCTGAATCACTGGCTCGAATCTAAAATTCACTGGCCCAGATTGACATTGATAAACATTTTTATCTAAACACCGCCAAAATATAGAATGCAGATTACTTTATTAAGAAATAACCACAGAACTACCAACCAGCTGGTAACTTGCCAAAAGGAGTACTTTGATGGAATAGTAATTGCAGATCTACTACACGGTAGTCCAAGAACCTCATTATATGCCTCAACCCTCATGAACTCCTCTTCCTTGTGAGCCAAGAACTGCCGTGTTCGCGAGGGCTCCTACTTTGGAACCCCTTTCTTGACTTTTAATCGTTCACTGAAACGGAATGAAACTCGGCAGCAGATACGACGCTAAGATATTGACCTCAGTTCATAACCGCAATGATGACAGTTGATGCATGAACAAGCCATCGTCATAGCTGACATGTTAAGCGGAGCGACGACATTCACCAGCTTAGCAGTGACGCACAGTTTATCCGCGTCGCAAAGCTTCAATGAGGTGTTTTTGCATTGCAAAAAGCTGTTAGTATATATATACTGAAACAAAATTGCAACTCTGAATAGATCTGTTGCAACATTCATGATCTCCATTTTACTGTTTGGAGGGTTGTCGAACTTATATTCATGGCTTTTGTTAGAAGAATCACTAATTATGCCAGATGTTTAGTGCACAATGCTTTATAAGGACATTAACGTGGCTGTAGAGTGTGCTTAATGTGAACATACGTGGGTTGATTCTGATACAACAGTGCGAAGGTGTTGGCCTAATGATGCCTTTTTTGATACTATGTCGATGGTTTACCTCCAAAGCTCATTTCATAAGTTTTGGATTCTGGCATTGTCCCTGTTGGCTGACGAGGAGCTTATCGATGACAATGACCTGCAAAGGCGTTTTCATAAAAATAACATAATATTGAGATATCAGTAGCATGTATATATATATATATATATATATATATATATATATATATATATATATATATATATATATATATATATATATATATATATATATATATATATATATATATATATATATATATATATATATATATATATATCTATATATATATATATATATATATATATATATATATATATATATATATATATATATATATATATATATATATATATAAAGCTTGGAATTATCAACTGATCGGGATGCCGCTACGCGATAAATCGAATCGCGTATTGAAATAAGATTCCACATGTGTAACACAATCATCTTTCCACAATTATTTGGTATTCTGAATTAACTGACGAAATCTAAAGACTATTTTACTGAATCACCGACACCTAATCTTTAAAATATGGCGACTTGTTCAATATTAACTATGTCGTAAGTGAAAAAGTCCCGACAGAATACTGCCATTAGTTTGTAACCTCATATGCCCCTAAGGTTCGGCTTCAGTGCGTTCTGGAAAAAAGCATGATTGTAAAAGTGAGACTAAAATGCAGCATTGGTATATTTTTTCAGAACTGTCTATCCACACCTCTTCTCAAATGGAATTGCTGGTCCGGAGAAAAATGTCGTCGGTAGTTTGGGCTTAAATAAAGTGTGAGCCGTGTCCAACGCCGTCTCTTACCGATGTGAATGTGACAAGAGAAGTCGACATTAATTGGTTAATGCTACCCTATAGGTCAGTATGATATGCCCCACATCCAATCTTTTACGCCTGAGCGCACGTTGGTTAGAATGAACAATATCCTACCAAGAAAATATATCACGGCTTATGAATGCCAACGCACACTTGTCAATAACACCGCGGAACGCGAACGGACTTCGGTTATATATCAATCATTTTGTAGCAACAAACTCATTACGGTTGTATAACTGTTTAATTGAAACCAATATACAAGAAGTCAGTTGATTGAAGGGTTTCAAAGTTTCCATGTTGGTTCATAGAAGCTTACGTACATGTACAGCCGCGATACTTTGGTACTTTCACTATTGCACGATTGTTGAAACTTCTGAATGTGCATCATGCATGTTTTAAATTGCATGCATCCGTTTCATGAATAATTTGCTAGAATCAATATGATGAGCACAAAAGCATTGAACCACAATGTAACTTGATGATACAGCATTACAATCGGCGTCCCATGAATGCAGATGAATATGGATAACTACAATCTGTTCGAAACTTTGATGATAAAATATGAAAATGATTCAACAGAAACTCAATAATGCATTTTATTAAGAAAAAGTGTAATATTCAAGAATGATGCGTGGATGATAATTAATCTTACTGAACGTTGTAGAATACCACACCGAAACGAATCCATTGCAAAAATGTTTGCTGACATATTCTGCAGCTCTCTGGTATGTAGTATTCCAACGACCTATGCACTATTGCGAACATACTTGCTTCATTTGACTTATTTAGTTACTTTTACGATGTTAATTAATCGCAAATTGTGGTCCGGGAGAATAACATTATCGGCCGCGAGGTATTACTGTCACTTGACAGATGTGTTCGACATTCTGGTTGATTTTATAATTGCCTTCCCATTGATATGTTTCCTCGCTACTGCATCCTTTATAATTATTGTACGATATGAGTTATTTATCAGAACTACATGCAAGAGAAGCGTTATAACCAATGTCCATCTGAATGCAAGCACCGTATGCACATGTTGGTGATGCCCCAGCAATTCGAACGGATTCAGGTCCTTAAATTTCAGTTAATCCTCTCAGTACCACATTAATCTGTTTATAATTCCTTACAACATCGTACGCACTGCATGTACCCTCCTCTTCATATTAATTGAACCATACAGAGTTTGTACTATTATACGATTTGCACTATAATTTCTCAGTTAAAAGCATTACATGTGCATCAGTATGTAATATAGAAAGTCTTGACAAATAGATGTCACAACTAGCTGCCGGTCAAGTTTAGGTAGCGATTCAATGCAGTACAACTTCTGGAACATATTAGATCCCATATTTCAATCACGGGATCCCTTTTAGTATGTTGTCTTGTAAGTATGTTGGATGAGTCAAAGTCTGCATGTATTTATCAGAGGTCAATAGTATTAGTACATACTGCAAAAATGGCCAACGAAAAACAGCTTTGATATCTGCTAATGTATTATATAAATGATTGAGATCATATATATATATATATGTATATATATATATATATATATATATATATATATATATATATATATATATAAAAGGGCAAAAAGTAGCTTCCAATGGGGATTTTGATGAATAAGTAACTGATCTTTTGAAAGTATGAAAACGGCTTGTATTTCGTATCAATCTACATATCATAACGAGTTATGCTGCTCTTTGATATATGCTATCATAGGGTAAACATAATATTCACGGGGAGCCTCAGCTTGAATGTATGACTTAGATTTGTACCAATACACCCAGCCATCGCGTCACGCCCCACACTCGCCGCAATACAATCTCTTACTACCTATTATCTAACACCACACAAACCCCGCTCTCATACCAATATACCTTCACTGAAAACATAACTCTGTGTTGTATTGATTTAATGAAAACACTGCAGCTTATGGATGGAAGGTATTGTGTATGCTTTTCATTACATGAATAGGTGATAGAATCCCATAAAGGTCACTAAATAATGCTTATGGCTTTGATATGCTGCCCGCCATTAAAACTCTTGACGAATAAATGTGGTTTATGTCTCTATAAATTTCAACTTCTGGATCATAGTGGTCGCTCCCTTAATTAATATAAATATATTCTCTTAATGACGTTATCTTGTTTTCATCTATTATTATAATTTACTAGGTACGTGCTTATTGAGATATTGCGTTTTTGGATTGGTGATTATGTAACACAACTGCATCAAGCGTCGTCTCGTTACAAGCTATGAATATCAAATCTAGTGCGTACCAATAGGTTCTTAGGCATATCGTGTCAGCGTTATAGTAACAATATATGAAGTCATGAAGGATGCGTTACCATACGGATGCAGTGTAATTTGAATGAAAGAGTCCACTCAATCGGCGATATATATTTTGAATTATTAATTTCTTGTGGCGCAGAACTTTTACTCTTTGTCGAAAGCACGGTTTATGTGACAGCGCATTATTAGTCATCAAAGATACCACATGGTAGCTGATGTACTATGATCTTGGTAACTGTGTATAACGATGATATATGTTCAACTAACGCGCTTCATGGATAATTATTGAGCTGATTAAAGACCCATGGTAGAATAAGTAAGGGTGCAATTACACCATAAGGCATTATAGGGCTAATTACACAGCGGGTCGAGCCAATCAAGTCTACTGTAGCAAGCCATGCGCCGATAATACCGGCTAGAAGAACCGTCTGCGACTTTGAAGCGATGCAGTCCGGACTGTTGCTGATGACTTATACAAACAATGATTCTCTTTATCACGCTTATCGCCGCTAGAAGTCAGTTCTTTTGAATGGTGAAATGAAAGAACAATGATGAAATGTGTTTGCCCTGTCCCTTAATTGTCAGGCCTTGACACGATGTGTCTGGGGTGCGAACGGAGGTGGAAAACGGAGCTGAGCATTGACCGCTAACCGGAACACAAGAGTATTGAAAAATTGACACACAATCAACGCGTAATGATGTATTTCTTTGTCTGGATTCACAAATGATCACATGACTTGGCAACTGATCATATGCTGCGCGTCGACTCTCATGAGGCTCTGCCAAACGTCAAATTGACTGCACTAATGCTGTACCACACGGATGTGTGGCGTGTTTCCACTTGGTCATGTGATGGTTTTCACTCGGAATATGGTGATGCTACTATTGTTTTCCGTCACATTTTCTTACTGGCATGGAAAGTCCCGTGCACTCGGTCATGTGATGGTTTTCACTCGGAATATGGTGATGCTACTATTGTTTTCGTCACATTTTCTTAGTGGCATCGAAAGCCCCGTGCTCTAAAAGAAAATCATCAGCGATACCTCCTCATGGCCCATCACTGCATAAATAGCTGAAAGTTTTAATTGATGATTACTCAACGAATGATTTGTAGAGTTCGCATCCCACTCACGTACACCCACGCTCCAGCCCCACATGCGCTTTCATAAATGGGATCGTGAGTGTCGCTCCGGATACGTGACTACCTCACGTGAACCAAACCCGATAGTCTATTAGTAGTCCTGTACGCTTGGCAGATTAAATGTAACATATCCTTCAGTAGCAGATATTCTTTATCCGTCGTCCATGGAAAGCGAACCCTGGATCACACAGCCAATAGGTCCATTACTGTTATGTCAATCGACCAGGTAAACACTGCGTGGGAAGCAGTAATTACTTCTTGCTCGAATTAAGTTCAGGGGCCATTTACACCACACATGCTTATGAGTGAAAGGATAATCCAATAATCCTCTTTGATAACGGATGATTTGCCGCGTAGCTATCAGCTTCAAAGGCGCACCCTAAATTTCTAACTAATCGAGGGTTCACCCAAATGAGCTTCGTATGACAAATTTGTAAACCAAGTCTGACACATTATCACAAATACGACCCCCTGGGAGCTCGATCAGTTTTGCAATAGGTTGATGCCAATGCGGCGGGATGGTGCATGGGCACTTATAGTTATAGTCTTATGTCACAAGGCAAATAGAATTTTATCGCGAAACAAGACACTAAGTTTATCAATCTAAAGTAGTATTATAATTAACATCTTAACCGTCACATGTCATCATAACCATTATTTGGTCATGACTTGAAGGTAACTAGCCTCAAACAATCTATTGTGCGCATATTATGCAAATCCTAATATCGAAAAGTTATTCGATATCATGAAATCAAGTCAAATATCTACCCATATATATTGCTTATCGCAGCAAAACTGTATAAGGGCGACTTCTGTCTTAAGATAGATTTTTGCATGAGAGGGGAAAAATCGCGCACATTGTGTGAAAAATGTCGAACAGCAATTTCATATTAACATACCACCAGAATCTCTGCATCATCGGCTAGTAGAAAACATAGCTCTGTCAAAAAACAATAAACCTTACGTAGGACGTAAAATGCTCAGCCAGTTATCGAGCTTTCGGGGTGTCAATATTGACATCCTAAAATATACACGTGCACCAACGCCTCACCAGGCATTACAAAAGTCAAGCTTCCACACCGTATTGTAATTACATTAGCTGCTTGCTATGGCTCAATGCATTTGTTTATCCTTTGATTGAACATAATCCACCCCTAATACGATAAAAGAGCTAGTTGACAGGGCATCGTGTCCCTGATGTTGTCGCCAACAAATGCGATTAAAGCTAATGATCGACGATCTAGCAGCTTACTTATCAACTGCATTAGCATATATCTAACACAGCTTGCAATCGCATTTACTCATAACTCATTCCAGCCAGTTACATTTAGGTTTAGTGAGATAGAAGGGAACTGGCTATGGTATGGTATGACCATTTTTCTTCGGTGTACATTTCATTTGAGATAAGCGAGTCACGTTCTACACTGCAGTGTACTCCATTTGCTTTACTGGAAGAACATCACATTGCATTCATCCGTTCGATGCCATGCTTGTTAGCCTTATTATCCGCCACGTTTGTGGGCTGTACTGATTGTATGTCTGGTTATGTCTAATCGTACAGAAGATATATATATATAACTGACGAAATCTAAAGACTATTTTACTGAATCACCGACAACTAATCTTTAAATATTAACTATGTCGTAAGTGAAAAAGTCCCGACAGAATACTGCCATTAGTTTGTAACCACATATGCCCCTAAGGTTCGGCTCCAGTGCGTTCTCGAAAAAAGCATGATTGTAAAAGTGAGACTAAAATGCAGCATTGGTATATTTTTTCAGAACTGTTGCCGAATTTCTCAACTTGCTCTTATCCACACCTCTTCTAGGGCTAAAATAAAGTGTGAGCCGTGTCCAACGCCGTCTCTTACCGATGTGAATGTGACAAGAGAAGTCGACATTAATTGGTTAATGCTACTCTAAAGGTCAGTATGATTTACCCCACATCCAATCTTTTACGCCTGAGCGCACATTGGTTAGAATGAACAATGAAAATATATCACGGCTTATGAATGCCGACGCAGAATTGTCAATAACACCATGGAACGGGAACGGACTTTGGTTGTATGTCAATCATTTTGTGGCAACAAACTCATTACGATTATATATCACGCGGCAAATTAAAGATTTTATCTATTTATAGAAACCAATATACAAGAAGTCAGGTGATGGGTTACAAAGTTTACATGTTGGTTCATAAAAGCTTAAGTACATGTACAGCCGCTATAATTTGATACTTTTACTATCGCACGATTGTTGAAACTTCTGAATGTGCATTATGCATTTTTTAAATTTTCATGCATCCGTTTCATGAATATTTATCTGGAAACAATATGATGAGCACAAAAGCATTGAACCACAATGCAAATTGATGATACAGCATTACAATCGGCGTCCCATGAATGCAGGTGAATATTGGATTACTAAATCCTGTTCGAAACTTAGGATGATAAAATATGAAAATGATTCTGCAGAAACTCAATTATGCATTTTTTTAAGAAGAAGTGTTATATTCACGAAAACTGCGTGGATGAGAATTAATCTTACTGAGCATTGTACAATACCCCAACCAAACGAATCCATTGCAAAAATGTTTGCTGACATATTGTGCAGCTCTCTGGTATGTAGTATTCCACGGCCTATGCACTATTGCGAACATACTTGTTTCAGTTGACTTATTTAGTTACTATAACGTTGTTAAATAGTCGCAAACTGTTGTCCGGGAGAATAACATTATCGGCCGCGAGGTATTACTGTCACTTGACCGATGTGTTCGATATTCTGGTTGATTTTGTAATTACCTTCCCATGGGTATGTTTCCGCGCTACTGCATCCTTTACAATTATTGTACGATTCGCGTTATAAATCAAAACTACATGCAAGAGAAGCGTTATAACCAATGTCCATGTGTATTTAAGCACCGTATGCACATGTTGTTGATGCCCTTGCAATTCGAACGGATTCACGTTCTTAAATTTCAGTTAATCCTCTCAGTACCACATTAATCTGTTTATAATTCCTTACAACATCATACGCACTGCATGTACTCTCCTCTTCATATTAATTGAACAATACAATTTGCACTATAATTCCTCAGTTAAAAGCATTAAATGTGCATCAGTATGTTGGATATAGAAAGTCTTGACAAATAGATGTCACAACTAGTCACTAGAGGTGCGATTCAATGCAGTTTCTGTCTATTCGTCCCATATTTCAATCACGGGATCCCTTTTTGTATGTTGTCTTGTAAGTATGTGTCACAAAGTCTGCAGCTTTATCAGAGGTCAATAGTATTAGGTAGCGACTGCAAAAATGGCAACGAAAAACTTCTCTGCTAATGTATTATATAAATCATTGAGATCATATAAGTAGGTTGGATGATAAAATGATATATAAAGTCAAATATATATGTATATATATAGAGAGGTACAACAGTATTAATACATACTGCAAAAATGGCCAATATAAATACAGCTTTGATATATATATAATATATATATATATATTGAGATATATATATATCAATTATTAACTAATATACCACATACAGACAAGCTGTATTATGTTCATGACTAAGACAGTCAATTTATATTATAATTAATTATTAACTAATATACCACATACAGACGATCCACAGGCAGATTGTGGAGTTAGGTCGACGTGGGAGTTAGGTGTTTATCAAGTCACAACTCACGGCAAAGCCATACGGCGTCCACTGCGTTAGTGATGATCAGGTCAAATGTTAAAAGCCAATTTACGATAATGATAACTTGAAGTCGATATCGCAACATTCATACTTCACCAATATATTACAATTGATACCTACGTAATCGATTCAATACATTTACATCGATTAAATTTGATTATCATAGAAGGTAGTATTAGCTTCATTAGCCAAAACATCACTAGTTCGGCAATGGTTGATTTCTGTGACTTTTTTTTATTGTTCCAGCACTCAAATATACAGGATGCGATTCAATCAGAGCCCGCTAAGATAATTTTCAAGCTCATCTATTACACAGCGGTTGAATATGGATATAGCTTTACCAGTAATCGATCCATTCAATTGGCATAATATGTCACCATACCATGCGTACCTGTTTCAAGAAAACTACCTTCAATAATTATGTAAACAATGTAACTAAGTTCTGTTATGATAGTAATTACGCCTTGCGAATTTAAACCATGCAATCAATAAACGCATGTAAATACGTTGCAGTAATGTCCTTGGTATAATGCACATAGCGTCGATGATGGAATATACTATCTTCTTTGGAAATGACATCTAAATGTTAAGTCGTCACCGGGTGATCCAAGGGTGCTGGAAATTTGGCCGTGCCCTGGGGCTGCGTAAACACGGTGCAACCCCAAATTTATGCCCCCTCGTTGGCTTTCAGAAATGACTGAATTGGCTTAGCAGCAGCGTCTGTTATGGAAGCATTTGTATCCTCACTGGTATAACCTTTACAATTCAGAACCAGATAACAGAAATTGATGAACACGTTTTATTTACACGGGAAATGGGAAAAACGCACATAATTGTCATATACCTAACACCAAGCTACAAATGACTGCATTAATTAACCCAGAAGGTCAAAGCAGTGCAAAGTAAATTGCCTTATCACCCATACAGAGGAAGCTCTCAACAAAATGTGAAGCATTTTAGCTAATCATACATGACTGGCGGAGCTGTGTTACAAGTTGTCTCCTTGATTAGGTTGAGAACGAGCAAGGCCTGTAACACGGATCATGTCCGTCAAATTCAGGTGCGTTGAATAAATGTTGCAAGTCAAGGTTATCGACAAGAACAGATAATGACAGTTCACTTCCCATGAAAATGCGTAGACGCTACCATTCATGCCTTGGCGTTCCTTCGCAGAGCTCGTTACACGCACATAAACTACCAAGGATGTTAGTGAACAAACTAACACATAAAGTCTGCTCGGTTAAAGCCATATTGGCTTTCGGTCGATGGCCAAATCTTTTTTATAACATCTTATTGTGTTCAAACAAGACAGACAGCGAGAAACAAGAATGGTCTTGTGCTCATCGGTGACTCCGATATAATAAGCGTTTTATCTTTGAATGAAAAGTCTCATCATCATAGACATTTTGATAGCAATAAAATAACATCCATATGCAAGAATGCATGTCTGGTCTGACCATGCACTGGCTTCTAAATATCTGTTTTTGGAATAGTTGCTTGATACAAATGGTATGCTACGGAAATATATTGAAGGGTAGTTATCGTATTCTGTTTGTCATGCGTTACGGTAAATTTGCTGATTACACTCAAACAATGAACACAACTTATAGCTGGGTTACTGCAGTCCGACTATGTACTTCCATGCAACCCACCAGATATGAACCGTCAGATTACTGGCCCTGATATTATAGCCATATTATGTGATTTGCATGGCCTAACGATCGCAATGATGGTAATATATAGCATAGATAAAAGCTATAGAATTAAACATCGGCAATAATGCGCCAAATTGTTTATTAACACATCAAACATCCTGTATATTGTGCATCAATGACATCTATGGTTTGTGCTATTCTTGCCTACCAAAGCAATGCAGATTATGTGCAGGGAAATGACGGTACTCCAGGGGCCACTATACAGAAACAGTGACACAAAATATGAGGATAATTACATACTGTAGAGTTCGCCAGCCTTTCGATGTGCTCAAAGGATTCGAGCGATAAATGAAGCTTATTTATCGTGATAACTGACACCTAATCAATGAGTAATGATGTCGTTGTTTTTTCGAGATACTCCACGGACCAATATGGCCGAGTAACTGGTCACATGATTAGAGTTAACTCTCGTTGTACGTGACGTCCATTTGAGGTGACTAATGTTGTAACTGCATCGATTACGGACATGGGTATGACAAAAGGCGATAATATTTTCTTTCCAGTTGGGCTATTATAAAACTGAGCAAGAACTGAATGCATTGTATTGCATTGTTACTATCGTAAGCAACAGCAACTTCTGTCCCGAAGGGACAGCTGTGAACGAATGAACGAACACAACACTCCGACGTACGCCCACCCGTAAGCCCCGAGCGCACCTTTTGAACTTACATTTCACTTGGCTTAATACAGTGTCTGCTGATGATTAAATATCAAAGTACCGCAATCAATCAACAGCTATTCACTTTGAAGTGAAATACTATTGTCTTTGTGTAAATGTGCTTATTGCAAATAGCAACTAAAAAAAGATGAAGAGAGGCAGTATGTTTTTAGAGAGAGCGATAAAATACATGTGGACGTATCACTTTAACAAGTACAGATGTCGTTAGCGGAATAAGGTTCCTTCTTTTCCGTAAAAGTCAAATGTCTTCGAACACACACAGAGATATCATATAACAATATTGGGTTATCACTCACAAACAACGTGCATACGATTATTTGTAAACGATGATATATATATATATATATATATATATATATATATATATATATATATATATATATATATATATATATATATATATATTATATATATATATATATAAGCATATAAGCATATATATGTAATCATATATATGTACATAAAAATATACACATATAATATATATATATATTTATATATATATATATTTGTACATGTATATATATATATAAATATATATATATATATTTCAATATTTATAAATATATATATTTATATATACATATATAAATGCATATATATACAAATATCTATCTATATATATATTTAATTATGCATGCTTATATATATATATATATTTATATAGATTTATATTGAATAAATATATGCATATGATATAATATATACGTGCATATACATATATATATATATTTATATATTTATATATATATATATATATATATATACATGTATAAATATATTAACATATATAAAATATATATATAATTATCTAATTATATAAGTATTTTTTATGCACATGTATTCCATTACACATATATGTGTTTCAACACAGAGCCTCCTGAATATATATGCATATATGTATGCGTATATAATTTAATTATTCATATATGTGTATACACACATAAATATGCATGTACATTTTCATAAATATATAAATATGTATATATATATATATATTTAATTTTGACCAATAAGGTTGAGCCGGCCGGCCAGATTTATGCAGCGTGTCTGATCATAGTGTCAAAGTCTCCCACTGGAGTATCAACCTCATTCGGCATATGTGCTGCGCGGTTTGTGCTGGCCGCGGGGCAATTTGGTATTGACGATTGCTTTTGTTGGCTACATTCGTTGAAGAAAATACATAACGTACTGTGATGATTTCAAACACTCCGATATGTAGCACAAACACAATTTTATTCGGTGCAGGTTGTTTTAAATAGGATTTACACCAACTATCAATGAAACATCAGTCTAAGTAATCATTAGCTAATTTCCAGAGCCATAAATTAGCGGGGCAATTTCCGCGTTCAGTACAAAAAAAGGTGCGTTGAAGACGATTGATTTCAGGCCGCATTTTAATGCTACAAACAGGTTATTATGTGGAATGTAGCCAATTGCCACATTAAATGCGCCCTTAGTTTCTCGACTAACCACACTTATGCCATATGGTCGCATTAACCTTGTTTCAACACAGAGCCTCCATATTCTTAACTCGCAAATCTCCGTTGCTGTGTCATTTGATGCCCGAATACATATCCTGAAAACATCGGGCTAATGGTTGCAAAAACAATTCCGAATTTTTGTCCAAAAAATAATAGATTGATTTGAATGGCTTAACGAGTACGTGTGTTGCGTAAAACAATACATAGTTGTACATCACCGGCAATTACGATTTGTTCTACTACAGGGACCGATTGAGACATGCAATCACAAAATCTAGCGACAAATCATAATGCTTTGATTTCAATATGATATTAAGTAATTGATCCATACATATTGAATCAGTATAGAGCAATTAAACAACGTGTGGCCAAATTGCTTACATTGTGTTAACAGTATTTCACAAAATGCAACATTACGCAAGTTGAAACCTCATCTATTTTACAACAAGGATTTGGTAGTAACAGCTTAATCCAGGTTCATTTATGAAAATTCATCGCCAATTTTATACATCTATTGCCTATGCATGTGTCGAAATCTACGCATCTTACCCAATTAAATTATCTAGATACCAGATTTCGGCTGATCACTTTGTTGGTAATCATATGTTTTCCATTACTATCACATGGTTGCAATGGTTCTAATGAGCTTATACGCATATGTATTGGTATATGTATCTTATTTCAACGACCATGTATCAGTTTATATGGTCAACATCGATGATGTTTATCGCAAGCTGGTGAATTCTCGTGCGCCATGGCCGTCATCAAACATTTCCATTTTTGTCACGCTATATCAGAACAACACTGCGATCGCAAGGAATATAACAAGGCACAGCTTGTGATTTGTATGAATGTATTTTGTTGGGCTGTCACGTCAGATATGCTCTCTTGTAAAGAGATATGTTTATGCTAACATAAACTTAGATGATTGGACAGTTTGTGCAATATTTACGGTCAGCATTTTTCGGTATACTTGTGGCTTTTATTTTGCGACAACGGAGACGAATATTCTTTTCACTTGTATGCGATTTACATCTAATGGGGGTATCAATGTATATAAAGTTGTGATCTTTGAATGACTCGATGAATGCATATGGATATTAAGTTCAGACGTGAAAAGGCTTTCGCCTTCAAAGGTCAGGCATGGCTTAATCTACGGAAGCTATTCAGAATTGCTAGACAGTCAGACGGAAATGAAAAAAAATATAACCCTCACTCCTTACACAATCATGATTCAAATGCACTTGCTGTGTCCACCTGGACATAATCAAAATCTTGTTTTTTCATTAATTGTTAACTCTTATATCAAATTACTGCGTCAATTGTTGATTCCAATATTAAATTGGATATGTTTCATCCATCGCCAAAGTGACTTCCGATCTATTGCCATGCTTTTTTGTCGTTCAAACGCATTGTTTTCCGTTCTATAAAATGACACCATTTTGAAATAATTACTTAGTGTGTTGTGTATCACCAGTACCCTGACACAGATTTAAGACAACGAAGCTATTAAAGATTTCGCGAGGTCGTCTGTGAATGCTGAAAGCTACTTATGATATGTACTAACTTTTGGGCCGTTAAATATTGTGTATAGCTTTGTTGGCTAAATATGGACTACCCCCTTCTCTCCCAAACGCCCCAGAGCACTACACGAAGCACCTCCATAATTCACCGTTACGCTCACCCAAAAACCCCATCTCCCCACACACGTCCTCTAGCGTTACGTTGTGTATGAACAGCGCCTTTATAAAAGATGTCAAACATCAATTAAATACATTTGTAACGATAAGCCAAGGAACATTTGAGCAGTGATATCAAAAGCACTTCCCTGTCCGAGCCCAGTGATAAATTCACAGGTGTAAGAGGCAAAGTCAGTTAGTAGAACTGTTTTCATTGCCTACTGACCATCGAGTTAGCGTAGTGGATGCTTACTCAGCAAGACCAATATTATGATCAACTATCTGATGATAATAAGTAATCGATGCGAAGACAAATTAGGTAATGGAAGCTTGTTGATACCTTAGCTTGAATGACCACTAATTGGTGAATTATTATTTGTCTCTGGCGGCACCTTTTCAAATATTATAACGGATAACGTAGTTACACATTATTACCTTCATTGATTTACAACATTCAATAGTGATCAAGATTCCTTTGATATATAATCTCCTATCACCCATGCTCAGTGGATGGTTTGTATTTTGATCTTATCATGCTCAGTATCAGCCACATCAGTTATGCAAGATATCGACCTATATTTTAACCTCCTTTCTCTGACGATACACGAAATAAACTGGTGGTACATCTTGCCATGTCGATTTGGACACGAATACAGTCACTTCAGGTGTAACACTGAACGTTATTGAAACTCGATTTATATCATCGCTGTAACACAAGTAAGACGATCGGAAAGTAGGCCACCATGTCCAAAAGCTCTTTATTTATTAGGCTGGTCTCATGGGTGGACCCAATACAATACACTATCGTTCATATACATTTTTACAGAAATAATAATATTTTTACATGCTCATAAAAAAAAAATCATAGTTATTTGATGGCATTTCTCTACTAAAGGGATGATTATCTGGTTTCGTGGAAGCTTAAATGTAAACAAAAGCGCGTGGCTCAAAAGTAAAGATCGATCGGCGATGGTATGTGCTCAAAATTATCGCTGTATTTCTAAAATTTATGTAACGATTTTTCAACTAAAATATTTTTTATGAACGTTTGAACAAAGTCGCATATATCAGCATCTACCCCCAGGCCTAGTCCCGATCGGACGGTAAAATACATACCTACTCAGTCGTCCTGTAGGGCTGAATTTACCCCTTCTTAAGACACAGTCGGACGTCTAGTCTACCCTTATGTAATGAGATCATCTGCATGCATTAGAAAATTAACAACCAGCACACTAAACCTACACTGAACACAACAATTATTTAAAACCAGAGCTCAATTCATCCATATAAACACTGAACAGATAGGTTGACAATATGTCTCCCTGTCTTATGCCATTAAACACACCAAATCAGCCAGACATAGTTCTGTCACATCTTACACACACATCTGATTGGAGTACCAAACAACCAACCATTCTTACGGTCTATCCAGGTACAATCTTTCCCTACCACTACTATCTACGGTGCAGAAGTCCAAAATACTGGCGTGGATTTATGATAGAATAGTCCTTGTACATTTGCCCAAGAGGGCTTTCGAGGAATTAAGTAAACGAATATCAATATCTAATTTTTCGGAAGTCTACACATACAACAGCACTTGAAACAAATAAGAGCAAATTTTCATATGTGGGAAAGAGTCAATGTCTTGCTATGTTTTCTCTTCTTATGGTCCCTTAACTTACAGTATAGCCAGAGACATGTGCTAGAACATTTACGTTCTGGGTGGAAAGGCCTTTGTCAATTTATACAGTTAATTGCAGGGCAGAAATTCCCATTTGTGATCGACTTCTAGTCAGACATACTCGCAAGTCATAACGAATTGGTTGGCTGCTGCGCATCGAGTAGCTTCCACAACAATAGGGAGCGCTGCCTAGGCGTTGTCACGGAATTTTGGCGGGCAAGCAGCCGAGTCGGGTATCTTAGTATAACAAGACCTTTGCTTTCATCTACATTTTGTACCAAGCTTGCCTCTGCACTTCATGAATTAATCACCAATATAGCTTGTGAGAGTATTGCATTTAATGGTTCAGACCAACAATCAATTTCACACGAACACACACACACACACACACACACACACACACACACACACACACACACACACACACACACACACACACACACACACACACACACACACACACACACACACACACACATATATATATATATATATATATATATATATATATATATATATATATACATATATATATATATATATATATATATATATATATATATATATATATATATATAAGTATAAATATATATATATGTTTAAGTATATCTACATACATGTTTATATATATATATTTACACACACATATACATATATATATATATATATATATATATATATATATATATATATATATATATATATCCCTTTGCATATATATATTTATTTAGTTTTATATAAGTAGCTCAACATTTCATAATCAAAATTACAGTATTTCTTACAATTAATGTATTTATCTCGATATTTTCATCAAATGCATAATCTGTGGTAGCCAAATGAGAGTAATACATTAGGAGGAGAGGAAGGGGAACTTTTGATTATGCGGATCATATCCCTGGACAAATCGATCATTACCCACATTTGCTTCAGTGAATTGCCTGGCCTATTATTCACTAACTAGATCGATCCACCCCATGTGGCAGTGCCAAGATGTGACTACGTGACCTGATCCTCTTCAGCCTTTTCGATTGAATGAACCCATTTGTGCAGTTATAAACACTTTGTTGAAATATCGTGGTTAGTTAACTCCGCGGACGCCGTGATAAGCAAACTGGGTTTTTTTATAGGTCCACCCCAGATTGGGAAATGTATTGAGCTGACATTGATTAAATATTGTTCTTGTTTTTGTCGCTATTTTTAAGGCTGTTGTGCGACATGTTCTGGCAGGGGAAAGGTTCGGTGGAACGACATTTTTCCCGCTCTCATCAATCGCAGGGACGCAAGCCCTGCATTCTAATATTCTCACGCTAGCGCCACCTAACGATGGCGGTGTGTTATAATTAGGAAAGCGATCACCACAGAACCACTCGGAGTGAACCCGCTTAGCAAAGCCATAAGGATAGTAGGAAAGTAGTATAGTAGAAAGAGCGCAATCGCAACAGCGTCTAGTTGGGCTATATTCGAGTAGTATTCCTATTAGAATAAGTGATCAATGAGGACGTCTGGAAACTGGTATGACTCTCAGACCAGGCAGTTCCTTTTTAGGGGTACAATAATGTCAGTTGGATGTTTGCCACCATTTTCTCTCATAATGCATGTAAGTCTATAGCCTATAAATAACCTTTTCGTTACCTTCGCGTCATGAGCAATAAAGACCCACATAGATTTTACCGCCAGGCTGGCCGTAGAAGACATGTTTATATGCGGTAATGGTGTGTTAAAGAAAATAAAACCCTAATACCTGCCTACCGCTCAATACGGGTAATCTGTGATGTTTTTGAATAGAATAGATATCAAAACACTTGTTTGTGGTCGTTTGACTTGGTATGGTTGGTACATATTGCTTCAGTGTCCTCATAAGGCGCGTATGGATATCGGATTACTTATTGGATATTCCCTGAGCAGCTCGTGACAACCATATCTATCATGTGGTGGTAGTCTTGTCAAAAAGTGTATAGCTTCGCTAAGAGGGTTTATTTAAAGTGGCTCTGCGGTGATCGCATCGCTAATTATAATACACTGCAATCGTTAGTTGGCGCTACCATGATATAAACAAAAGCACATAAGATTACTGGGCTGACGTCATGGCGATTGATGAGAGCGGGACCAATTTCGTTTCGCTGAGCTTTTTGCTGCCATAACACCCCGGACTGAGGCTTAAAAATAGCTAAAATAACAACTATAATATGAAAAAAATGTCAACTTGATAAATTGCCTGGATAGATTTATCGGAAATAGTTGGCCTCTCACAGGGTCCACGCCATTCACTATTCTCGATCTTTAATGTCCGCGCTGTGTAAGGTGGTATTAGATTGTCAACAACCTTCTGGGGTGAGAGAAGTGACCGGGGGTAGACTTTAACATTTGTTGGCTTGCCAGTCACATGTGAAGATTTGCTCAAATGTGTGGGGATAATAAAATCACACGAAATACCCGTCATCAGGCGACGATACTATAAAATCAACAAAAGCACAAGGGATTGTTGATCCGACGTTTCGTCTGTTAATATGAGAATTCCACGTGGTTTTAAGGGACGCTATGACAAAGCAACGCACGGCGCCTAACAAGTGGCGTCTTCACATTTTTTTGTCGGGCTGAGGCTTGAGTGAGCGCTCTTAGCGAAGCTATACAGTCTTTTGTCTTATGGAGTTTATTTTGTGTACATCAGGGAATCCTCAACCCATGATTCAAGACAGTTTGAGCTTAAATATACAAGAACTTCAATCGCAGATTCTGCTGGTAATGTCAATCATTTGCAGCGTGGTGAGGTCAAGGTAAGCTGCATTTCGCTGACCTGAAGTATGCATATGCTGACTAGTGTGTGCTATTCTGATCCTCGGATGTTTAAATTCGTCCCTTTTTTATCCACATGGGCATTTATTTCTGTTCATAAGCATTTGGTACTCCTGAATATATTGCTGTGTTGAAATTGAACCTGAAAAATGAAACTAAATTGGAGGTGTGGCTTAAATAAACGTCATTAGTATTGAAGGTGACTGCCATGGAAAGAATAATTGCAAAAACAAAATTTAGTCTCACAATGAAAAATACCCCAGCAACAAAAGACGTTTTTTAGATATATTCCATGTGAAAGATTTGTCATAAAGATACTACACTGACAGCGATGAGCCACTCACCATGATGATGAATATAGTCTGGGTCCTACAATTTTATTGACTTGTACGGCATAGTGTTTCAACTCAATTTGTCTACTGTGTTCAAGCACCTTGAACGTGATCTAGGTAACCACATTGAATCGCCGGTTATTGTAGTTGCTCGTAACGGTATATTGTAAATTGTTCAAGTGTCCATAATCAACTGTGGACCAACATGGTACAACGTCTAGCAGCTTGTATTACTGCATATATTCTTTTTGCTTACAGTACGTATCGACAATTGTCCTTAGCCTCCTTCCATAGGTCTGATTACAGAAAGAATATGTACAAAACGGGATGTAGAACACGGCACCTTATGCATACAAATAGCCACAATGGTCTCTAAGGATACCGAAGCGTGGAGAACATCACCATCAACGTTACCGCTTACCTGCAAGTAGGGCACATCAGACGAAATAGCCGATTCGGGCCACGCAATAACTCTGATAATAAATTCTGCGTTGCATTGTTGCCTCTATCGTAATCATGGCCGCGGCTTGTTCAATTCCTGTCTACGTAGTTTTCGTGAATGTTACACATTTATTTTCAAAACGGGAAAAAATACTTTTGAGCTTCTGTTAAATCATTTCAATATCATGACACAAAATTGTCAAATGGATGTAGTGCTTTAGTGTAGAAAGGGGGCAATTACGTTTTCAAAACAACATACAGCTTCCAAGCATCTTTGAACAATACGGAGAGAAGATGGTCCTCTAGCTGCCAAATGTAACATAATGATTTGATGACCCTGATTATAAACACAACTAAAACCTTAAAATCAACGGGCACAAATCTAGATCATCACACTAACTCACCGAACACCCAATGTACATATAAGACAAACCTCGTTCTTTGATGAGCGCGACGTTGAAGACATAGACAATACATGAGTGAGGCGAAGCAATCCACAGCGTCAGGTTGGTTACCATTTGATCTTATCTCCTACGTAAGGGATATACACACAGTGTTGATTATATGAGACCCTGTTCACAGTTTAATGCCTTTTGCTTGCGTTTTTGATTCCGTTACGTTATCAATCAGTTTATGTCAGTTGCGGACTTGGATCCTCATACAGTATATCAGTTGGGCTTTACAAATATTTGCCAAGAAAGAAGCCTAAAATGACTCATTTATTCTTAACGATTGCCCATCGCATTGGGCATGGAAGGCTTCATAATGAAATGCGCTTTATTAATCACCTTGTAGCAACATTCCACACGAATTTGGAAAAACTGTTGCTGAACCTAGAGGCAAATCTACACACATTGTATGCGAGTTATAAGTGCACCATGTTATCCAGAAAATATTCACCTCGACTGTTTATCATTCTTCGTGAATCACAACCGGCATTACAAACACACACTAAAAATATATCATGTGTTAAATCTTATCAAGAAAAGTACCCTTAATGTCTGTAGTCGCTACAAATTTAGGTAAGTTTTATAATGTTTCCATCCGCAGCACATTAACGCTGATGAAGGGATATTTTTGTGCAGGCTTTCATGTCTAGGCTAATAAGGGCGGGTTTTTCTATATGCCAGTAAAATCGGAATGCGCCGATAATTAACCCTCTACACGAGAATTATGCATCAGACAAGGTTTATAAAATTGCTTACAGTTGTGGCGTGTCCATTTGAGCGGTTACACATATAGTGTTGCATACAAGAGCACACTTCCACAACGCAATCTGATCACAACAGGCAAAACATGAGCCGACACAACCACGACAGACGACACAAACATTCGGTCAAGCGGGATATGTTTGTTTGCACAATTTCTCATTATGGTGTTTCTTCTCAGCACTAAGCCATATATATATATATATCGCTTTTTATATATCCCAAATCAAACAAGGCACTAATTTGTGCATCAACATTTTTCGTGAGGTTCAGGAGTTATTGATTTAAATGATTGTACCATCATTCATGACGGTAGGGTGCAGCAGATATGTCCCTCGCTAGGATCCCTCTGCTTAACCACCAGGATCTCAGTGACCACCGACACGACTCGCAATCCATGGCAAACAGGTTGTCCCCTTTAAGTCACTGCTTACGAAATGAATGAGTATAAGCCTATTCCATCCCAGACGCATCAGGGAATTCAATACCCCGCATGATATTGAATTTTTATCCCCGGCAAAATTTAAATGTCATAGATGCCACGACATTGTTATTGGGAATCTTTTGGCAATATGCCCCCAAGAAGCCCACATTGAATTCAATGTATTTTTTTCTTCTCCGGAGATAAAAGTCGAATTCTATTATCTAATCCCGGCAAATATTTAAATCAAAACAAGGCAGTGAAAATATAACACGATATGAATTAAAGTAGCTGGTAGGGAAATACTTTTGGCAACTGTATTTGCCCCCAAGAAGCCCACATTGTCTCTGCGCGATCGTTCGACCCCGTATACATAACCAAAAGTTACATCGATTCATTCAATATATATATATATATATATATATAGATATATACATAGATATATATAGATATAAACATATATATATAGATATATATATAATATATATATATATAATATCTATATAGATATAATATATAGATAGAGATCTAGAGAGAGATATATATATATATATAGACAAGAGAGAGAGAGAGAGAGAGATAGAGAACAATATAATATATATATATATATATATATATATATATCATATATATATATATATATATATACTCTCTCTCTCTCTATATATATGTATAATTATCTCTATATAGAGATATCTATATATATCTATATATATAAATAGCGATTTATATATATATATATATATATATATATATATATATATCTCTAGATATCTATATATCTATATATCTATATATATATTTCTCTCTATCCTATCTTTATCTTATATATATATATATTCTATCTCTCTATAGAGATATATAGAGAGAGATATCCCTCTCTCTAGGGAGATCCTTCTTCCCTTCTCTCTCTCTTATCTCTTATCTCTAGTATATATATCTCCCTATCCCTCTATATCTGTTTATTCTCTATATGATCTCCATATATCTCTCTCTATATATCCCTATCTATATATATATATATATATATTTATATATATATATATATATATATATTATCTATATATATATATATATATATCTCTGTATCTCTCTATCTGATCTATATATCTTTCTATATATATATATAAATCTATATATATATTTATATAGGTATATTTATATATATATATATTTTATATATATATATATATATATGCGTGTGTGTGTGTGTGTGTGTGTGTGTGTGTGTGTGTGTGTATATATTATTTCGGGAGCACGCTCCGTGAATATGTTAAATTGCGTGACTATGCAAGCCTCCATAGAATGAGATATGGACGAGCAAGATCGATTTTCCGATTAATGCCTCAAACCTGAATTATCTTTATGAAACAAATTGACATAGCAATGATGCATGAGTGATTATTATTATTTTGGATTATTACTTGAATAGCACGGGCAAGACAGGACGGGTTTTTATATTTTTAGACAAATATCTATCGCTTTTTAGTCGAATATTTTGCTGATGTGCTGATGGTCTTGTTTGGTAGGCTATGCATGGGACATTTTTATACCTGTAGATTATAATGATGGTACTGATCTTCAGTCACAGATAATTCGATCGATCTCATTATATGATGAACATTGACACAAACTAAACATTCATAATATCTGAACTATTGTTATACTCCGTTTTGGGAATTGTCCACCAGGGAACTAGTCCTACAACGTTGGTCACTCCTTGGTCAGTGGCAGCCAAGTCATGTAATTTACATGAGCTAGCACAGAAGATCCAAAAGGGGCGAGATGGGTGGGAATGGGTTGATTGGTGAAGACCTTATTAAGATGTGATCTATTTTTGTTCGGAATTTTCCTAAAACCGGTCAATAAAAATGCTTTTGCGCAATTTCGTTATCAATGGAAAAAAATTGTAGCTCCGATTCAATGCTTTTTATTAAACTACGTGGTTTCTATCAATGCATAAATCAATCAATCTTATTCTCAGAGATGCAATGTTATAACAATCTGTCAATAACAAATAATACGATCCCGACCCGAAAGATAAATTCAAGGTATGCATTATTGAAGAGTTCTCATTATAGCCGTGATGAAGTGCACACATAACGTTTCATACAACTCACAATAAGTTAAAGGCTTATTTACCGACTGTATAAATGGAAGCCAAATTAGAGATCAATGGTATTTTATTATTGCTCGACATGCATTTCATTTGATTGATAACCATACATTGTAGAATATCCCCTGTTTCTGCAACTTAGTATGTAATGAATAACCAAGAACTATGTTTGGGAGATCGATTCTGTGAAAGGGCATTCCAAAAGATGGTTTTGTGCAGCATTAATATGTGTTTTATGGCTTTGATTTGTAATCGCACTTGTAATAAGCGGCGTGATGTGTGAGCGCGCACGATGTTTGTGTGTATTTTACTTTCTGTTTCCGCGGAGTATTAGCCGTGTGGTAGATTGTGATAGGCTCATGCGGGCCAGCATCAAAGCGTACATGCTGGACAAAATCGTTCATACAGACTCGCAAAATCGACCTCATGTGGCATACAATTCGTGTTGACGATTTGTACTTTTGATTGAAATGATACAGTGCTCATAGTTAGCTTTCATGTATATCTTTTATCATAAACATGCAATATGTGCCATTATGTTTATCGCCAGTACTCACTCATCCGATATTTCTGTCTCTATTTATGCTAATTAGATACATGACATCACAAAATCGCAGTTCCATCAATTATCTCTCTCACTATCTCTATATAAATCTCTCTCTCTCTATGTCATTCTTTCCCCTCTCTCTCTCTTCCTCATCTTTCTTTGTCGCACCCTCTTGCTCTCTCTCCTTCACTTTCTCTGTCTCGCTCTTTGTCTCTCTTCGCTTTGTCTTTCGTACTCTATTCCTCGTCCTTGCCCCCTCTCTTTCACTCTATAATCGCATGCTACATAATATAGTATCATGATAAATGACATGATGGCGTTTGGGTGGGGCACTTTGGTTCTTCAGAGCTCACAATTTTCTTCCATATTTCTACCAAAAGAATGCAATAACGATACCTAGAAATGGTTAGACATCGGTTTCCGTGGCGTAGTGGTGGTATACTGCGTTGTCTTTCGATCCACGGGTTGTGGGTTCGATACCAAGGTGTAAAAACCTGACAGGTTCCCCTTGACTCGGATAATTAATAGTGCCGTGCTGGACCTTCATCCCAGCGGCTTGATTTTTTCAGCCCTGTCTGGTCAATAGGTTTGTGCCAAGTGGCCACTGGTACTTAAGGGAAGCTGCCCAAGAATCACCATCACTATCATCCTCATCCATTCCGATTGCTCTATTTCCTCGTTATTGACGTTAAATCCCAATATTACCATTATCTTTTCGGTTCAATGGCCTGTTGTAAACACAAATATACAGCATAAGGGATCTTGTCATCTCTTCATATTGAATAAATAATCAGATAATTAAAATTTATTCATAAGAATATATTGCACCAATCAATAAGTTAGCCTGACTATCATCGGCAGTGTACAATTTACGATGATTTTGAGTCCTTCGTTACCCTAGGTGTTCTTATAATTTCAGTTAATGAAAAATTCTTGTAGCCTGGTCTATAAAAATGATGACGAATTGCAGGGTGAAAACATGTTCAGTGGTTGAGCATATAGGGATAACTCTACTGTAACTATTTATGAACTCAGGTCCGTACGGTTTGTCGTATTGTACTAATTGTC
>CM067351.1:11238672-11246172 GCA_034190875.2 Urechis unicinctus
AGTTGGCGTTCAATGTAGTACATTTGTCACACGCGCCACTACAATTAATTCTTTGGTCAATCAGAAATGATTAGCACACCTGCACATCGAGCTATATTTAACCGAATGGACAGAACTTAATAGTGCTGCAATTGGTATCGATGCAGCAAAAAAGGGAAAGATGATGTTAAGGTGCGTACAGCAAAAGGTACATTTACTGAGATGAAAATGAAACATATTTATGTGCTTACGGTTGCCTCGTTTTGTCTGCTGCTCTTCACTAGTATTCATTCATGGTGCCCAAGATCGGCCTGACTGCTCAGGTGTCGATGACCTTCTTCGTTAGTCATTTTGCGGGATATAGGTTTATCTAAATGAGCTGTTACTATGACCTACAGGTTTGTTTCCAACTGCGACCAAATGTCTCGTTTTCTATACTGAAACGGTAAATTGGCGGAAATATGTGGAAAACATGTTGTCTAGAATCGACAATTGACACAACCAGCTGCATGTTGCCATTACACACTCTCTCTCTCTCTCTCTACATATATATATATATATATATATATATATATATATATATATATATATATATATATATATATATATATATATATATATACATATATATATATATATATATATATATAACAAATATATATATATATATATATACATATATATATATACATTTATACATATATATATATACATATATATATTTATATATATATATGTATCTATATAAATAAATATAAATACATATGAATATATATGCAAACAAATATATATATACATATATATATATACATGTATATATAGATATTTATATATATATATTGATCTATATATATATATATTTATATATTCACATATGTATACATATATATATATATATATATATATATATATATATATATATATATATATATATATATAAATATTTATATATATATGTCCATATATATAAATGTACATATATATGCATTATATATATATATATATAAATAAATATATATATATATATATTCATTTGTTCAAATATATAATGTAAATAATAAACATTTTTATATGTTCATATATATATGTAAATATGTATATATATACAGATGCATATATATATCTATATATATAAGTAAATATATATATATATATATATATACATAAACATATAGATATATATATATATATATATATACATATACATATATATATGCATATATATTTATATATAAATGTATATATAAATGCTATATATATATAAAATATATATGTATATATATATATATATTTATATATATATATATATTTACATATATATATACGTATATATATATTTGTTTATATATATATTCATATGTATTTATATGTATTTTTATATATGTATATCTATATACATATACATATATAAATAAAGATAAATACATATGAATATATCTCTAAACAAAATATATATATATATATATATAGATATCTAAATATAGATTTATATATATATATTGATATATCTATATATATATATATATATATTCACAGATAGATATATATATATAGATATATATATATATATATCTATATATAGAGAGATAGGCCATATATATATATATATATTATATATATATATATATAGATCTCTATATCTCTATCTCTCTCCATATATCTATATATATATATATATCTATATATATATATATCTATATATATATATATATAATATATATATATATATATATATGCATTATAAATGTAAATCAGCGTTTGTATATTTGTGGTTACACCACTCGAGCCACGTTTTTAGCTGCTCTTGTCAGCAAGAACGATGGAGGGTTATTGACAGCTACAATGATATCAGTGAACGGGCCAAATAAACAGAACCATACCAGACGATCTGAAAAGTTGTGCATACTGACCTTATTCATCAAGAGAAAATAAGCAATTATTGATTTATTGTAAATGATTTTCTTCCCATAGTCTACACCCGCATATATCTCACGGGGTCACAGAACACAAGCTGATAACACATGTAATCACTGACCTTAGCTTACCTGTCATTGAAGCTGTTAAGGGGATGTCACGATATATGTATAGCATGATCATAAATGTATGTGTATGATACTGTCGAATGAGCAGATCTGGATTTGGTCTAATTTGGCTCCCCAAAGCACAACCCATTAACACGTCATGTAACATCATGGTGTACCGCTAACAAAGTGAATGTTGTTATCGTCGTCTATTATTCAGCAGGACTTCTCAAATCTATGTCAACAATGTCGGGTTATGCATTAGTGCACGAACTGTTTTCAATCGAGTCAATATCCTCGACATTGGGTTTCTTTCTACCAATAACGCGTGATAGTACTCTGTCTGTTGAAATACAGTGAACGATGTTTATTACTTCCCTGGTAATTTCAATCATTAAGACTGTTCATGTTGTCGTTTAGTTTAGTTTATTTGATTTTCATCCCGCAACAAAGAACACTGTAGGACTATTATCCCTGTAGTGTGGCGCCCATATAAAACTCGGCGACATTAAAGTCATAGTCTAGGTGGATTACTTGTCAGGGATAGCCCTAAATGTGTTCAATGTTTCATGTTTAACTTGATAGAAAAGTCGTTCGAGTCTAATTACTCTTGTCTTTGGTTGCAGCTATAACAGCAGATCGTGCTTAAGTCTCATCAGAACAAGTCTTTCAGGTCTCAAACACGAATATTGGTTGTCCAGCCCTACAATTGATTGCCAACACCACACCTGTGCTAGCTCAGTGCATGCATCAAGGGTCAGACTTCGATCCCTGAGCTTGTTATGTCATCAGATCATTGCTATATGAATGTAAAGGTATAGACCATGTGTTAAGTTTATCAGCTTGGAGTCTCATCTATTTTCGGGCTCATATGCATTATTTTTTGTGACAAATCAAAACCTAGTCATTTTTGTATATATTTGTTGGTTTGAATTGTGTTGAAAATTAAGTGTTATTATGGTAAAAAGGCTAATAGTTCGAGAGTATGAAACTAACCTGTCAGGGCCACGTAATAAATAACCCTGTCGCAAATGTCTTGTACAGTCTTAAAATCATATGTTGCTGGACCACTATTCTCTATATGATAAATGAAGCGACGCATTATTCTCATAGTCCACAGTGACTGCTCATTTACATAACGTTTGATTCTGTGTTATCTACCATAAATGTAATCTACGTCAATGAGTAATACGCTATTATTTTTCTAATGTTGATTCTTGCAACAACAGCATCGACCAACGCTAACGTGCTTAGATCGTATGCAAGAGGTATGCTTCCATGACTAGAGGATATAAAACTGAACTGACGAATGCATTGTTTCGTTATAAAACATGTCGTCAGTGGTGTTCGACCAGTCGAGCCGGGATTCTATGGCATATGCTATCCCCCATTTTTTTTTTTTTTTTTGGGGGGGGGGGGGGGGGGGGGGGTTCCGTGCAATGTGTGAAACAAAAGTGCAGGAATGTACTACGAATATCCTTGTACTACGAATATCAACATCCTTGGTTTTTCCGAACGAAGCACAAAACAGTCGACGTGTTTTACTTTCAGACTTCTTTCAATATTACAATAAAACTCTTCCTGGATGTTTCGTTTCTTGCCACAAGATCTGCCCCTAGACGCAGTACACGAGAAAACTGATGTTAGGCAAACTGTTATATACAATGTAGTATGGATGGGAATATTTATACCTGATCACACGTATATCACCTTGCACAGATTCTGTCGAATAATCGGTATCATTTCACGTTGTGCACAGGGTTTCAATTCGCCCATCCACTTCGAAACATTTCCCGCTTTTGTTGTCATTACTACTTTTATTTACCTTTTGTTCCCATTTTCCTAACCAAACGTCTTCTTCTTTGGCTGGAATTTTTCTCACAGAACAAGTTTCTGATTAACAATGCACTGCCAGTAACCAAGCCAATGGCTAACTGGCGCTGGTCCGGCACACGCCATCATACAAATGGCGGCGTCTATAAAAACGAACCCTGGATCAAGCGTTCTTAAATATAAAGGAAAGCCATCTTAACTAGAGTTCTTTAAGTCCTTAAAACTTACAATATTCGAAAAAATGGAATCATAATCACATTCACTTATCTTGGGTATCACTTTCATTATTGACGAATGTACTGTGCAGCCATTAAGTTCTCTTGACATCAATTCATGTCATTTTTAATGCTGGCTGCTTATACCAGCCGCTAGATGAAAGCGAATGTTTGTTGTGACTAGTTTCTCTTTTCTGCACATAATTACAAGTTTGCAGAATACTTTGTGTATCGGTAGAAACAAACCACACCCCATGCCCTAAATACAATACACACAGTTTCCTTCGTTAATGACTGATGCTATAACTAAAGCCTCAAGAATTGCCGCACCCATTGCTAACGGGTGACTCTTTTTGCAAATAAAGAGCTTTGAGCGCCCCATAACCAATGATTGATAGGCCATATGGGACCAAAAGCGAGACGGTAAATCATACACTTAACTTTTGTTGCAAGCAGGAGCAATGTTTAGGGGTGTGTCAATGAGTAGCGTGAAATGCAAAGTTTGTCCAATCACACCCTTATATTATTTACCTATCTAGCCCAATGTAACAATAACTAGTGTACCTGTGTGCAAACACAACTACGGTGTTTTAGTTTCTGTATGATGTTAATGGTATGTAGATATCAGGAAGATTCTTTTACAGACTAGATATTAAAAGCAATTATGTATACCTGGGTATTTTTGTATCTATCGAAATATCTATTTCATGACACTCTTCTTTGCGTAATCTCCTCCATTGAACTTCAAATGCAGTATGTTGCTCCATTTACACCAATGCTGTATGTTTCCAGCACCTCATTTGTGTATGTAAAGTTCAAAAGGAATCCTTTGATATCTAAATAATCAGCATAATGGCAAGCTATTGTAAACAGACAAATGGCTGGCGCGAAAGGAGAGAAAATCAATCATTTATCGAGTATTCATTGGTAAACAACCGTCATCATTACCTCACGTTTGTCAATGCTTTTGCAATTAACTGGGCACCTCACTAGTATCTCCAGATGCGCAGTTTAATGTACAATGTAACAACTATTTTTGAACGAATGAATTCATCTGAATGACGAAGCAAACGAAAGGGTTCAACAACGATGAATGATACAAACAAAACAGATCACATTTGTATCACTGATGCAGTGAAATGTTTTCACACATCTATTGCAACTTGATGCTCACAGTGTATTTCAGTGCGATATGTACTCTATCGAAACAAAGAGAGCATATATTGACGGTACCACGCCGTTCAGCCTACAATCACCTGAAAACTGCATGATATTAATTCTTTGCCTCTGTATCAAACATGATGCACCTCATTTATGAAAGGCAATATTCGTTTGGTGGTCTTATTCATTCGGCAATTACTACAATATAATTCACCGTAAAAACTTGATTTCATGAAACAAATACCATATTCATCACCAGATAAAAGTGATAGGGTCAAAAGTTTATTCATTGGGTTCCTCTTAACAGTCCTCTTAATAGTGCTCTTTGTGCACAATTTGCAGCTTTTTTTGAGCGAGATTGATAGATAGTTATCGTGGTATGTGATATCTAATTATATATACATTGTGCAATTCATTAGAAAGTAAGTGATTAATTGAATGAATTACATTAGATTTTGACGGGAACAAAGTATTTCCCCCGTGGAATAAGTGTTTGTTTAGTAAGTGGCTACGGTGCTCAATATTGTCGCTAACTCTTGCGTGTGACGTAAACAAAGTATCCTCTATGTTGCGAACCTGGTTATCGTTTAGTCTCAGCACAGTTGTTTAGTTTAAGTGTTAGCCGACATAAAAGCGCTAGCTAATGTCGTAACGTGACCTGTAGTGTTGAGATGCACACGATACGCACTTGTAATAAGTAAAGAATCGAAGTCCAGGTGTAGGGTTTATACAAACTTGAACTTTATTTTGCTGACTTCAATTTCGACCATTTTGGTACTCTGCATTTAACAGTTTGTTTCTCGTAATTATCCAATTTTTATAATAATCCCAACTTCTGATATATTGCTTAGAATTACTTCCGTCACAAATATATTCTATCCATGTGACGTTCGATATGGGGAATAAAAAATAGATATATTTGGTTTCGACGTTTTCCAATGAGCTGGAGACAGATTTATATTCGCCCGGACGAACCGAAATGCTTCGGCTGGTCGGATAATTCGTATGGCATCTCGTGCTTTGAGATGAAGTTGCGTTGCAAATGTCAGATGTTAGCTTAGGAACCTCTCAGAGACCACTGCCTGAATTGACCATAACTAAAATGGACGTGTACTTGGCACAAATGGATTGCCTTGACAGTCGGTTTGTTTTGTGTGTCAATTATATTAATTTTGCAATGCATATTGTAAAATGTATGTGCTTTTGTTTATTAGAACCAGCAGCACAAGCAAGTACCAGTTTTGCCACAAGTCTGCCTAAAACAACACGCCCTGTAGACCACAGATTTAAAGCTGCCAACAAAAACAACTTGATTTCTAGTGACTCTGATCAGGTTGTCTCGAGCAGGACATGCATCAAAGATACAAGTGAGTATTTTTCATTCCTCTGTGATCTGTTAACTAGTGAAATGCTTCTTTGCATTATAAATGAATTCTAGTTCAGTGACCTTCATATAAAAGGCACTATCCACTGCATTGTCTATAAAGGCCTGTGCTATATTATAAAAGTCATTACAAGTCTGCTATAACTAGAAACTAATAGCGAAATGTGAAAACAATATATCAATGCACATGCAGACCACTTCTAATGGGATACAAGGCAGACCCAAGCTCTACAACTTGCATTCAGTAGTTATATTCAGATCCCCAGTCTAAGGAAACTACTCCCAGGTATGATATATATATATATATATATATACTTCAGAATATAGTGTATTAATCAGGATAAATTTGACAGAAAGATCATTCCCAGTATCTTTTTTATGGTAGATGTCATATATTATATACAATTGTTGCACAATTGTGATATATGCTGAATTGTTATTTAAGCTTGTAGATTAGCCATGCACTGCCATGTGATGTTTAATGATTAAGTAGCTTTATCTGATGCTTTATCAGTAAGTTATATCTTCTATTCTCATCATTACATTGCAGACAGATTATTACAAAAGTTGTAGCTACACTGACTAAATGTACAATCTGTGTAGCTCTAAAATAATCTCTCTTATTGTTCTGTGTATCTTTCTGAAGATGTCCTGGTCAATCTAAAACCTACTGAGGTGCTGCAATCTTGTGTTCAATAGCAATTTAGTCTGTAAAACATTTATGGTCACCATGTTATACAGAATGCATGAGACACTATTCATTTGACACTACCCTCACACACAACCTCAATTTGCCACCTGGAGTTCTACACCATTCAATCAGACAAATGGTAGGTTACAGCTGTACCAGCAAGGAACACTACCTAACATTGTGTGGGATGACCAATCCATCTGAACCACACATCTC
>CM067351.1:11251172-11296172 GCA_034190875.2 Urechis unicinctus
TGCATCATCAATGCGTGTAAAATGAGGTATATAATGAATATACCACTACACTACCATGTTATATATGGACCCCAGCAGAATTGCGGAGGTATATGTGAAACGCACAGATGACTAATTAGCAATATAATGTTCAAGTAACAACGTCATGCGCCGTGAAATGACAAAAAAATGCAATTCAATCACCTTTGATAACTAAGGCTATCGACCATTTGACTTCTGTTAGTTTCCTTCAGTAGGTGACGCGCCAATAGGAAAGAAAACAACAAGCCACCTATTGTCTGGCCCTTCACATGTCATTGTAATATATTGCAAACACAAAGCTGGCGAGATGAAAATTGCTTTTGCCGCAAGGCAACGGTTATTCTATCATGACAAAACACAGAAGCCATCCCCATAAAAGAAATTTGTGATTAAGTGTCTGCTATTCACAGCAGATCATTAGTGGGTGAACAATATTTGTTATCAAGCATTGTGTAATAAAACTGGTGAGAAATAGGGACTATGCCAGTTGGCAAGGCAAGGTTGTGGATATATTTTTCAGGATTGGCTCCGTTAATAAACATTAATGCATCTTACTATTCGTCATTCTCAGTCTCTGTGGTTGAAAGCCTACCCTTGTGATCCCTATATTGATGATACGATCCCTTAGTGTGTTAACCTGACTGATTACTCGACGATTGCAGGATCTTGTTATATGACGCTTTCGATTACAATTTTGTTAAATCTTAAGCAAGCCCGTTTCCCTTGCATCTGACTTCCCTCTTTTCCAGATGCCACGCTCATTTGACCAAAAGCCAATTGTTTAAGCCTTTGGGCCACTTCCAGCTCAGTGCACAATGAATCGTAAAAACACCACACAACTTGCCAAACAAAGACCTCGCAAAAGATCGCGTACAGAATGTTAGCAGCTTCCACTACACATTCCTCACAGGGAGTTATAATAAACGATGGCCTGTCAGTCGAGCTTGCAAGCTAGCTTGCAAACGCAGTCCCCGAGCTGCGCTTTAGACTCGGGTTTAACACTTCCCCGACTCAACTTACTCGTATATTTTGTAATTTGTTCATCCTCATGGCGTTTTTTAAAAGACGCTGATGCAAAACTAAGACGATGTGACTGTCTGGTTGCTTCGCTCCTTGCCGTAATCAGGTAACGGTATTACAACTTTAAATCTTAGATGCCATGAACTCTGGCACCATCATTAACTCTATGTCTTCAATATGGCTAAAATACATTCTTTGATCAAACAGTTTGTGATCAAGCAAATTGACAACAAGTAGGTGAGTAACATAATCTCTCAAACTTGCGCAAATGAGAAAGCAACAAATTGTCGCCTTTTATCTCAAAACGTACAAAGCATTCTATTAGAATTTAATGACATTGAAATTTCAACAAACATTAAGATATCCAATCAACTTAGGAATTGCTGATTCAACGACCGATATATCGGTGTGCGACCAACCGCCTCCGGTCTACCTTTTACCCCAGTGCATGCAATGCATTTTTAGCCAGATTGTGAGGGTAAAAATAGATTATAAGATTATGTATCAATCTGTTACATTTCATCTTTATAATATGAATATTTCCGGGAAAGGATTCCACTTGATATCGAAGGGTCACACTTGTGCGCCACTAAAGCAAAATCGGTTGCAAAGGCATATATATATAAATATATATATAAATATACATATATATTCATATAAATATATACATATATTGTATCAATTGATCAACCATAACCATAATAATCGACTGTAACCATAATAATCTATTTTCAATGCATTTAATCTGTTATTATTGTTCGAGTTGACACCAGTACTGTTTTGAAACACGGCCTAGTCATTATCTTGGCGCAAAGTGACTTTCTCGAGTGTTTATCTGCAAATTAGTTGACAAAATCATCACTTGCATTCCGAATTTTACAATGCTCCCCTCCCCCTCCTCCCTCGTTCATAATTATAAATACCTTCATTGAAATCGTACGTATTACATTACAAGTATGACTTTTTTCATACAATAGATTACATGAATTTTGTTGTTGCAAGGCTTAAAGGGGAGCCAGTTCACTTTGATGCAGGAGGAATTTTTATCTCCATTATTGTCATAATGACAAAATCTACATACACTGACGGTTAATCCTAAAGTGTTGTATCGTCATCTAAAAGCTGTTGTACACCGCACCGCTTACTATCTCTCTCGAAAACTACTGATTATGATGAAAATATAAAGGCACTTGCATCCATTCTGGTCAATAGGCTAGCCCTGAGTGACCTTTGACACCTTACGTGGAACGCAGTTGTTTGTTATTGACTTAATATTATTGCAGGTACAGAGATGCTAACACAGTATAGGTGTAGCTATAATTTGGAAAAAGGTTGCAACCCGCTCTTAACATCGGCCGTTCATTATATCATATTGCTAGCAGGTACAAAAAGCATTAACAAACGCATGCATATTTGCAGTTTCAAATGTTTTCCTCATCCACTCACACATCATTAATACCATACCCTTAGAACTTAATCACTGCTTGATTAATACTTAATTGATGGGTCCGTAAATCAAATAAATTTGACGTGGATTTATGATGTTATCATTTTGATGCAAATATTGCTCCCGTTTGTAGACGTTTGTGTTTTCATTATAAGCTCTAGGTAAATATCTTGGATCGACCGTGACCTCACAAAAGTGACTCAGTTGAGACTACACCTTACATGTAAACGAGAATGAGTCCACTTTTTCCAAGATATTTAACTTTTCTGTAACGCAGTTGTTAATAGACACGATCTTTATCACACCTTAACGTAACGATGCCAGTAACAAGGTAACGATGGAACCATTGATCAAAGATGTAAGCTCCAGAGGTCACATCGTTGGAAATGCTTTGATCTTTTAACTTACCGCCGAAGATCCATTGTCATAAATGTTCTGGTGTCTATGTCAGCAGCATCTATGCGATTTTGATATTATTTTTTCAGAAAATTTATTCGGAAAATTCTACCAACGTTGGTCATATGTTTTGTATTGATGCCTGCATGCTGTCCCCTACATGCATCTAGTCGGATGATATAACTCAGGGTTTTCGTTATCGACATAATTATCAGCCAATCTTAATTTAACCATATTTATAACATTTATCTGTAAATTGTCTGATATAAGATTAAGTTAATTTGAAAGGCATTTACTGCCGTTGATACCTTGTGGTTACAGTACATCTTTTATGTCTAGGGTATGAATAACCAAAATAAGAGTATATTCACTAGCGCACCTTGAGCGATATTTGCAGGGGAGTTAATAAAGATGGTTTTCTAGCGGCATGACGGCTTGTTTTAATTTCGGGTGGCAAAGGTAGTTACTATATATATCTGAGTAATGCGCCGGTCCTTATTAAATAACATCGGTCTATTTTATCACCCTATATTAGTCACACAATTTTGCAGTATTTGCCAGTCACCAATGGCCAAATAACAAAGTGGCTTGTTTGGATCTTTTAAATCATAAAAGTATTAGGTATGATAAGTATTTGTCACCTGTAATCGTCTCTGCGAGGGTCAAAATATTACATTCTGAGAGCAATGAAAGCAACTATGTCTGGATAACTACATTACGAATATAAGGTGGATAAAATATGAGCAACAAATATGAATTAACACAAGCCCTCAACGCATTTGAAAATGCGACCCTCGGGATACAGGTGCAATTACAACATATATGCAAAGTCGACCATGACGAGGACGATTATATGCATGATGTGGTATATACTACAGCTGGCCTGGTGTATTTCCGCAGAAGTCTTGTTGAACGAGATCTTCCGAATTTACCTTTATTTTATACAGATATCCAGAATCATTTGCAGATACATATGCTGTTATGCTGTACACATGTCAGGTTTAGCGTTGGTTTCATAATAATCAAGCCCAATATTGTTCCTTACAACCAATGGGGTTTTCCAGAGTAGTAATCAGTTTCGATTATTTTGCCTTGTGTATTGCGAAAATTCCAAATCGGATGTACCCGTACTAATATTATATTTGGTGGTACAATAATTGTTTTCGTATGAAAACGACAACGCTGTGGCTTGAATTAAAATGCTAGATAAAGGACTACACGGACGCCCTGTATTAAATAAAATTAATATGACCGAATCAAGCTAAGATACCTTCCTAAAATACATATTGAACCTCTCTTGTTCGATGGATTTGCTAGGCATGGGCTGCGTGCACTCTATATAGCAAACACATCAGCTAGTCTCATCAAGGAAGTTGTCTTGCGGTAATTACGTTGTTCTTAGTTTAAAATATAACAGAAACAGCCTGACCAAGATGTCTCCACATTTTTTAAAAGTAATTTTATCACCGTGTACGACGCCATGCAAAACCAGCATATTTCAATCAACAACATTCGTGGAGGAGAAAAAAACCCAGTTATGCAGCATATGAGTAAATGCTCCCAATGGAAAATGTTTCAAAGCGCTGAGGTGGAAGAGATGTCAAATGGACCTCATAAAGCCTCACAAAAAGTCGTTTGCTCGACGTCTTATTCAGCGCTTGATTTCCTTTCTAGGACCTTGAGTTGTGAGCGTTTGAGCTTTCTGAGCCATAAGGAGCTTGCCACTGACCCTTGTATTTACATGTCAAATAATGCTGAGCAGTACCATCGATTGTCCGTATCTATAATTTGGAAAGATGGCGAAATGTTTTAGTTGTATGGGGCTGAACAAAGTTCTTGCGCACGGAAGGTCATTCTAGTGCGCGTCACTTTTAAAGTCTAACTCATGCAATAAAACAAAGTATTGGAATATCCTCTGTTGAACTTCGTCCGTCCATCACTAGTACAGTAACAAAGTAGACAACCCTGTGTTGCGTTTATTTCCAATAGGTCATTAAAATTATATATGTAGCTAATTTTCAGATGACTGAAATAATCAATGTCATTGTTTGCCAAGATGTGCTTCGCAACACGGGGCATTATTGAATTGTCTGTCATCATAAGGATGCCAACGAACTCTGTCATTTGACATATTTTGAAATATCAATGCAAAACAATATTGACTGATTACATTCAAGTGATTGGGGTTAACAACTAACGATGAATATTTGAAATGTTGCCTCCCAATTCAGAGCAATTTTGCAAAATATAATGGACCAAAATACTCAGGAACAACACACTCATTGATTCCAAAATATGATCGACATTCAGTTGTTCGGGTTTCAAAGGATAAATGATAGGCGTTGCATTTACTGCGTTTCGTGCGATATTAATATGTGCTATGAATCTTTCCTGTGGTTACCTATAAAAATGCAAGTGCTTTTTTTGTACCGCCTATTATTTACTTCGCAGTTAATCAATATGGCGTGTTTTTCCAATGGCTGTGATCATGATAAATTGCTCACTGTTTTGCTAGTACTAACAACTGTTGTAATGCATTGAAAGTGCAGATAACATGGATAATATATTGGTGCTACTGCGAACCTCGGGTGCGCTGTCATCAATGGCACACGGGTGGCTATAGGATGGAAAAGTGTAAAAGTGCCAAGTGTTGACGTTTGGCTTTTGTGTAGCTTAGTAATTTTTGTAACACTGAGATAAGCAATTGGGGTACTTCAGGCTTACACATTGGATAACATATACACCCCGCCCCCTTCTTCCTCGTCCTCTGGAGAGTTTAACAATTTCAATTATTATATTTTTAGCTTCGTGAGATTCGGAATATCGGTGTTCGCTGTACCTCCGGTTTTGGTGTTTGTGAAGTTACGTGCTGGTGCAGGGCCCAAATGTGTCGTGAATGTGTCGAATAATCTACGTATTACGATAAAAGTTTAAATAAATCACTGAAAGAAATAACTACAGTATGTTATACGGTATGCAACATCAGAAAAGAGCAATTTGCTTATATACAGAAATATTTCATCCACAGAAGTTTTAATTTGTACGGGTCATGACGGGATTCGCTCAAGAATTTCCTAACAAGAGGTGCGTCTGGGAAGTTTGCGCAATGTGCACTGTATGCACCATACATGCAATGTTTCATGCTCGATCGGGACAGCGAGACCGGGATCACATGGAATTTACGCTATGATATGGATACTTCGGTTTGTTTACCATAATTGCCCAACGTCATTAAGGGATGTTCTTGATGTGACGCCCACAAACATTGCCAGTTGACACTAGTATAAATGTTTATCATGTCATGAATACATATTTATACCGTACAATACTACGCTCAAGATTCCATTTGCATTGACCTCTTCAGACATCTATGGTACATATAATTATGAATTTGACAAAAGTCCATGGCGAAATGAATACAACCGCCATCCTCAATCCCGTTTGCATCTCATGATTGAACTGCAGACAATGGAAACCGTTTGGCGAATATTTGTCATAACGCTGGTACGAATATTAGAAGGCTGAGATAAAACTGTCTTGTTATTTATAGAGAAGACTCGCCTCGGAGGTATATATTACCAGTGTCTATTATCATGAGGCCCTCACACTCATTATGCGACCTTCATATGAACTTTGGCTATCAAAAGGGCTTCATGATAATCACGCCTGCGTCTGACATATGACTATGGCAGAATAACGCATCCATCAATTGTCATACAGTACACGTCCAAACTGCCACAACATGCATTGGTTTCAAATGCACCATAGTGTAGTGTATAGTAACGATACATTTGTTTTCATCGATCACTTCTCCCGTCGCCTTTTGAGCATTCGTATTTCATTACCGCGGAAAAGTCCCCATTTAACGTGATCAAGGTAGATGTGTAGATTATAACAGTATTGTCAGTTGAAACCCACCAACCTGTTAATGTGTCTTAATGAACAGACTACAAAGGAACAACGCTAGTTGGCAAGGGCACCTCATACGGTCCCGTTTAACAAGCTGTGTTCCGTTTTAGTAACGCATACCATTTGCAAGTCATGTCGAGATATCAGGTGAACACAAGGGTCTGTGTATGATTTAATCAAATGATTGCAAGTTTATTTTATTAACTATCAGAACACAGTTGGAAGATTAGTAACATCGTACGAGTCTTTAAAGATTCCATGAATGTTTGTCTGCAATGATCAGTTTGCATGAACATATGCTGTTCAGTGTAATAATCTTATATTTGCAAATGGTTTTTACTAGACGTGAAAGACAAACATGAATGTTATGGCACCCGAAGCAAAATTGTACAACATAACTAAGGCTGCAACGTGTAAGCACATGGAATGAGAAATTATCGCCTGAGTAAACCCATAAGATCTGGACAACACAAAAAGCAACTATAAAGGAGACTGTAACACTTTCCAACAACAAGGTAGCAGCATAATTTTTCAACATATCATCGTTAGAACCGATGCATTTTAGGATAATTCATGCATGGCAGTATTGAAATATCATTATTCCCCAGATAAAGAGTTAAAATAAAAATGACTTTCGGATATTTCCTCGATCTATATGTGGTACGGTTCATCTACTGATGAGCTGTTTTGCTGTCTGATCCATGACTTACCATGAGCATCAGATCCGCAAATCAATTTCATGGCATTGTTGCTAATATAAAGACTACTCCGCAATCTAAAACAATTTAACTTCTGTTTTGCGCGTTGCGCTCAGTTACATATCAGTACGTAGAATATGCCCTCCTTAAAAAAATTCAGCCCAATCACCCCATATCTTGCTTCATTTAATTTTTTCAACTTTGCAGAACATATAAAGTGCACGTATTCAGACGGCCAATAAAGAGCTGCTTCTATTTGCGACCACATTATTCAACATAGGTAATGTTTACTTTCAGTAAGCGATATATGTGTTTTATAAGACTCTCACTGAGGCCGTAATATAATTATGAATACATTTACCAGACAATTTGTGATAGATTTCTGCATAAAATGTGAGGTATTCATGCCTCCATCTGCTCCTGATCATTCAAAAGCGTCAATCACAGGAAGCGCCCAAAGTAGGAATTAATCATAAAAGTTAAATTGTTGCAGTCAAATTTTCTTACATAGTGATAATTCACTCAGCACACTGGATGACAACATAGAGAGGGCCTTTTATATCATCTGTAAGAATGATTGGCACGCACAAAACATTGCTCAGAGCAGATTGTATGAGGTTATGCCATCCTTTGAGAGACTGAATGGGGCGCTATCATAACAAAGTCATCCATGCGTATATGCATTCCACATTGCCATCTCATCACGAGAATTTTTAACGTCCGGAAGAAACTTGATAGAAATAAATCAATTAAATGGATATCATGTGATAAAGTCGCGTGGACATTATTTATGTTCCGTGGAATCCATATGCCGATGCATGGATGCACTTGTAGAAAGAAAACTATTGCAACGTGATCGCGACTATATTAAGTGCTGCAGCGTTTACACAGAGCGAACCTCTACTGCCGTAGTGCTCGCTTCGTATTCGTATATGGTAATGTTAAAATACATCTACTTATCATTTAACCAGTGTTATGACTATGCGAGCTATGTTGTTAGCTATGAATCTCCACACTCTGTCAAACAGAAAGTAACCATTAACCATTTGCCTGTCCAATAATGTTTGCAGGCTTGCGTTTATTTCTATAGTATATATGCTTTTTTCATTACTGACTTAAATATATATTTGGATAAACCAAGATAGTAAATATTTCCTGGTTGCAGATGCAATATGTCTTTTATACAATATGTCATTCAAATTGGCTGACATACTCATTCGGACAACCACCATTAAGCAATAACATTTGCCAACGTAAGTGAGAATCCCAGTCAGATAAACCTTAATATACCTCTCATCATGTCGAAAGAGCTAATAGCATTTTTCTAAATATCAGTGTTACCATCTCTCCGGCAATGCGACTGTGTCTGGTAAATTGACAGCATATTTGATCTTCAATTTGAGTAGCTACGCTATCCCATACAACAGCAATAAATTGGCCTTTAATAACCTTAATACACCCCGTTTTATGCCACTCATTCTAAAAGCAAGGTAATTCCCGCTTTATGTAACATGACTGAAATTATTCCAAGTAGATTTCTAAATGAATTTAACCCACGGTATGTCCTTTGAAGTTCTAGCCCTAGCTAATTTGGATTGTCTTCAATAGCGTGTTCTCTTTTGATCCGTGATCAGTCTCCTGCTTAGAATACCAACAATTACGAGTGCATGTTTTTTGTGTTATGATAATGAAATTATGGGGATTATGCTAATTACGGCTTGATCAAAATAACCACTTAGACGCACATATTGATTGTGATATAATGTTTTGATGCATGTTGCATGCCACTCTTTCGCAATCATTTACTTTTCCCTTTGGACTTGTCTAGTTGCCTTCTAGCTATCGTGCTGTTACTATTGATAGTGTCCTTCGGGGCTCTCACTACGTGCTCCTGCAGTCATTCAACCATTTTTACGTTATTTTGATTGTCTGTCAAACGTACGTAATTTCTCACCAGCTCCGATTTACGTTGACCTTGATACAAGCACGTATCACATATCCATTAGCAAGATGCGTCCAAAGGAAACTATTTTATTGGTCAACATTTCCACGAGCAATAATATGTGTCTTCGCCATGGAATGCGTCATGGAAATATTGTGACAATATCCATATAACCTTGACAGCTATAATGGTCAAAATACATAACTTTATATAATGACTGACAATGTATAAAGGGTTACAAAGTTGAACTGATTAGCGATTACTGAACCAATACAAAGTGCACAATCTCCTAGCCGCTTCCCTTTACAGGTTATAATGGTTGTTGATTCGCATTCATTGTAGTGCTTTGCACATATCATCTGCTGTTGTAATCGTCAGGGGCGAGATAACATATGTCCTCCTGTTGTCATGGAACTTTTATTGAAATTATGTCTTTTGCATCCAAATCTGAACCCCATGGCTGAAGGTAAATTATACTTTAAAATATGGCCGCAGACTCGACGCACTGAAATAGAAAGTTTTTTTTGTAAAAGTGCTATAAAGAAGTAGCAAGCAATTAAAATGATAGTTATCAACGCGAGTATGTGATAAATACAATTGTCGAAAATAGACATAACGTACGCAACATGAATAACTCTCTACTACGTGTTCAATACTTTGTCATTGTCATTGGCGCATACATTGGTTTTTCCTACATTGTTTTGAGAACAAAAGTCCACTAGGATTATATTTCTAAACAAACTAAATCGCCAATTGCACCAAATTACACATCGGCACACCTGTGCGTGCAGTATATGTTCAGTATTTTTCTCGATATGATAGAGAATCCGACCCAAAAGCTGACGGCTACCGGTGAGACTGGATCTGCATCATTGACTGTGTCATAATAAAAACTAAATTTGATTCGATTTGCCAAAATCTATTCCCGAATATCTTCAGCCAAGAGTCGATTTCAACTCATTTATCGTGATTGATAAAGCTGTTATTGAGCCAGCTGTAAAAAAGTTTATGATGGATCCACCAATGCTTAGGAAGAGATGGTTGCACATGTGAATGTGATTTTCGGGGACAAAACGCAGCCGTCAGTTGATTATAATTAACAAAATATTACAGCCTGGATAGAAGTTGTATGTTTTCTGCCCGTTGAGACAAACATGGCGCCTGTCATTGTATCAGATTACAGCAGATATAATGTTAAACCCGAGTGACACATTCACAACAAATAACTAGTAACGTTTCAACTTTAAATAATCATATTTTAGATAAGCATAACATCGACTGATAAACATAATGTAAAATTCAACCATTTATTCAAATTGGCAATCTGCAAACAATCAGAATGTCAGAATGTATGTGTGCTCATAGTAAGATCATACAAGGTTTAAATATTATTTATTCGGCAGTATTGGCTCAGGAGAATGAAGCATGCACATACATATAGCGGATAATTGGTTTCTAAATCATCCGTAAATCTTATTTACCAAACGCAGGCTATCACAAAACGCACATTGTCTGTCAAAGGTGCCAACGTTGTGTCAACTCAGGCAAATATTCCACAGATCGCAAAAGAAAGCGCTTCCATTAGTGGTGCGTTTGTTTTTCTTTGATACTTGTTTATCAGCAAATTACCTCATTTGCATAGCAGGCGCAACGAAGCAAATTTGCAATTAATCATTGAGCTTTAGTTGTTTGCAACCTAATGTTTAAGCCATGTTTTTCAGCATGAAATCGAGATATAGGCCGTGCCATAGCAATAACCCGGCCGGGGTTTTGCTGCTCTTGGGAATTTACAAATTTTAATAAATCAATGTTATACTGCAAAATATCTCCAGTTTATCTAAATGATCCAATGGCAACATTGTGCCTTGTTTTTGAATTTGCAATGTTCTCACCAAGAGCTGCGAATGTGACATCGTCCAATTGACATAACCACTTTGGAAATATATCTTGACACAACTGAATACCACTGCCTTTCACGCACGTTATATTACTAAATTGCACAGAAAAGAGAGGCCGAATGGCATTGGCCTCAAAAAGATATGACCATTCGCGCATTGTAAAACATAACAATCTATTACCATTAAGCCATGAAAATGAAGCCTTGGCCTACCCCAGCAGCGTTTTGAAGAGCAGATAATGATATATTATCGATGCGAGTGATCACTCGTCAGTCTAGAGGTAATAAGAGATTGCAGATAAGCGTATTTTGTATCTGGGGCAGGAGAGAAATGTGCTTCGCTATTCATCAACTAGACTTGCGAATATTGCAATACTGCATAAATTATACCACGGACGCGATGCTTAACAATAAAATTTTAATTTTCTAGTTAACTGTAATAATTTTCTTTGAATCAAAGGCATTAATGACCATAACGGCAGCAATGACTTTTGTAGACGTTGCATGATGACCGAAGATATGATATGAATTGTTATTCGAGCAGTATGACCAGCTTTACTGCCAACTGCGCCTCCGAAGTATATTGTTTTATATTGATTATTCACTGAAGATAAAGTTTATCGCAAATTGCAGTAGGTAAATATATTCTCGAACATTGATATTACCTGGCAAAACGACAACTGCCATAAAATCAATGAAGTATTCAGTGCTGTGTGAATCACAGAATGATTGTTTTAAGTGGAAAGACGATGATAAATATCTGCTTAATTGTACGATATGCTGATAACAACATATGTGTAAGGCATCTGACTGTGTCGTTTTTGAAGGTTGCGTTCCAATATATTTTGCAAAATTGCTGTGAATTGGAAGGCAACATTTCAAATATTTATCGTCGGTCGCCCACAATTAACCCAAATCACTCCAATGTAATCAGTATTCTTCTGCAATGATATTTCAAATTAAGTCAAATGACAAATGTGTGATATCCTGCTCGCAGGATTTAAGAAATACTATGGTAAGTGTGCCCCACATCTGGTAGTGTCACCATGTGCTATATCCTAAGCCGACTAATCCCTTAAACAATCTTCGCCAACATTAAAACAATATGGAAACCTATGGACGCACTAATACCAGGGTGTCAATGTGTGGATATAATCTGCAAATAATAGATAACTAACATTTGTAAATGACAACTTTTCCGTTGACCACTTGCACACCAGTTATAAAATTAATGATTTTCCATGCCCATTTTGAGACGCTCATTTCTCTGCGTATTCACCCCAAGGAAATAGGAACCGAATGGTGTTATAAATAACAGTTTTTACCTCTTTAGAGCACGAAGCAATCCTGTGACATTTCAGTCGCTGGTATTTGAGATAAAGTAACCAGAGCCGAGAATAGTGATTTTGTTACATATATGTGGTTTTTATGTTATGTGGTAATTACCGGACGACAATTTCCATTGGTGACACCAGCTTATTTGTTTGATATAAAGAGTGCAAGCAACCCATGTCGTTGATAGTTTAGGTCATATTAATGTCTTTTTAATTCAGGGCGCTCGTATAGTCCTTCAACCAACATTTTTATTTCAAGCTGTAGCGTTATTATGTTTTATCAATGCGAATGCTAATTTACCCAAATAAGAGAAATTTAACTATTTTGGCAACGAATGGTTTGCACTTTCCAGAACTTGGACTAGGGAGATCGATTTAAACCAATCATCTTTAGGGACTGCTAGATTTAAATTCGCAATCAATTCCACGGAAATAATGAGCACTGGGATAAGCCTTACGGTCGTGGTCATGGTGGATAGTAATATGATATCTTGGAACACTTTATTTCCGAGTGCACAAACCGCAATGGTGTGAGCGATATTGGTTGCTTGTAGTTATTATCAAGATATCAACATATATAAGTATATAAAAATACAAAAATATATAGATATATATATAGAGAGAGAGAGAGAGAGAGAGAGAGAGAGAGATAGAGAGAGAGAGAGAGAGAGAGAGAAAGAGAGAGAGAGAGAGAGAGGGAGAGAGAGAGACATGAGAGAGAGATAGAGAGAGAGAGAGAGAGACATAGAGAGATCAAGAGAGAGGTAGAACATACATAGAGAGAGAGAGAGAGAGAGAGAGAGAGAGAGAGAGAGAGAGAGCAGAGAGAGAGGGAGAGAGAGAGAGGGAGAGATAGAGGGAGAGACAGAAATAGAGATACAGAGATAGAGAAAAAGAGAGAGAGAGAAAAGATATACATATATATATGATATATATGGATAGAGGATATATATATATAAATATATATAGATATATATATCCTATATATCTATAATATATATATATATATATATATATATATATATATATATATATATCTATATATATATATATATATATATATATATATATATATATATATATATATCCCCCTATAAATAACCAGGTTACGCGATAAATTGAAATAAAGCAAATCCTTTGAGTTAAATGAACGACATAAGGATAGGAGACGTATTATATTTGTCTTGTATTATATTTGTATAGATACTATTCAGTTAAGACAGCGCGGAGCAATCTCCAAGAAGATGTCTATTAACTTAATTTCTATCAATATCATACCAGAACTAATGTGCGCTTTAAATGCAAATATAAATAGCACTGACACATCATTCTCCGCTGTTGATTTGTAAACAACCCCAAAGTACACAATCAAGAATCCAGTATGATCGAGCAGAGGTCAATAAATGAGTTCCAGACATTGGAACGTAAGATATGTTACTGACCACGATGTTCATGGATCTATGTACTCTGAGTTAGTAAATGCCGGCTGACGCTGTAGAGTTTTTTTATGTTGGGTGATCATATAGTAATAAAATAAAATGAATAAGTTTGAGAGAGTATTCAAAAACCTTGCAGCTAGTTTGCTGTGGGAGATAAGACATATAGAGTTGACAAATGGGCTTATTTATTAGAAGCCAGGTGCATATATATATAATAAGGTGAACAACTTACATCGCACACAGCGAAGGTGGGGGAGAAAACAACCACCAACATACATCGCACACAGCAAAGGTGGGAAAGAAGACAACCACCCCTACAAGAAAAAGGTATAACATTAGAAAATACTACAACAAGAATTAAAACATTGGGTGGGTGGGCTAGGGAATAAAAAATCGTGCGAGCTAAGATGGCGACAGCCACAAGGAGAAAGGAAGTGATGATCGCCCCTATCGGCAACTGCAGTAATTAGAAGTCATGTGACTCCCTAGCAGGGCGGCAAGCCGATAAGCAACATATGTGCAAGATAAGGCCGAGAAACCGCCGAACACTATGACATAAACAAACGCTATGATTACAGACACTGCTAAACTACGGAAATTAGAAGCCTGTATATCAATCGCTTAAATAACACATGATCACCACCATAAAACCAATTTAATTATATGCATCTTAAATTAGTATATTCTTATTATAGAACAAAACGCCGATATCGATCACCAATGATCTCCAATTATTCATAATAGAATCTCCTTTTTTCATATGGAACATTGCACAATATGTCAGTCGATATAGTTATATCTTATTAACGTTGTGGCAGGTGATCCTTTTTAAAGATAATTATGAAGGCTCGGCCACCATAATGCGGTGTTTAAACCAGGAAACCATGTGCGACGTAACTCAATAACAATGCCATTAAATGGTCATCAAGCTATCCGTTTACAGTGGGCATACATCGTAAAACTACACCGCAGAACTGTTCACCGTCATTTGTCAAAAATATAATTAGCCAACAGTCTTTATTCACTGTTTTCTATTGAGCATATTTGTATTTCTAGCCAAGCGTTCACCAGGCTATGGAATAACCCAAAATAAGGTGTAGAAGGTTTAAGGGTCCATAATGGTGTTGGCGAAGGTGCCAACTATTTCCTGACTATATATCTCTTTGCATTTAAACCAATTTATGAGGACGTGCTTACAATATGTAGCTTCATCACTGGTTGTTAACGCAATAACCCTGCTGTACCAAATGAAAAATCATTTCGAAGATACCAGCCGAAAACATGGAATGGTATTAGATATGCATATGCTTGTGTCAGATGGGATAGTTGCTGGCTTTCTTGCGTGTGTGTGTACGCATGCTCGTGTGCCGGAATTTATGCGTTTACGCGTATCAATATACCCAACACGTCACTTGTTGTATGAGGCTCAATCGGATATCGATGTCAAGACACACACTACGCAACGTAAACAGGATAGGTACACAGACTTATTTTCTAGTGATGGACTGAATTCTGTTCCGATTAGACTGTATTGACAGGTCAAAACAGCTGCCGCCTGTTAACCATGCATCATTGCTTGTTATATTGATACGCGTAAAAGCATTAATAATTTAAGCCAGTCATATCAGATACATCCGAATTAATGTTTTTCGTGATGGAAGCAATGCGTATTAATTGTCAAAACTATGAATTAACGCTTAAGTGCGCCTACATGCGTTGAATATTTGCTTATTCGGCCTCGTTTTTTTCTGTAATACTTCAATTGATTTTCGCACGTCGTGTCAGCCACATCTGGCTGTAATCGTTCGTTATATCAACACAACATGGGTCTGTAGCAGAATGCCGAGAGAGATAGTCTGAAACGGGCATCATGTTTTACTCAAGAGATTGCATGGGAAAGAACATCAATGCCATCAGCGCTATTCAAGGTTATCTCGGTACGGCGTTAGATGCACACAAATACAGAGATACAACCCGAGCAGCTTTACCAAACAGGATAGGCATCGTTCAAATATAGATATATTTGCTTAATGTATAATATACAACGCCGAAATGTAACAGCGAGTCAGGGCCTGAGCAAACACAAATATGCTGCTATGCAAATGTCTATTATATCGACATTTACCATTTCGATTTCGCCATTTCTGTCTCTTTTGCCTAAGAGTGATTAACATATATGTTAACGAGTTTCATCACAGGGGCCTGAGCAAACACATATATGCGGATATTTAAATGTCGTTTATATCGACATTTACCATTTCGTCTCGTTTGCCTAAGAGTGATTAACATATATGTTAACGAGCGTCATCACTTTGTTTAACCATGCTTTCGAAAATAACAGAACATATTCATTACAAAAAGCCGTTATATTTTACATTACTGCGTTCTGCTAATGTATTCAGATGTGATGTCTTTCTGCAAACGAATTACATTAACTAGATAATTTCAGTTCATCCAGAACGATAGTCAACCTCTCGAATTGAACATTGCATTGATCTTAAATATTGTGTCTTTGAGCACGTTTCCTACTTCAGAGATTGGTTAATACTGATATCACAGAATATAACGTGTGTTTTAGGCATTTAACTCTGTCTTTAAATGCAATGCTTGAATAAAACGCTAAGTAGAGTGGGTGATAGAAAAATAGCTCTTTTATGCCATTCCAACTTTTAATGGACCAATAAAATAATTGATTCACTAGCCACCTATTGACTTCAGACGTGTTAACACACGCGCTAGAGAGGATCTGATTGCAGAATGAATTGCCCATTTCAGCGGCAAAACATCAGAAATTAATCGTCTGGAAGAAGAATGTCAAAGGAGCAAATATGCCCTCGAACCTTGTTTACTGTACGCGTTTTGAATCTGCGGTGTTCAACATTCACACGGCGTAAGTCTTTGACATTAGTTAATTGTTTACTGGTGTGAAAACGTAAAACACGTACAGCAGTGGAAGCCAGGGCACCAAGGATAAAATATTGGTGTAATTACAAAACTCAGATTGCCAAGTCAATGGCACACTGCTTGTTGTAGTGGTCGTTGTGGACGCGTGGATACTCAATGAACTTCTGCCTCATTGAGAATGGTTCAAGCGCATCGCAATAGAATCATTAAAAAGATTGATGAGTATTTATATTTCACCCGAAGACGACCAAATTAGCTGGTAAAAATAAATAAAGTCGGATAAACCAAACTGAAACTAATAATAAAAAATTTAAGTGTATATTTTGGTTTATATACCAAATAGTCGTTGATATGAACTTCTGAAAAGGCTATTGAAAAAGTGAACAGGGAAAACAGTGGATATCCTTTAACAAACCAGAAACAACAATTAAGAAAGAGCTCTGTACTCTCCAATAGCAAATATATGTAAACTATAGATATTAGAATGTGAGAACTACATCGGGCACAAAGAGCTCTTCACTTCTAGTAAAGCCAAGGACATAATGCCCGATTCAGCATGAACTAAAATAATCTTGAACATCCGGGGAAGACTTAAGTCACTGATCTAAATGACCGTATTTAGATTCCTGCTTGGACAGAAATGTTTGCGTACTTGCATCCTGCAACACATCTTTTTAATCAATTGCAAGCTAAAGTATCTTGTTTTTCGTGGTACTTCTGTCAAACGTTGCGCTGATGATAACACACAGTAACTTGTTAGCAGCAGCTTTCCGTCATATCAGATATCATACTGTTTATGGTTTTTTTATGAAAGCAAATGTCAAACGAGAACTTGTCCCAGCTAGTTATGCAACCACACAATACATACCAACTCCACTATAGGTGTTAAGAAGCCGATATGGATCAATCGTGAAACCATTAACGTTATCAGCAGACAAAATAAAAGAGTAACATGACTAACTCAATACCTGATATCATGTGGAAAAAAATAAGGACTAGTCTTGACAGAAACGTGAGATATTGACCTTATATTTGAGGACCAAAATAGTCAAAGCATTGCAAGAAGCATTTTGCATCTATCAATTATTTGAAAGCTTAGAAAACAATCGGACCACATATAAAGATGACACTAGCATCATAGTTTTAGAAGATAATACAAGATTTGCGTAGGGGTTAAACTGAGTTAGAAGGTTTTAGAGTAATATACGCCTTGATTTATTTGAACGGCAAAGATGAGGAAAACTGGGTAGTTTATAAATACACTAAAAAATGCGATGTAAATGATGACAAAAGCAAAATAATGTGGAATGGATACCATCCACAAAGCCCCCTAATGGTAAGAGATAACCTGGTAATACCAAACATATATATATTCATATAAATACATATATATATATATATATATATATATATATATATATATATATATATATATATATATATATATATATATATATATATATATATATATATATATATATATATATATATATATATATATGATATATATACATATATATCTATGTTTATATATATTGTCTTCATGTCATACTAAATCATTATATATATATGAATATATACATATATATATATGTTTATTTATATATATGCATATATATATATGCATATATATATTCATATATATATATATATATACATATATATATACATATATATATATGTATATATTCATTCATATATAATGATTTAGTATAACATTAAGACAATATATATATAGCATATATATATGTATATATTCATATATATATATATATTTATATATATATATATGTTTATATATATATATATAGGTACAATATATATCAACATATATATAAACACATGGATGGATAGATAAATATAAATATAACATATACATATAAATATATATATATTTATATTTATATAAATATATAAATATATAGATATATATATATATATATATATATATATATATATATATATATATATATATATATATATATATATATATATATATATTAACATATATATACACATATATGACAAAAGTTTTATGCGGTTCCATAATGGCCTCAATAGAGGGTGAGGGACGGATTTTGTGCAATTTGCTTCGCAATCAATTTTGCATTAGTGGTGTAGAAGGGTGACCTTCGTTATAAAGTGGGATCCTTAACCGAAACTATTGGTACTATAGAGACTTATATCAACAGATTTATTACATTGGAATTATTTTGAGTTTTACCGTCACAAACTACCCAGAAATGCATGTCATGCAATTGAAGGTTGAAGCTAGATCGGTGGATGTTTATCGCTTACCGATATATCGGTCATTACATCAGCCATAACTCAACTGAATGGATGTGTGAATGTATGTTGAAATCTCAATGACATCAAATTCCACTATGCCGTAGTGTAATATACGACAGAAGATAAATAATATATATTGTACGTTGTGGGATAAAAGGCGATAATTTGTTGCTCTGTTACTTGCGCTATTTCGAGCCATTATTTCACCCTCTTACTCGTTAACAATTAGCTTGATCACAACCTGTTTAACCCAAGAATGTATTTTAGCCATATTGAAGACATACAGTTAGAAGATGGTACGTCTAAGATAGAAAAGTGTGATACCGTTAACTGATAAGGGCACGGAGCCAATCAGCCAGAGAGTCACAGCGTCTTAGTTTCGCAGCAGCGTCTTGTAAAAAAGCCATGAGGATGAACTAATTACAAAATAAACGGGTAAGTTGGGTCGGAGGAGTGTTAAACCCCTGTCTAAAGCCCAGCATGGAGGCTGCGTTTGTAAGCTGGCCACCAGCTCGACTGACAAGCTTTTGTTTATTAAAACACCCCATGAAGAACGTGTAGAGGAAGCTATTAACGTTCTGTACGGGGTCATTCGTGCTTATGCGAGACCATAGTCTGGCCAGTGTTGTGGTGTGTTAACAATTCATTGTGTATTGAAATGTGAATTGGCCAAAAAGTATAAACGATTGACCTTTGGTTAGATGTGCGTAGTACCCAGAGAAGAATGAGTCAGATGTGAGGAAAACCACTGTACAGTTAAGCTAAAGATAGTTACAAGCAGAGGTTGTTGATATATTTCAGGTAGCCTGCTGCAATTTTGTATTCGTTTTGTTTAAGATTTAAAAACAATTGAAAGCAAAAGTGTCAAATGACGTGATCCTGCAATCGTCGAGTAGTCAGTCAGGTTGACACACTAAGGTATCGAATCATCAATCTATGGATCGAATCATCAATCTTTGGATCATAAGGATAAGCATTTAACAACTATGCCAAAGGGACAGAGTATGATTAATAGTACGATGGATCAAAGCTTATTAACGTAGCCAATCCTGCAAGATATGTCCACAACCTTGCTCTGCTGATAATAAATATTCACCCCTTAAATCACTGCAGACACTTAATTGCAATTATCTAATGGTGTAGGTTTCTGTGTTTTATCATGATAGAATGATCACAACCTTGCGGCAAAAGCAGTTTTTATCTCGCCAGCAGTGTTGTTGCAATATATTTGCATGACATGTGAAGGGGCAGACAATGGGTTGCTTGTTGTATTAATTTGTTTTCATTCCTATTTGCACGCCACCAACCGAGTGAAACTAGAAAAGTCAAATTGTCGATAGCCCTTGTGGATCACGGTCTAAGTATGATATCTCTCCTCATTCAACAATCGCACGATATTACCTGGTTATTGAAGGTGATTAAATGAATTGCATTTTACGTGCATTTTACGTCGCATAACGGAATTATTTCAAATTTATTTCGCTAATTGATCATTTGTGCTTTTAACAAATACCTCCACAATTTCACTGAGGTACACATATAACATAGTATTGTAGTAGGATGTCCATTGCATACCTCATCATGTACGCATTGATGATATCACACGAGCTTGAGGATTTACAATGATTAACAATGATGGCATCCCAATACCTTATGGTGTTTGGTTGCCAGGGCAAATGGACCGTTAGGTCAATAGGTGCTCTGTCAATGGTCATCATGAATTGATTACGAATTAGGTAGAGTTAAAACACTGCTAACAACTTTTGTACTGGAAGTAAAAGTATAACTCAGTCGTACGAGCTTAGTAAAACCCCTTTGTTCTCTTTCAAATACATCAATGTCACGGTGACAAAATAGTGACCACGCCTGAATTGCATATTCGGCATATGGCCTTACAAGTACCTTGCAAGGTTTGCATATATAAAGCATTTCATTTTCGTTAAAAAACCATTTGCCATAATTTCCCCTGTCAAACGCATTATTTAAGCTTGTTGTCAGTTATATCCTTGAAATTTGGTACTCTAAGAACTATTGCTTAACAAGGAAGTTGATCAGTTCTTGAACCGCTCTACCGACCTTGCAAATATCACCTCTCTATTGTATTTCGGAAGTTGAACAAATGCTGCCAGGTAATCTAAAATATACAGTGGATTTGTTTTTATATGGATGTTCGTAGCTTATTACTAATTGAATGATTAGCAATAATTGGTAACTCCAACCTGAAAATGGTCTGCAATTGTCGATCTATCTGCATCAATGATACGCGTAAGTTTCTTTGATGCATACATTGCATGCAGTCATGGCCGCTGCCTACTCGCAACATGCCTCTACATGTCTCTTTCTTTACTGGGATTAGAGTGGTAGGATAGGTAATAGACAAGATAAAATTCAAAAATCATAATTAGAAGCTGTCTGCTAGAGGTAGGCTGTCCGAGCGCGTTCTATGAGCAACGACACGCCCTGCTTACTAATAATGTTGACGTCGCCAATCTTGCAAAGAAACGTTCACTGATCCAATCAGTGCCGCCAACTAGAGACACAAACACATGTATGTGATATCAAAGGCATTATGAGCATCATTCCGTTATCTTACGTCAGTTTATCACTATCTTGCTCTGTACAGGAATATAAATACTTGCAGCCATCCATAATTATGCTTTAACTATGGCGTTATATATTTTGTCATCAACAGAAGTGTATAAATGCATCGCCATGTAGAATACATTATTTAATATTACTTTTCATTTTATTAAAACTCTATTTCAAGTAAAACTATAATGTCATCGTTGCCATGATGCCTATTCGCTCCGTAATGGCAAACGAAAGTCTGATAACATACAACCGTATTCACTACAAGCCATTGCTTGATATGACCCATAGCAGTAATATGTCGGTTAAAAGGCGGGTAAAAGAAGAGCCGCGTACAATATAGATTGGCACCTTAACCAAAGAGTTTACTGCTATGTAAGAGAGCTCACTCAAACTACCTTCGTGATGAGTATACAATTGAGTGAAACACACGACCTTCGTCAGGTAAAGCTACCATAGGGGACTGTTAATCCCACATCTGGCTAATAATGTTAAATATTGAGTCGTTTGAATGGTCAAGGCGACCATCTGCTACCCCCACCACCGCCCCCTCCCCCCGAATTGACCCTATACCATGTGGTTTAAAGAAACGCCATTACAAAATACCACGCGGCGTGGTGACGTTTTCATATATTTTTCTCAGGCGTAATTGTGAGTAAGCCCTCTTAGCTCGTTTCTTAATTCCAACGAACAATTATTTATACTACCGTTCTGGCAGCCACAACAATTGATGGTGTAAAAACAGAGCATCTAATAATTTCATAGCTGTCCTTTGGAACCCAAACGAGTATAAAAGTATTCCATGCTCATTTTTCATTAGAATACCGGTTGCATACAAATTAACATGAACGTTGCAGAGCTCATCGGCAGAAATCTAAAGGCTCGATTGCCACAAATTTGTTCTAGTTCGTGCAGATCTGGTTGCATTCACCTGATCTAGAAAAGCAAACAAGATTTGTAGACTGAGTAATAATAGAGCAATGCGTGACGCAGATCGATGTACTTTACAATCCCTGTCTGTACCATACCATGAGAGCTTCAGATATTATGGAGTAACCTATTGCATTCATCCCTGTCCCGGTTCAGTGTGCCACTATTGTAGTGAATCCACATCCAGGTATTTTCCTCCACTGACGTGAATAATCAATTGGGACAAACATCTTCTTCTTGCAGGTATTGCAACAACAGCTCTTATTCTTTACCATGGACTCGCTGCATATCAATTCCCTGTTGTGTTGTTCTGGAATAAGTTGCATCCATTAATCGATAATATTTTGAATGAAGTGAAGCTATCATTGAATAACAATGAATGGGTCCGGACTATAAATAAGGAAAAAAAACCCAGTGCAATGGAGCAAGTGCTCATAAAAGAATGCACGAACATTTTGTTATCTTTCCTGTAGAGTGTAGCTTCTGATCGGCAAAACGGATTTGTTGGCCTGATTGTCGCAACTGGTACAAATGTAATTCTATTTGCGTATGACAATGCCCTTGTATGATATATGTGGCTAGTATATATCAAATAAATTGTGTATATCATGGTGTGATACGTTTTATTGCACATAAGAAACATAAGCAGGAACACCAGACAGCAGTGATCAGCCAGACATGGCTGGTCATCTTCCGGCATTTGCTTGAATGGGCTACTAACGAACCATACTTTCCCGAGTATCGTAAATGTCAGCACTATCTATCGCTCGGGGTAAAGTGTGGCAAATAATCCTTAGGTAACGTCCAACGTTTTGTTATTCGACAATATAAGTACAAGATTGGCATTCACACAACTCATCAACGCTGACGTCAATCTAACCACTTCATATGTGATATAGCACTTAGTAGTAGGTGGATATATCATATGAGATTCTAATTTATGCAGCAGCCCTTACATTGTTATTGATGGTTACTGCACGTTTACGTAATAAAGGACAATTATTTCCAAAACTGGGATTTCTTGACACAACAACCAGGTATGGAATAGATACGCATAGGTTGGCCCTTTTGTTAATTCACAAAAACTATATAACGAGTTCAATCCTGCGCCTCGTTCGATCATTCTTCTCTTTCATCGAGACGTCTCGAATCAGTCCGCCGCGTGGTGTGGTCGATAGCAACAGCATCTAACACGGAGAGAAACATTTCCCTGCCGAATCTTGGTCAGAACAAGCTACGAAATCTAACGCTAGCTCTACGAATTTACACAGGGATACTTGTAAAGTGATACAACGGGAATTCAACCACCACGGTACTCTTGTATATTTATCACAATATTTAACTTAATGGAACTATGGAAGAAAATAAAACCTATCCGTTCTTATGTAGCAATATATAAGACAGTCAACGGAACCAGACACATAGATAATATATGTCGTAGTGTGCTCCCTATCAGTTATCTACGTTCGATGATTCCGTAATGAGCCATTGCTGAAATAATGTTTCATCATCCGAAGCTCGAGACTTTAAAGTGAACTTAATCTGTCATGTGATGAGCATTCATCAATAATAATACGGCAATAACATGAGCTTATTTTAACAAGGTGGTAGTTTGTCAAATTTACGATATCAATGGAGATGCGGCTGATGATTGCTGGACGCAGTAGGACAATTTGTGACAGCAAATATCTGACATTAGTTTCTGCCTTCACCGTACTTTCGAAGCGACCTCCTATTCCTTTCCTCACATAACCGCAACAATACTTCAACGAACGCACGTATCGTTAGCAGCAAACACTGCTATCTTCCATATCATAGTTATGAATCGCTCTCTGGTGTGTGTTTCTCTCTCTCATATAAATGTGTATTATGAATACTCGCGTTGTTGTTGACAGCCATCAATCAACATGCTGACAGAAAATGAACGCTGCCAGGCCAAGCTGTGATGTTATGCTCTTTACTGCTGTAAACCTTCGATATCTCTCTTATACCAACAGCTAAATCTGAACATCATCTGATATAACATCCTGACAATTATGTCTACAGACCATTCCAGATCATGCAGCATGGTGTCGTGTTTTCACGCCATGATCCAATTTGACCTCATAAATACATTTCTAGGGTGGCAGAATCCATTTGGAATCATTGAAGAACAACTCCCACCTAAACTAATAGCGTATAAATACTATTACTGATCTCCCATTGATTAGAGCCCTATCTAGACGCTACCCTATTCTAACATCGACGAACTTCGTATTATTTCATTGACTAATGACTTCAATTGCTCACACATACTCAGCTCTTTAGCATTTACGAAACCGTTAATCGACTGGTGATGCTGACCCATCACACACTACTCGCAAAACACAAGTAACCCTCTGTTCCTTGGTGGCTTTACTGAAATCCACCGCATAATCTATCTTCCATGTTACCTAGCATATATATATATATAAGATTTACTAGAATGTTACTAAAATACAGACCTTTATTGGCATCTTTAAGCTCATGAAAATATTCCGGAGAGGGAAATAAGAGGGGGTTAGGATACTGTATTTGTGTTGTAGATCGAATGCATTGTTCAACTTTGTGTTTCCTCATCCCTTCCACACTCGGAAGAGATTATTTCAACTGCACTTTGGCCAAAGGTTTACTTGTTATGCGATAGGATCGAATCAGTCACTGCAAACGATTTGGTCCGATGTTTAGTACATTGTTTTCACGTGAGTGAACAGTACAGTCCGCTGAGTACATATCAATAATAGGAATATACTATTATCCATAACTTACCGCATGATTCATTTATACCCATACAAAAATACACGCACACACGCACGCACACACACACACACACACACATATATATATACATATATTTATATGTATATATATATATAAATATGTATATATATAAATGTATATATATATATGTATATATATGTATATATATATTCATATATATTTGTATATATATATATATATATATAATATATGTATATATTTGACTAAATACACATATATATATATTTATAAATATTTATGTGGACATATATATATGTTTCGATATCTATGTTTAATTATATATTTATATATATATATATATATATATATATATATATATATATATATATATATATATATATATATATATGTGAATGCATTAGAATATACGCACATACAAAATATGTTTATATATTTATATATATACATATATATATATGCATAAATATGCATATATATATATATATATGTATTTATATATATATATATATATATGTATATATATATATATATATATATATATATATATATATATATGTGTGAGTATGTGTGTGTGTATGCGTGTGTGAGTGTGTGTGTGTGTGTGTGCGCGCGCGCGCGTGTGTATGTGTGTGTGTGTTTTTATGCCAGTCCTTGCTACCGACTGCGTTAGCTAAATTTACCGTCGCCAGATACGCCGAATTAGAATATGCACTGCAAATACAATCGATACCGCTACCAATATATTGTCTGCTTGCTGCTCATGGTACCTTAATTTGTCCCAGCATTCTAAAAAAGTACAGGAAAAATCCAGGTTTTTCCGCGTTTTTCTATTGTAATTTGTTTCAATGTCGGACTTGCCACTTCAACGCGCATGACATAATAAGCCAATTTTAGGATATTGATTGCGTTTCTATTGACGTGTAGTTAGTGTTGTTAGTGACAACAAGAATTGTACGCAACAAACGAAGCAGTCAATAATTCAATGGGTACTTGTATGAATAATACAAAGTATAGATCACACTGATATACAGTATGATATACATGTAATTCCGTTTAACCCAGATATTTCCTGTCTAAGTCGTCTATTTATGTCAGGTGCCTGCTCCATTACATCTGCGAGAACATGTAACGATGTTCTCACCCATTCAGCAACCCATCACTACAATGGTACAGGACATTGTCTTATCGACTCCTTATTGTACATATTTCTCCGCTCTTCAGTCATTAACTCATGGTTGTCATATGCATCTAGCAAAACACATGCTACAAAATGACTATCATCATATTCTCAAACACATATAGTGTCTCTCGCTCTTAAATGCAAACATTACTTCTCTGCTTAAATGAGCGACTGTGTATATAACGAGGAACAACACGAGATTCAGACTTTCATCACCATAGTATTATGAACCCTACTAGTACCTGACAAACCCCTGATTGCATGGCTTGAGGACTTAATACAAATTTAGATGGGCTTATGTGACTGTTCAAAAGTCTGTATGGAGATGCTACTTCTCAACATTCCGTGAGGTCCGTTGGGCATTGTAAATACATCGCCGCACTAATCGGTTAAACAACTACATTCGTAACCTCTAAGCAGAAGTACCGCCCAAACAGTTTTTATCTCACACTCATTAGCAAGAAGTCACAATTCGTGAAATCAAAGAGCATTTACATATACTATCAAATCATATTGCATCAATCAAGCGTTGCTAAAGATTATAATTCTGTTCTTTGCGACTCGTACAAGCGCAAGTTCACATGCAGTTTATATTATCATTAGATCGGCCGCACCAAACAGCTGGCGAAACGATTTGTTGCATGGAAATAGATTTGGATTAATCGGTGCTGTCCTAATATTTTTCTCTAGATTACTAAGGCAACTTGTGTTGGGAACCTTGACCCTTTGCAACCCGAGTGAAGATTCGTCCTTATTGAGTATGGCGTATTGCGCTTGCCTTTTATCCATCTCCACCGTTAGACAATTGAATTGGTTCGAGGCTTCGAGGGAATGGTGACGCAAAGTATAAATACGTACTTTTGGTGTCCTCTACCAAGGTCGGTTTCCTTATGACCTTCTAGAGCGATAGGTGTGTTTGTTGTCAATTCGTGCATCTGCGGCAATAGATATGGGTTAGGTTTCCAATGTAATCTCATAATAATTGTTCATTTATTCTAAATTGATAAATAGGGTACTGGTTGGTAATTTTATAACTAACAATAAAACATTGCATTCAATTTGAAAGGTATACCTGTTTTTTATAAGTAGCAGACCTTGTTGATGAGCCATGTATGTCAATGATCATCTAACAAAAGTGGCACAACAGTGACATACCCATGGTCAGTGTGACCTTTTGGCATATTTATTTGTTAATGGCGTACTTATGCGTTTTGTCACTTGAATAGACTACGGCCATTAATGATTGAAACGTTTCTGAGTATGCTACGGTTGTCCGAATCGGGCATTATTTAGCTCGTTGACTGTAAAGAGGGTGTGGTTTAATCATACAAGCAAGTTCCTGTGGCGCTAATCATCATCATCATACAATGAAACCAAAGTTGGGTTTCTACATCTCTAGCCAGAAACCGCTTGCAAATGAGCAATTTTAATATTTCGTATTGAAGACCTAGCACTGCAGTTTTTCGTTACTTACATAGCATTCCAGCACGACCATAATCGCATGCTGCTAACTCTTGCATCATGATAACGACATGACGGAATAGAAAAAATACGATGGTCTTTTTTGCTACGTTGGAGCGATACGGATCTGCAAAGCTCACTATATCCTTCTTAAGTACCAATAAATGAACACTGTTTGTCTTGGGATCTTAAATTAACGACTCCCAAAAGCATCCAGGAACGACTAAACACGCCATTCAAAAGTCTGTCGTGACTACAAATAAGCAATCTCTAGACATTTTGGCATCTCTCCTTATTGAATAGTGCGTTACGTCGCAAAGTACTGGTACACGTTTAAAGTCGAATGTCCATCTTCCGCAATGTATTTGCGGATGAATATATCTTATCAACTGCAGCAGTTATGGTTTTTGTTTTTTGTCATATGCAATGGTGGTTATTGATTTCTTCTCAGCCAGAGAGGGACAGGATCAGAGATTTTAGCTGCACAATGATGACCAACTTCATAGATCATGGAATTGACCTATTCACAATTTCCGGCCCATCGGAATCAACTCTGACCCTCGGCGATTGATACTCCTTTTACATCGTAAAATCAAATAGAAAATTGAAAATATTACTATTCCTTCAAAATGTTTTTACAATCGGACTGTTTTATTGTGGGGAGTTAGAGATAAGCAATATGCACTTCACTCAAGGTGACTATTTGCACTTTATTCATTGCCAAAAAGTGGCTACTTTAACGCTTAACATAGTACTGTGGCTTGATCAATCCCACCCAAGAAACCCAAAGAAATACTGTTTCCTACCCAGGTACTTTCGACCGTCCCATATGAGTTGTTTGGTTTCCCACTCCATTGGTCTCATATGACCATAGCAAGAGTGTCAGGATATGGACATGACATTTGGTATATTACGGCGGCATACCTTTGCTCAAGGCATATCGGTTTAAACGTTTTGTTGCAACCATAAGATGAAATGTAATGTTTGTATTGTTTGATGCTTTGTAATGTAATTCATCACCCCATCTTGCGTCAAATTAAGTACAGAATATACTTGTAACAAGCAGTAGATCAGTATCTGACGATATTTAAGTGATGTGTAGCTGACTTGGGCATGACAGTCAATATTCAAAATAAACGCTATTATGGCCTAGATAAATAGCTATAATAGACAGCATATTACACGCGGTTTATTTTATGTTGCAATCGAGTAACAAGTGCACTAATGTGATTTGTAACATTTGCTCTGATTACTACGGAGAACGCAAAGTTTTGTTTACTTACCACTCTGTTCATTAATTACGCATGTTTACGAGTCAGTACATCATCATGCTCTTAGTGTGTCTTCCAAATTGCTAATCGTGATACACACATTGATGTGTCACCTCCTACAGAAAACTACTCGTCGGGAAAGCCAGGAATAACAACGAGGTAATTATAAAACCTTAATATCGTGACACTGTCAGACGTCGGGTTATATTAACAGTATACTTGTTACATGTTTGTTTTAGCTCTCATTACTAATGTTGAAGTTATGTTCAAACCAGTCTTCTGTTTGTAACAGCCCATTGCTCTGATCCTCACTACTAGATAACTTAATTGATGGCAAAGTGCTTAAATAAAACGAGGTGTTTTAAGCATACATGATATAAACATACGGGAAAGTACGATACCAGCCAAAAAGTTACTGTTTACGCAGAAAGGGTGTCTATAATCATAGATATGGACGGATGTATCAGTACAGGGGCATCAGTAAATACTAATACTTTTCGTTTGGATATGCATTCACTTGTGTTCCGTCATGCACTGCATTAAGACAAAACCAATAAGGTTTCAGGGAACGATTTGACTATTATATTATAATCTGCTGCTTGAACAGCATTCTCACTTGCTTTTAGATATCAAATCATCAGATTTATGTGCCCACTCGACCAATCATCTATTAGTTTTGGACCAATCAAGCCTGTAACATTTTAAGGGATTTTCCGGTTGGGACTGCACGCGTCGATTTCATAGTATAAGGATTCAAACTAGATATTGCTGATAAATAGTCTGTGCTCAAAATGCTGATAGATTGTTTGGTAAGAAATGCAAAAATAAATCATTGTCACAAACATATCACCGACCCTAAGCATTAAGTTTGGCCTGCTTATGCCATATGCGGGGAATTCAATTATCACAATGAGTATTGATTTACAATTGCAACAGAATGACTACGTAATGAATCAATTATCAGAAAGCATGCAAATATATGACATGTGCAAAATGTGGAAGATATTTTATGTGAAGCACTCCGCACTCTCTTTGTTAGATATTTTATGTATCTAAGTCAACCAACATTCATTGCCATAGAGGCTAACTTGGGGTCTGCTGCTTGATATACGGCGTGTTTGTCCCTCGTCATTCACAAAAAGTCATGTTTAGGCTTATTTTAGATAATTAATGAAGGAAAACAGTCATAAGCAGTGGACTTGCCCTCCTTCATGTAAGACTCGTAGTAATTAAGATAATTAGAAAATAGTCAGCAAAGCCCTCTAGACTTGTAATTTTACTTTCTAACAACTTGTTAAACTGCCTGACTTCGAAACATGTACAGTGATGTGTTTAACTTTCTTTAGTCGTATGTAATTAAAAACGCATATTCAATCAGTACCAAAGTTCTATTAAAACAGCCATTAATGGAACGGTTTTTGCCGTATGACCCTACTTACTCTGGTTGTTAAGATATATTGGTACAGATAGATTCTACAAGGAGGAACATAATGAAAACCACCTATTCATGATGATAACGAATTACTGTTGACGTCATTGAATTGTGAACTACTTGTGTGAAAGTATTTTAGGCTTATCAAATACAATATCTGTGTTGATATTTTGATTCAATTATTTTGCGATAATACCAGTACAATCCGACAGCTTTTTTCTTTTGCATTAGATCGAACCTAGCAACTAGAGAGACCAACGGAGCTTAACCATGTCAGCTAAGCATTTAATTGGCACTGCCCAAACTTTAAAACAATCCATAGCCACTAAGGCTTTTTCACCTTTTGCGGAACGGTGGTTAATCTCTCTCTAGCCTGGTTTAAATCCGGCGTGCATTTTGTCTCACAAGAGTAAGAGTATGTCACAATGTTATTACTGATGGATTTGACCGGCCTTGTGATCTGTAAGATGTCTGCAATAAGGTAAGGTACCAGCGCATAGTGCTCAATGGGATTAGGGCACAACAGGGAAATATTATTATCGCATGATGCTATATGAAATGTCTCGGGACGAATTTTCATATCGATATCCCAGACTATACGCAACAATATAAACTTTGATATTGATTCTTCACGTCACGAGGGAGATTACAGCACCAAATAATCATGTAAAGTGTATCAGTTGACATTTGGTCAAGGCCTTTATGCCGCCTGGTTGTGTGATTTCTCAGACGCAGACTGTATTATTGGTGAAATTGACCGTGGATGATGTCCCTATTCCAATAGTATTCATTGTGGTTGACTATAATGTGGAAACATATATATATATATATGTTTATATATATATTTATATATTTGTTTATGCGCGCACGACAATGATGCTATACAGCAGGTAAGCAGGTAAGTACTGATAGATATTCTGTGTAACAAAATTGTATTATGATGTTTATATTTAAGAAATATTACAACCCTTTAAAATAACATAATTAACTTATAAGTTATTTATTAATATATTTCACATAGAAGTAGTTTGATGCATTCTAATTGGGATCTGAAATGCAAATAATAGTGATGATTTCAATATGCAAATTTCAAACTATGAATCATTCTGATTTGTTAATTGAAGTTGATGCAGGCACATGTTGCCTACAGCAAGCTTGAAGGCGCTTGGCGGACTCGCATGATGTCGCTTTGACACATGTAACCTTTTTGCTAACATTGATTGAGCTGATCTAAGATGACTTTTCGTATTCCGCGACTGATTCAGTTCAGTGGGCACACAAAATCGTTGATAACCATCAGTAATTATCGAGCATAATCTATATTACTCATAATGAGGCTGGGATGGAATTCGGCTTCATTGAGGGCAGAGGGTTCCGGTGTGAGTAGGTCTTTCTACCATGGGATACAGGTCGCCATCAATACGCAGCACGAGCTGATGTCGCAAGGTACTGAGTTTAGAGGTCTTACATTACTATATCATATAACCGTGAGTGTATATACAAGGAATTGCTTTCATATTTTTGTTAGCCTGATGGGTAATTATGCATGGCATTACGCATTTCACTAGTCATTACACATAGACAATGTTCGACATGCAATATGTGTCATTGCAATTGCCCTATTTACTGTCATCATAATATAAATTGCAATTAGCATCAAAGTGAGCGATTATTAAGGATATTGTATGGTTGTTTGTCGGTGTAGAAACTAACCTACATTGTTTTTAAGCAGTACGTATACGAAATTGCATGCAAACGACCTACTAACCATTCATGATATATGATCTACATAACAACCAGGACGTCGGCTTTAGGCTTATTTAGCTACCACCTGTGCAATTCAACAGGTGATATTTAATATCTGGCTATCGGGTTGTATTGTTTTATTATACTCAAGTGCCATTGTTTTATCATTCTAATGTTACTTGTCTATGATATCAGTTTCTAGTGGTAAAGTTCTATTTTCGTCTGATTGACACTAATTGTCCAACGAATGTTTTTCAAGACAGGTGGCGGAGGGCATCATGTAACCTAGGAGCTCAAATAGCTATTTGGATGCATGCCAACACGATACACATGACCATGGTCCCTCTTGTTATTAAAAAGAAAACCAGCACGACGCAATCAGGTTTTAACATGCTTTAAACAGAAAACAATCTTTAATAAATATTTTTTAGACTGCCACAGTCATAATGTCTTAGGTATATGTAGATTTTTGAATAAACGTCTAAAGTTAAGGTTACGGCTTACATGTATTATACAACGTTAAGCTCGTTAACTTTAGCGTCAGGGAATATTCCACTGACACGGCAGTCCGTCCGTATAGCAGCAGGATGATGAATAATTGATTTTGTGCCTTGCTGAATAGTAAATTGGATGATGCGTCAATCACTCAAGTGATATTGATACTTGCACGACAGAAGAACTTAACGGATGTCAATTTTGAATGTTGTGGCTATTCACAGCGCCACAAAGCCTACCATCTGATATTAAGACGCTTGCTATTGCGGTTTCGTTTCATTTAGCCAAACGGGATGCGCTTGAATGCGGAATGTGTGGCAGAAACTATAACAATAAATACGGTTGGAAATTTAATAGAAACGTCAACGAAATATATTGGCCAAACTAGCTTTGACACCAAACTGATTTTGGCCGTGACTCTAGTTACATGTTGAAGCCACGGATGCTCCTGTGAAAGCCAGAGAGTTATCGTCTTATTCACAACACCATGACTGTTAGTTGAAGCCATGGTTGCTCCTGCGATGGACAGCTAATTATCGTCCTAATCATGAGACCATACTGCTGGTTACATGTTGAAGCCATGGTTGCTCCTGCGATGGACAGGTAATTGTCGTCGTAATCTGATACAGGAGTTGTTCATAAAACATGTAATATCTTTAATCAACAAGAGACGATGCTGCATCATGCTGCGAATATTTATTACCTGTAATGAAATATTATTCCGTGTAATGTCGTTCAGTCCAGTAACACAAGAGTTGTTACCGCAACCAATAACCCACTTGTATTTGAACTTACCCCAAACGAATCATGTTGATAAGAACCGCCCATTTTGTTTTGGCGGCAACTACTGCAGCCCCCTCTGGTGTGTTATGTTATCATATCTAACCACTGCTCCATCTAGTGGGGACTCTCTGCAATTGTCGTACTAGCCATGTCTTAGCTAATAGAATACTTTACATCTAAATCTCCTTGTTTATCTCTTCATTGACTCTCTGAACCCAAACAAATCAACACATTTGATATTCATTGCGTTCGTTTCTCATATAGGTTTTACATTTCCTGAGGGTTTAAGAAATGTTTCCCTATTTTTATGCACTATGCAAGGTTTCAGTGGTCTGGTGTTTGATTTCCATATAGAGTAAAGTTTATCTGCATGTTGTTAACAATATGGCACTACATAATTCATCTATGTGTATTTCTACGAGAACGGGAACCGCTGAATATGATTATGTAATTTGGTGCGTTCTGTTACCAAGCACTATGTTGATCAATGCCAGCGCTATACGACTATAAGGTTGCAAGCTAACCGTTGGTGGGTAGCTTTATCGTTTCTTTAGATATAAATTATGTGTAGCAATGGTAAATGCTTGATCTTCTCAGAATATTCCACAAGATGGTAAAGCAGGATTGTTTGCGTACGATACAATACAGGGATATCTACCAATTATGTGTGTATTAGTCGAATGACAATATCTTTTTTCTATGGATATTACTCTGACAAGCCAGTTATTTTCTGGCTTTTGTCAATTGCCCTGCTTGAATATTGGCGAAAAAGTATCATAACAGTCAGTTACATTTCTGTAAACTACATAATATGTAAAGATCAGGCAACTCAGGAGCTATTGTTACTGCAGAACCATTGAGTCGATCAGGGAAAAGAGCGCTTGTCTAGAATTTAATATAAAGACTTTTATCTGAGTAATATGCCGAGTTGATGGTGTTACATTTTCAAATTTTACTTTTACAATAGTGACAATTGCACTTATGAAGTGGTCGCTTGACAAAGAATAAGTCCGCATGATGATTACATTACAATATACGATCTTCTATGGCCCATTAATTATTTGCTTAAAGAATGAAACAACTTGATCTATGATCAAAATTAATTTAAGTAAAGTTGACCTTAGAATGCGAATGGTTGTCAAAAATGCTTTGTTGATACTTTGCTGTTGCTTGGTCTCCAATATAGCCTTTTATTATAACCCTTCTAATTATTTGCCAACCGTGTTCGCAAACACTCAACGTTCGTTGTCAGTGGACGAAGTAACAAATCACATGCTATAAATAACGCTTTAAAAATGTACATGAAATGGTTTGCCCTTAATCTGATATTGTCTGTATCAGAGCACACGATTACCGTAAGTTATATTCACAACAAAGACGATGTCATTCTGCTTTACGGCCTAACTATGTGTCTAAGGATTCAATTTCGATAATGATTCGATCATAAATAATGCATAGATAAAATCAAAGGCATGCATTAAAGCCAAGCTTACTGCTCAAGTTACAAATTGCACTCAGGCAGTGATTTCCATCTCTGCTATTTCAATATGCAATAGACAATACACATGCATCAATATCAATGATGGATCATCGATTATGGTGCGAATATCGATTAAGCAGTTCGCCTACTTTATTGATCGGGATCAAAGCCACGTCAAAAATAAGCATAAGGGCAGTGTCACGACAGAGATTGCTGATAGTCATGGCGAAGATTCGGGTCTTGGTCGAGATTAGCAAAGAGTTAAGACGGTCTTGGCGGCCAAAAGGGTTGGATCATTTTAGGGCCTCGGAAAGGATTATTGAGGATCGTACGGTGTAGCAGTAGCTCAATCAAGAACGACACCTAAACCTGAACCCTCTCATCATACAAGGAAGTAAAAACTGTAAAGCTGTTAGCAGAGACGGTCTAATCAATTTTCAGCACGAGGATGCAAGCCTAACAAAACAATGGCACATCAAAATGCTAAATTAACAGGTACTTCATATTGTGCGCTACGAATAGAGCTCAATCAAGAAATATACAGAAGCTAAACCCTCTATTCGTGCACGGAAGTTAACACCGTGACAAAGCACAGACGGGTTTATCAAATTTAAGACCGAGGTGACTAGACAAACAACACTTTGGCATGAATAGAATGCAATACAAAAAGACCGTCAGGCGGTGCTCCAAATGAAGCAGAACGACGTCTGAAATCGGGGGCAATGACATCCAAGCCTTTGCATCAGGTAGAATCCTACACACGTGGGTAAGACACGATTGTCAACTTGGCATCAAGAAATTGACTATGCAAGTCTCACTGATAAAGATAATGTCCAAGAGCGACGCATGATTTTCGTACTTCTGCAACACTGGGAATTCGAGTTCCAATAGTGATTGCTAATTTTGATAGGAATACCAGATGAAACGTTATTTGGGAATGACAGTGATGTTATCAATATCGGGCCAGCCTATTTCCTCATGGTCTACCACTTTCCATTTTGGATACACCGAATGTTTGATGCCGTTTTCAGATGCGCGTTTGGAAAAAGCTCAATCAGTGAGATAAACTTTTGAAATTGGCGATTCAATGCGTCGCTTCGATTTACCGTCACTAAACCTGGCAATCATGCATACCCACTTGGCCTGTCGATTCGTACATGGGTGTACCTAGAGAATGTATGAAGCGACTTTTAAATGTCAGCGTGAGAAGGTAGCTAAACCGATCCAAGCATGACCCATTTATAAGGAAAACAGGATTTGTTTACGCCGCAATGGTGCAAACATTTGTCGTCATTGCAACCAGGTGCCAAATAGTAACAGATAACCAAATATTTAAAATTGATTGACTTTAGGCATAGCAAATTTTTATTTTTTTAATAACAAAATAATTGGATTGTATTGTGTTAAGTACCGCATGAGAGCTACCTTGCTGGCGTTCGGGTCGTATTTTCCGAATTAAAACCAATTACGGGTATTTCATTCAAATAGCTGCTATTGGAGTTGTTCATCCATGTATTGGAATAAGCAGGTGTGCTTCTCCAACAGGATGACATAAGCAGCATCGGCCACTTGCCTCACCTGGGTCATCATACGCAACAATAACTCATCCGTATCACTCTCTTTAACGAAGCAAACCATTTCTCGCAAACCGGGTACGTTACTACATACAGAGACTGACAAAGTGACATGAAGAACCCTCAAAATCACCTTGCCCTAGTTGGTCGGTTTGTCTGACCTATCAAAGTAACACGCGAAGTCGTAGGGATAGGCTGATTCCTAAACTTCAAACCCACCATCATGTAGTGTATCGAAACCGGCGAATGTATCAATGTCCCTAGTAGGATACGCCCCTCGAAAAAACCGTCTCCAAACCTCGAAGCGGGCCACCACGTTGCAAGGCCACGCAAAGCAACAGGCACAGCCTGATTCATAGCCGTGACCAAATCCAGAACAGCATTGTTGTTCTTGATGTGGGGCGGAAGGTTGGTAGGGGCATCACCATGCCACTAAAACTTCGATGGTAACCGAGGGAAAAACCGTCCTAATATGTCGAACGTTAACCATCGTAGGAAATTTCTGCAAAACGGATAGAGCATCCTTTTATTTTAGAAGTGAAAACATCACATTGTCTGTTGACGCCCTGTACAAGTGTCTAGGGCGATTTTCGTGCATGATTATGTGCGTGAGAATTTCTGCCTCATTCAAGGTATTCCACCGTTTGGTATATATTTCGCTTGTATTTCCCTGTATATATCACCTTCGTACCTGTCCCACCACTCCTCATAGGCAGTCCAGCAAATTGCGGAGAGGACAAGCTACAAAACGATCATATAGATATCACGATTTCGTTATGTGAGTGGTGAAAGCTGTCGTCAACCTCTCTTCCCCTGATGGAAGTTATTTTTCATTTCACACAAGCTTACTATGGAAAAGATTTCTATTTGGAATTATCGCTGATTATTTTGGAATAAACAAAGTTTCGGAAAGTTTCTCCTCTGTTAGGGTAAGTTAAGAAATGTCAATTCGTTACGAGCGCAATGTTTACATCAAGATTCGCAAAAATTCAGGTTCGCATTTGTAGGTGTTACACTTACAATGGTACTCTCATAATGCGTCATGGTCTTCACATATTTAACACCTAAACCAATGCTTCATCATACAAGCGACCTCGTTAACATGTTTAAGCTTCTTTACATATACACCTTCCGATTGTTACACCCATCCCAGGCTAAACATTCAAACTATTGAAATCATCTTCTCATAGGTTTTCCGCACGCATGACGTCATATGGATCACCCACCTCGTGCTGTATATGTCCAGACATGTCCACAAATAAAGGTACAACATAATTAAGTTCCCTCATTCGACAATGCATTATGTCATATCGTGCGATTCTCGACCCCATTCATCTTTGGGCTGGGCTGTTGTCTAACTTGTTGAACGTTTGTGCCCGAAAATTTAATACCGACTGCATCCAGCTGATCACTGATCTATGTGTAAAGTTTTCTCAAACAATTGGTTTATTTAGCAGTTTACTTTCAGTTTATAAACCATGAGTCAATAAATGTTATGACATGAGACATTATAGTATACAACAGGGAAGCTTTCTCATCTTGTGATTGTCGGGTTTATGGTTCAAGCGGCGCTAAATCACGCGAGCCCGCTACTGTTGTATTTAACCTGGACGAGGAAAAGATTGTACCCGCTAGCCGGGCGGCTAGTTGTGCTTGCTTAACCCGCGAGAATGATTACAAAATAGCTAATGCACTTTTACGCGAACTAGTAAGCACCACAACCCCAACAACCCTCTGATATTCCAGTGCCAATGCAGGAATCCCATACAATGCGAAATACTGGCGACGATTCCGCCGTTCATGCTGGGAAAATGGGAGGTCGGGAATTAACCCGTTACCATTCACAGGTGACATGAGAGACTGGAGGGTTAAGCAGTAAGAAATGTTCGAATAAATATTTGACTGCTTCACACTGTGTAGATTAAACATGATAAGCCTTTTCAGCCTAGTGTCGTATTGCTTCTTCCAGTCTTAAAACACTGAAAGTACTGAGCAACGTAAAATGAGAGACTAGAAGTAGCTCTTGAGGGCACCATGTATTCATACCGTATCCACCTTGGTAAGCACCCAGGTAGGTATAATTGGGAAAAAGTGTGTGGAAAGGGGGTTTCGGGGATGGGTTGGGTTGGTGGGGTGGTACTTGGCGGCGACCTGGGATCGGGCGGTTAACTGGGGATATAGTTAATGTGACGCGTCTGCTTGCGGAGTACACCGCACCGGTTGAGGGTGTACGGGAGAGCGGGGTGGGGTTCATAATCAATGATGTGGTGTTGATTGTGGAATGGGGCTTACGATACCTGTTAACTGTTCAGGTCATATGGGGACAAGGAAACCTGGGATAATGATATGAGCCACAGGTGAAAGCATTTCGCTGGCACAGGTTCGGATTGAACCCTCGACTTTGTCTGTGGTTCAGTGTGCTACCACAAGTCCACGGGGGCCTCCCTGGTCAGTACCTATAATATAATCAAAGTCTAACACTAGCCTATTTCGACCTCTAGCGAGATTCAGGTCATGGTACTCAAAATTAGCAATGGAGATATGTGCAGTATGCTTCTGGAAACATTTCAGTGCCAATCGAGTGTTCTCAATAAGCACCGGCGGCCGGCGCTTTTCCATTACATCCCGTTTTATTCCGCCGGCATCAAAATTACCATGAAAAACTTGAAAACAGTCTGACAGTTGCCATTTAATAATTATGTAACCACGTATATCGTTCGCCAATTGTTGGTGAACGGATTAGAGACTTTTTTTCTCGGTCACATATATATATATATATATATATATATATATATATAGATATATATATATATATATAGATATATAGATATATATATAGATATATATAGATATAGATATATATATATATATATATATATATATATATATATATAGATATATATATATATATATATATATATATATATATATATATATATATATATATATCCTCTATATATCTATATCTATCACAGATGATTTGAAAGACGATATGAAACCCATCTTCAAAAATATCAACATCTGCCGTGACGATATCGGACCTGTCATACCTAGAACGGCATAAGATAAAGACGATAAGACCCTTTTCTTTGAGAGTCAGCGAATGATTTATTATTATTTAATCTTTAATGGTATAAGAAAAAAATAAGCGCTATAATATCTAAATTAAGTACATTCTCATATACGTTGGTTTTATGCCATGATGTATAACTGCAACCATGGAGGTTCTTAATAGGTAGTTACAGAGGTGAAAAGCTATTAACAACCGCTCCACTACACAAAAAGTCTCTCAAATCCATATCTATCCGATCCTTGTCAGAAAGAAATACTCTGTCCTTATATCACATCGTCAACACAAATTTACAGAAGTTGCGAGTGTAGACTTGAATCATTTTGTATCCTTCACCTTGTCGTCAACTAGTAGGCAGATGCAACTTGTCGCTGCACATTTAAATACCCTGTAGCTGTAATGTCTCACAGACCTGAGGCAATACGTCTTCACTTAACATTAGCTAACAACCAGATATCTGCACCTCCCCTCCGAAATGCTAAATACCAATCAAATGACGACCAGCAAAATGATGCGTGACCAAGCACTGATCACCCGCCAAATATACTTTGTTTGCATCTTTCAAATGAGGTTCCTCACATACGATGCGGCTAAATAACATGGCAAAAATCGGGATTAAACGCTTTCCGCTCACTCGCTCCACCTCCAATCTCACATATAGAGCTCCGTTCTTACATTTCAAAACGCTAATGGTCACGCGAGAGCTTAGTTATATTGGTGACTCTAAAGCGATTGTAGAACGTTCTGATTCCCTGCCCTTTATAAAACATTCAACAACGCCTTATAGCATATCACTTTGTTCACTACCACCCCGTCATCTGTTCAAACGCGTTTTACTAAGTCCACTGTTATTCCCGAGGGGTTACGTCATTCGCAACTGATGTGGGCACATCATATGACCAGAAACCTTCAAATCAAATGGTGGAGGATATTCTTTACCCATTATTATTATCATGTAATTCGATAGAAAATGCTCAATACCTTTCAACCCTCAACAACAACAACAACAACCCAACTTCAAAAAAAGACTTAACCCCCATTTTTATTCTCCAAAATGAACATTCACTTGACCTCTTCCTAACGAAAATACTTTACTATTGCAATTTTTCACGACCTGGTTCCTGAAGACGTTTAACAACGAGGTAGATTTGGATGATGAGAGTTAACATATTGCTATCAGATATTCCATCTGTCGGCGTCATGATAATACACGGGAATATTTGCAGTTGACACGCTGGTTGGCTGATGTATAAACACGCCATAATTGCTTCGTACTTAGGGACAATGCTCGTTATAGCTTGCCAAGGAGAAATAGTTTTTGACGTTCCACACCAGTATAGGTGCACTGATGATTAATTTAAGCCTGCTGTAACGATGTGTAGGATTATTCAAGGTGGCGGATGAAGCAGCGTTCATTTCACCATGGTGTGGATGATGCACTTAAGTAAATGTGAATGGCAATTCGGTCTTACTACAAAGAGATGGTTTAATGTATTTGGGGTTGATTCTCTGGAAATGAGCTCTTCACCTGAGACTTGATCTCTAAGACTAATCAATCCTTAGTCACACTGATTAGAATATATGCATTATTTCATCACTGATAATCAAGCTAATCATTGATTATACAACACAATTAATGTCTGTCTAATTAATGTCAGTGTCCATACAATTTACTGACCTGTGGTTGATGAACTGAAATGATCCTGAGGATATCAATAATGCCGTAAATATCTAAGGCACCAAATCGCACCGATCCATCTTTTCCTAACCAGTTATGAACCTACACCTATTGCAAAATCCAAACCGGGCTTTTCTTGATGATAACCGGTGAATGAGTCTGAGCACAATAAAGTAACACTAAAGGCGTTCTACTTAATGCCAAAGTTATGATACCGGACGTGGCAAAACATGCAACTACTTAAGCAACTACTCCTACTGCTATTAATGCTACTACAACTATTACTACTACTACAACTATTACTACTGCTACTACAACTATTACTACTACTATTTTTACTACTGCTATTACTTCTGATGCTACTATTTAGGTAACCACCACTGTTTCTACAGCTACAACAGCCACTGCTAAAACACCTCATCCATGTCCGCCTCCTCATTCTGCTACTACTATTAATACGACCATTACTACTACTACTACTGCTGCTTATACTACTACAGGGCTCGACATGTTCCAAAAATATCACTAGCCTGGTCGGACCAGTTAGCAGCCTGAAATCCACTGGCCCGGATTGACATTGAGAAATTTTTTTATCTAACCAACGCCCAATTATTAGATGCAGATTACTTTATTAAGAAATAAACACAGAAATAACTTGCCAAAAGGAGTAATTTGGGGAAATAGCAATTGCAGATCTACACGGTGGTCCAAAAACCTCACTATTGGCCTCAACCCACCCAGTGAGCTCGTACTTTTGAGACCCTCTCTTGACTAAAGTTGATCACTGAAATGGCATGAAACTCGGCTGCAGATACGCCTATTATATATTGAGCTCGGTTCATAAGCGCAAGGATGACAGTTGACGCACGAATAAGCCATCGTCATAGCTGACATTCACCTGCTTAACGGCGACGCACAGTTTATCCGCGTCGCAAAGCTTCAATGAAGTTTTTTTTCATTGCGAAAAGCTGTTGGTTTTATTAATAACCGATCAGATAAGAACTGCAATGTCTCCTACACCCAGCAAACAGTGTCGTCCGACTGGGTGTAGTAAATCAAATCGCGCTAACAATGCGCGAATGGCGTGATCTAGCGTTCAATGCCGCGCGCTGACCTTGATTGGCTGTACCTTACAATTTGTTTCAATTATTCATAAGGCTGGACACAGCCGCCAGGCTGCCGCATGATGCAGCCAATCTCAAATCAGCGGCAGCGTAAAATATCCCGGGTAGTGAAATATTGCACTAGCCCGACCAGGCACGCTGATAAGGAAATCCACTGGCCCGAACGGCTGGGTGACTGGCCCGGGGCCATCAGGCTGTCTGACTTGTCGAGCCTTGTACTACTTATTCTACTGCTCCTGCAGTGGCAGTTGCTGGTACTACTCCATCTTCTGCCACTACAAATACTAGTACCACTAATGTTGCTGCAGCTGCTAATGCTACAAACAACATATCCGAGTATTTCCTTCAAATATGCCCATTCTTTATTCTAGCCAGGCGCTTTTGCTTTAGTCTCTACGGTCGTCTCATTGATAATCAGAACACCTGCACATTGTGGCCATTTATTTTAAGCACATCGCCCCTCACTTGCAGTCATAACTGGCTGACAATGGTTGCATCCTTAACGGTGTTCATTAAAGTTAATTGGAACACACTAACGAAAACTTTACTAAAGACCGCCATCACCTGAGACAGACTACGCTTTTATTGTGAATGAGCTATATCGGGGACGCAGTACCATTTAGCAAATATCTTTCAGTCAGTTAAAACACCTTCATTAGATGACTTATCACGCTGCTTTGTTGAGGACGAGATGAAGTGCAAGTGGGTCATTATTCATTCACACATGGTGTCCAGGAGAGAGAGAGTCTGCTATATTTCAGACAAGCTACATGATTATTTGCGGAGTAGTGATATCCAGGGACAACTATGTCGCCTTTGTATTATTTTGATTCTTGGTTAAATGGGCGATTGAAATGACATTATCAAGTTGTGGAAGGTAGAACTCGGTAAACCATATTGTCATTGTAAAATAAAGGTTCACATTGTCGATATTCTTGCATAAGCTACCATTGCAATTATCGCTCTGGAACAATACACAACCATCACAGAAGACCAAGTAACAACAATGGAAAGTCTTGTCGTAACCAAAGACATGGTAACGGAAGGTAAGTATTTACAGATATCCAGTTTTATATCAGTTGTACATGTGCGGTTTGCAAGATGGAATACATATATGTAAGAATGATAGCACACAAAAACACACGAACACACACACACACACATACATACACATACACACACATGCACATGCAGACACCTACACAAATATATATACATATTTATAAATATACATATTTATAAATATATATATATGCATATATATATATATATATATATGCATATATATATGCATATATATATATATATATATATATATGTATATATATATATATATATATATATATATATATATATATATATATATATATATATATATATATATATATATATATATATATATATATATATATATATATATATATATATATATATATGTACATATATATTTGTGTAGGTGTCTGCATACACATGTGTGTGTATGTGTATGTATTTGGATTACATATTTGGATGTTTTTCAGGTTAATTTTTACAATGCACTGCTTGAGATCACTATATCTTAATTCGACCTACTGCAACAAAATTGCATCTCTGAATAGATCGGTTGCAATTTTCATGATCTCAATTTTACTAATTGGACGGAAGTCAAACTTAAATTCATGGATTTAGTTAGTAGCAGCACTAATTATGCCGGATGCTCAGCGCACAATGTTATCTAAGGACAATTATGTGGCTGGAGAGAATGCTTAATGTGAGCATACGTGGGATGATGCTGATAAAACTTTTAGCCTGGAAGTGTTCGCTCAATGATGCCGTTTTTGATACTTATAGAAGGTTAAAACCTCCCCTGCTTGTTTCGGATCCTAGAATTAACCCGGTTGCCTGACGAGAAGTTTATCGATGACAATGACCTGCAATGGTCTTTGAATTTTCGCGAAATAATCAAATGTTTTTCATCGAAATATCATATTATTGAGATATCGGTAGCAGTTGGCCATTCTGTCAGCAACATATATTTCACCTATATGTTAATTGGACCTGTCTTACGTACATGTTTTCTACATGTGCACTGTGATAAACCTAAAATTGCACCTATTAGTTATTTGATGACCCGCTATACAGATATGCTTAG